>JAUCMS010000127.1:18573728-18596108 GCA_032357445.1 Enteromius radiatus
GGACGTGCACCAAAACAATAACAAACTACGGCCAGCCAATCAGCAAGAAGAGGTGGGGTTTAATGTGCGTGCACATATTAAACAGAGTTGATTGTACAGCGTGAATCTGACAGCTACAGAGCTAACATCAAACTAACATGTCTAAATAAAAATAGAAATAAAATAAAAATTAAAACTCTCAGATTCACGCTGTACAATCAACTCTGTCTATTGGGTTTTTTCTCCAATGTATTCAGAGGGCAGACAGCAAGACGATCAAGGGTTTAAAATCCTGCAACATCGCATAGAATTTAAGACCCTAGAACAGGGTTTCTCAAATCTTACCCTGGAGGTCCAATGTACTGCAAAGTTTAGCTCCAACCCAGCATTCTCAGGTGGGTTTGATTAGGGTTAGAGCTAAACTTTGCAGTGCATTAAACCTCCAGGGAAAGATTTGAGAAACCCTGCCCTAGAATGATGATTTCATTGTAAAATGCAAGACTAAATCACATACTGTATAATTTCACAATGTGGAATTGACATTCTGAATTTAAAATGTCTAGAGACATAAACAAAAAAAAAGAAAAAAAATGGAAATGTTTCCAAGTGCAGTAGTTTAGATGGAATGATTCCATAAACAAGACTAAACTTAAATACTATGTCATTAAATACTTATAAACAAAGACTGCAAATGCAAAAGTCAGCATTTAAATAAAAGTCCTATAATGTGAACTAATTTACAAATCCTACTATATAAATCAACTGTCCACTGCAAGAGGAATGTTTTTGTAAACCAGGTTCAAGTCAAAGTTGCTTCATCCATCTTTTGAGAGCTGATATATTTATGGCTTGATGTGATCATTGTTGTCTCTGATCATTTCCTCAGCAATGTGCCATTAGTATCTTCTCTCTGTTCTCCTCATACTGATGCAGCATCTTCTTAAGATCATGATCTGCTGGGATAACCTGTCCACCAAAGTGAAGGCACAAATTAAGATACAGCGCATGGAACGGCTCATTAACATGGGATTATACAATATGTCACTCTCAATAGATATCATATAATGAAACTCACCAAAACTGGAGCAGGAACCTCAAAGGATTTGTGATGAATGAGCCAGTCCTCATAGAGATTATGGATTGATTCTAGGTACTCCTAAAGAGTAAACATCAGATAAAAGTGTAACCAACCATATGTAACAAAAATGAGTAATGTTTGTTATCTAGCCTTCTGATAACATGAAAAGTCAAGTCATCTTTAAGCTAAAACTTATGTTTTAAACTTAATGGCCCGGTTTCAGAGATGGGGTTTATCTTAAGCCAGGGCTAGGCCTTAGTTAAAGTTATTATATTTAAGCAACTTTTATAAAAAACGCATTAGAAGAAAACGTTTTGTGTGCATTTTGCTACAAAACATAGCACAGAAGTTCACGTATAACTCAACAGCAGCTCACCAGTGGAATAACCTTCTCTTCCTCTCTGCACCTCTGCTTTAGTCTCTCGTAACAGGTCTGTGGAGAAGTCTGCAGGTAAACTGTATAAAACCCAATGAGAATATGCAAACATTTACTTGCCATTATTACATCTAACAAGCAACATGCAATGTTAAAATGCAATATAGATGAAATTGCCATACCAATAAGGTCAACAGGAATAGCAATATTCTTTATGATCCACTCAAACCATTCACTTAAAACAGCAAAGTCCACCTCGGGCATCTTTCCGCTGTCAGCCAAATAAAATAATACTCAATTAAAATTAGCACACAGATTATGATCAGTACACTTTGGGCCGGTTTCCTGGATAGGAATTAGACTAAGCCAGGACTAGACCTTTGCCAATTTAGGAAATTTAAGAATTTCTAGAAACATGTCTTACAAAAATGCATTATCTGTGAGCATTTTAAGACCAAACACTGGCAATGATGTATTTTAAGATATCTCAGTGCAAGCCTTTTCCAGTTTAGACAGCTCTTAACATTTATTTTAGTCTAGGACTAGTCTTAAACCCTGTTCGGGAAACCGGCCCTTTGTGTTTACATTTTATTTTATGGTGTCTTTGATATGGTGTAATAAAACAGTACTAAGCAATAATCATTAGCAACCTGTAGGGTTTGGTTTAGGGTTAGATGCATGTAATAATACATAATTAAATAATATTACTACTAAGTGCAAGTACACCGAAATAAAGCATTAGCCATTTTTGTCCATTAGTAGGCAGGTAAAGTGCATTAAGATTTCTAAGCAAATGTACCTTTTATAAAGATTTTCCACAAAAATGTACTTTGCGCTGTAGATAGATCTTTCCAGCATTCTGATTGGTGCAGACTGTGGCGACAGAAAGAAAACGGGTTATTGCAGTCATGATTCACATTCCATTTCCTCTGTTCACAACGAAGGTGGAGGTGTATTGCAGAACAGAAAGAGATGAATGTAAAGCAACCAAAACTAAACTGACTACAGGGGCATGAAAAAGGACTTGAACTTGCCATTGGTAAGACATGCCGATCCAGCATTGTCAGTTGGACATACGTCTGAAGAGTGAGTCCCCATCTAGTAGGGTCCTGGTACATCAATCCCTGTTACACAATAAGATACATTTATATAATATGAAATACAATTTACAACAAGTTGGATCATAAAGAAAAAGCTCATTATGTCAATAAATTATATGCTGCTTTATCCCTACCAATGGATTGCATCCATGTACATTTCTCCATTTAGAAACAGGCTCTGTTAGCACCTACAGCACAAAACAGTTGTCCATTAAATACATGAATGAGAACTGCAAGAGTGACATTTCAGGTACTGTGAGAAATATTATTCATTACACATTTACTACATTACCTCAATGTTGCTGGTTTTGCTGAAGTATTCCAGACATGTTGTCTTTCCACTAGCAATATTTCCCTCTATCCAAATCTGAACAAAAGTGGATGCAAATTTCAAAACAAAAACAACAACCCATACACATATTTAACAATATTATGCTCACTGTCTTCTCTGCAGTATAATTGACCCTCTTTCAGATGAGGTGCTCTATTCATCCAGATACATGCTGCAGTGTGTAACTCACCACTGATTTATTCTCCTCGCCGTTTCTAACCAGTTTCCCTTGAGAAGAAGACAACATAATGAAACCTTTCTTGGATTGAGCAGCAGATCTATATGGCAACAAGTATCGGGGATGCAAAAGACAACAAGCTTAAATGCATGTCATTCTTGTTAACGGGAAAGGGCTGCTTGAGCATAATATAACTCAGTTAGGGAAGAGCTAAAGAAAATACGAAAGTAACGAGCCGAATTACAAATAAAATAAAATCAGAATGAGAGCTGTGGTCGCCATATTGCGTAGAACGGAAGCTGGCGCGGGACTTACGGCGATTCACAGATGTGCTGCTTCGCGAAAATCCGGTTAAGTGCTTTCCCAGTGAAGACGTTCGTCGGACAAGTACATTTGTTGACAAATATTTATGGGAATAAAGAGGTAAAACAACACGGCAAAACTCTTTTAAGAAGTTGACAACCATCTCGAGTGTTTCATAGGCGTCTAGTTGCTAATGTTGCACACACAAATATATGTGTGGCGAACTCATGATGCGCAAAACTTGAAGTGGTACGTGCCACACTAATGACCGACCAAAACATGTCAAAATAAAAGCCACAATTTGTTATTCCTCATTAAAATATTAATAGGATGAAATACTCTTATTTAATACTGCAGCTAGGCTGGTCCATTACATTTTTGTGGAATTTATTTCGTTTTTGTTTTTTTTTACTTTTTGTTTTATGTTGCATTATAATATTATGTTGCAGTAACAAGGGAGTTATAGCTTATCGTACAGCTATCCACAGACAGTAAAAGTTGACCTTTTCAGGAAACCAGTTTGTTTGTTCCGCATCGAAACATGGTGCTTCCTCAGATATTCAAATTTGAAAAGCAAAAAAAAAACAAAACTTAAAATGTAAAAGACCAAATAAATGAAATGGCGACTAATAGTTACTTAATATCGTTTGTTTGGCACAGAATATATTATATCTGTCTGTAAAATAATGTGTGATTAACTGAAGAGTTAAACAATACAATGACTTTTACTTTATTTCACGAAGTATATGATCTCATTGGCTATGATCAGCCAGAATCACAATGCTCTTTAGATCATGGACTGGTCATAGATGGTACAGAGAGTAGCCTATTTTAATGTTTATAACATTAAAATGTGCAGCCACTTTACAAAATTATCAATGCAATGCAGAAGTATTACCCTAGATTTGAGTTCTTAACCAGTTAAATGTCTGAATGTATAGGCTACCATAAAAAAAACAAAAAACAGATTGCACTGCTGAAAACTGTTATGAGTTCATTTGCTGCTGAAAGAAGTGCATTTTGTCATTTCCGGAGTCTAAAAGGAAAAAACCACTCAGGAAGTAATGTGTCAAGATTTTTAAGCTGTGAAATGAGAACAACTCATCCGCATAAATCATCATATTTATACAAGTTTGTACAAATATATCCACAATGGAAGTGGATCTGGCTTTGTTGCAGTCCAAAAGAGGTATACTGAAGATATCAGAAATGGTGAGACTTTTGTCAATTTAATTACTTAAATTTGTTTAAAAGGGCAACAATATAGCCCTGTTAACTAAAATATCATTACACATTTCAGTCATTTTCACTAAAATTCTTACTAAAATTCCCTTAAATGTTCATTATTTTTTCAGGTGTGTGTTTTTGTGGCTTTTGTTTGTTATGCAGTGGCATCTAGGCCAGCCTACATTGTAATAACATGCATGGAGTTTTTCATCACGCTTGGTATTTTTCTACTCTACCTACTGAAACTCAACAAGACGCTCACTCTCTTCTTCTGGCCCCTTATTGTAAGAGCATGTGCTTGATTGACTCAATGCACTCTTGCTCTGTATAACACCACCAATACCTCCAACTGCAGCTTTGCAAACACAACTTTAATGCCCTTTTACTCTCACAGGATGTGTTGAACTCATTCTCTGCAGCTGCGCTGACGTGTATTCTTAGCCTGGTAGCAGTTTCCACGTATACAGTGAAGGGCACACTGAGCGGAGGGGTGAGAATGTATACATCCCTCATTCCTGCAACTCTCTCTTTCTCTTTTTAATAACCATGCAGGTCTTAAATCTTTCATACTTTTTCCACACCTTATCCATCCTCATGAATATTCATTGTAAATGACGCAAACATTATAACACATGTTTTTTGGTTGACAGATTGTGGGTTTTGTGGCTGCAGTCTTGTGGTCCTTGGATGGCTATATTCTTTTGAAAAAAATCACATTCAACAAACCAAGAACCACCACATCAGAGGCCCAAACAGAGAAAAATTAAAGCTCTGCAGGTCCAGCATTCTTGCAAACAGACTTATTTTTTTAAATAACCTAAACAAAGTTGCAAAATACTAGTTATAACAAAGCATTTGATTTTTAATGAAAGGAGTTGCCACTCTGTCCTGTGAGAAATGCATCAATGTATTCTCTGTTAAGTTATGCAGATTTCAGAAATGAAAATAGGCTATTACTCAGTTGGATATGTTTAAGCGTGCAAAAAGATGCACATACTGTATCTATAAATCATCACCATTCAAAATAAATTCTTAATAAAAAAATTCCATAAATTGTGAATCATTACTACATCTTAACACTAACAGTGACTGACTTCTTATTTCACAAATTAAATTAGCACTTTGTCTGAAAGATAGAGTTATGCTAATTTGGTGTTGATTTGACTCTAAAATATTTGTTTGTATGTTGTATAGGCTATATATTTTTTTTTTTTCATGGTAGACTTTAAAAAACATTCAAAGCAGACTAACATTTTATTGTCGGTTATTTTTAAATAACAAAGTTACTAAGTATCATAAACCTTAATTCAAAGCAGAGCGGAATTAAACTCGTGCAGATGAAAGTTATGTGCAGTTGTTGCACAAATATTTACAGCTGCCACTCCGTCCTGTGAGAGATGGATCGCCCACATTCTCTGTTCACTTATTAACGGTCTCCAGATTTCGGGAATGCAGATGCTGCTCTTTTGTGTGCTTCGTTTCCGCACTGTCATTATTTCCGTTTCCACTCCGTGGAAAGTTATGCCGATTTGCGAAGAGTAGGCTAGCTGTTTCTCAGCAAAGAGTAGGAGCATCTCATCAGTGAACTTTATCCGGGAACAGAAGAGTTTAATAGGCGTGATCATGGGGGACATCGAGGCTCCGGAGAATAACCGATCACGGCAGACCGTAGTCCATGCTCTTCTGCCGAGTAAAGAATTCATCACCTCCCGAAAAGGACTACTGCTGCTCGGTGAAGTGGTATGCTTTTCGATTGTACCATATTGAATCCAGTCACGTGTTTAAGTCATTGTTTTATGTTATATCCGCTAAATGTTATTGCTGCAAGATATAAATTTATTATTGTTATTATTTGGCTTTTGGATGCAGCTACAGAAGTGCAACATTAAATTATTCTTATTTTAGTTTATTTTTTTATCGATCTGGTTTTCGATGGTTATTTAAATGACTTTTTTCTCTCTTTTTTTTGAAAATCATCCGCTTTTGTTAATACATGGGTAAACGAATGTTTTCTGTAGCTATATAGGTCAAACTTTTCTCATTCATCTGAAGGGGGAGTTTTTAGCGAGGCTATTGGCTTTCATACGCCTCATATTTTTTCACTCACACACTGCCAATGCAATGTTTCCATAAAGTTAAACCATCAAACTTAAAGTTGTCATGAAATTTAAATGGTCTGGTGCACTCACCCTGTCAATAAATTTGAACAATGTACAAAATAACGAAGAACAAAAAATATATCCTTATGTATCCTGTCCTCTCAGGTGATGTCGTTCATCAGTTTTGTGTGCTTTGCTGCTTCAACAGCAGCTGCTTTCATCACAGCTCCCTTAATAGAGTTCTTGGCTGCCATCTTCTTGCTGTTTGCTTATTCTACAAAGTTCAATGAGAGATTTAAGGGCTTTCACTGGCCCCTCATGGTAAGTTTTCTGACCTACATAATAACTGTGCTGGAACTTCATAGAGTTCAGATAATAACATTTGTCCATGAATACCATTTCTGTCCTTTTTCCAAATCACCATGCCTACTGTTTCATCAAGGACTTCCTGCGCTGTGTCAGTGCATCCATCATCTTTTTCATCATCTCTATAATGTCTGTGTCAAAATACGTGGATGGAGCCTCAAAGGCAGCTGGGGTAGGCTCACATCAGCTCAGTCTCTTTTATCAACACTTCATCAGTGACTGCACTGTTTATTTTTGATTTGTGGTTATACAAGCTTGTGACTTGTTTGATGTTTGCACCAGTTTCATGTGTCTCTGTTTTTCTTTCTCTTTCATTTCTTAGATCTTTGGCTTCATTACCACGATATTCTTCGCCCTGGACTTTTATTTCATCTTTAATGAATTGGCCAACTTCCTCAAGGGAGGTGATTCCAGTGAAGGACCACCAAACACACAAGGTATCAGTACTAGGTTCTTATTTACACTATTTACACTTGTGCTACAATTCAGAATTCAGTAGAATTTATTTATTTCTTTAAATAATTTTTTGCTCTTATTCATCAAGGATAATTTCATTTGACAGTAAATGTGACATGACTCTAAAGACAATTATATTTTTACAAAAATATGTATATTTCAAATTAATCCTATTCTTTTGAACTCTCTATTCATCAAAAAATCCTGAAAAAATGTTACATCTGTTTTCAACATTGGTAATAAAACAAAAAGCTTCTTCAGGCTCAAATCAGCATATTAGAATGATTTCTGAAGGATCGTGTGGCACTTGAAACTGGAAATTCAGAGTTCAGCTTTGCCATCACAGGAATACATATTTTCAAATATATTGAAATTGTTATATTTTACAACTCCAAACTTCTGAACAGTAATGCAACTACTGACATGTGAAAGAACTCTTTTTTTCTCTTTGTCTCTACTGGAGTTTCATTCACAGGATACATGATTGAAGTTTCCACATCAAACTAAAGCAGCAAAACTATTAGTGAGACTAGACACAGGAAGTGAAAGGTGACATGGTTTCTTAGGAAGTCTTTATAAATAGTTATGCACAGTGTAGCTTTTATTCTAGTTACTGCAAGTGACCAGGC
This sequence comes from Enteromius radiatus, assembly GCA_032357445.1. NCBI lineage: Eukaryota > Metazoa > Chordata > Actinopteri > Cypriniformes > Cyprinidae > Enteromius > Enteromius radiatus. The sequence continues at coordinate 18,581,851 of JAUCMS010000127.1, forward strand.
AGAACTCCTGGAGAATCATTAAAGTCTATTTTATAACTCTCACTTCAAGCAAACTGTTCTAGCAACTGCCATGCGGAGTCACATGCATTAAACTTCAGTGGCAGATTCTTTTCACTGGGAATTCCCCATCTCATTTTTCTCTTTCCCGTCGTTATTCCGAGACTCTTTCTTCCAGAATAACACATTCTTCTTCCTCACAGATGATGACTCAGACTCCGACTCTGACTAAAGCTGTGATTGTATCCAAAAACCTGGTGTGTGACCACTACAGTGCCTGATAACCAAAACAGACTTTGGTATAACCTTATATATTGTTTGTTTGAAATTTTGGGTATCCTTTTGATGAGTAGAATTACAGTAAGCAGTCTATTTCAAATGTTACATCACAGAATAGAAGCTGTAGAGTTTTCAGTAATCTTTGTATATACATGCGTCCATGCAATCTAAGCCTCTCTCATTCGATTTTTCCCAAAGCTGTGAAATATTCCAGTGACGTAGTTTCACATCAGTCAAGCTAGTTGACTGTTTTTGGAAGAGAGGGTATTGCACCATTTATGATGTTTATGTACTGCCTCTTACAGCTTAGTTGTACTTATAGTATGATTGTGTGTGTGTGTGTGTGTGTGTGTGTGTGGTCAATTTCAGTTTAGATTTTACAGAATGTATGAATCCTTTTTCTTGTTTCTATATTTGGGATGTGTGTGTGTGTATGTTTACTAATTAGAACTATTCTGATAGAATTTTTTCGAATTATGTTCTCTTAAATTGTCTTTTAAAAATGATGCATGACTTGTGATGAAGCCCTGTATTGGGAATAATAATATCTTTTAATAATAATGTTTTGTAGCTACAAAACAAGTTTACATCAAGTATGAAATTAGGTGATTGGCTGGCCACAGTCACCTGTCTTATTTCCACAGGTCTATACATTTAATATTGCAGCAAAACCAATGTCTTGCCAAAGTACTGCAAAAAAAGGCAGGATTTGTCTTATTATGCTCACCTAGAGATGTATTCTTACAGTGCCACTGCTCTGCTATTGAACCTGTATTAAAAACGTGAGCTTCAGCAGTGCATGCATGAGTGACTCCTGGTTTACTATAGTATTTTCAGGCATGTTGCATGTAACCACATGTAAACCACTTTCTAGTGTTTCTATGAAGATTGGTTATATGCTTTAAGGAGTCTTTTGCAAATACGCACTGTAAGATCGCCACATCAATAAATTAAAAAAAAAAGTTTTGCTAGTATTGTTTATTTTTTGACAAATTAAGAAAGTAAATCATGTGTCAGTAATTTGTAACGTTGGGAGCAAAATGTGAGTTTTTAGTGAAATGTGGTGCATTTCAGCATATTGAGAAAATGACGAATTTAATTCACCTCATTTAAGGTAGGCCTAAGTGGTTGCAGCTGTTCACACCAAGGCCGATAACTATAAAGATAACGATAGCGTCCACACTAGTGAATGATATCGCTATTTAATCTAAAGCGCACATGCGTCTGACGCTTTTAATTCTCGAGCTCGTGACAGCAGGATGGATCCTGACTGGTTGTCAATGTTTATATCGTTCATCAGCTGAAAAAAGTCTGTAAGTGATTCCAACGATATTGTTTCTCTGTGCCTTTATCGTTTTAATTGTGGTGTGGACTAATCTTTGCAACGATTTTTATAACTATCGTTGGTGTGAACCGGCATTTATTCCGTAACTATGATTTTAAACTTACAGTATGTAACACCAAAGAGAGACGTAAACATGCAAATGGACCTGTAAGTAGGCTATATAGAATATTGGTGGCTGAGTGAGAGGAATTAATGTATATGGAAATATGTCAATGAATGTATTTTGTGCCAAAGCAGTGGAAAATGATCCACAGTTTAGCCCTCATACTGTAAACTGCAACTGTGTTCACTACAAGAATTATTAAAAAAAATACGTTTAAGTGATTGTAAATACAGTGCATTCCTGTACCACAGTACATTTTTCCAATTTACTGATCCATCCAAATCCATTTATTCAAGGAAAAGATTGCCATCACAATATTCTTAAACAATTAGCATTGTGTAAGTCTATGCACAACTCTATAAATACAAAAATACAAATTTATAGCACTGTTACATGGAATAAAACATTGCTTTCTTGAATACGGCAAATGTCAGCAAGAAAAAAGTACAATCATTATCAAAATTTGACTCCCTCAAAATGTCAACTTTAATGATTTGTGAGTTGAAAACACAGTTCAAACCTTAAGGTCAAAATCAGGAATTATTTTGATGCTAAAATCTTGCTATAAGAAGTTTAGCATAGAGTCAAAGCACAGTGAAAGCTCTTGCACATTATTAAAGCATAAGCACACAGTATTGCTTTCAAAGAAGGAAAAATAATCAGTGACTTCAGCACTTTAATGCAGAGTCCTTCATTAAGAGAAAAATCATTCTTGTGATTGTCTTTTAACATTTTCAAGCCCACACAGTGTTGATCAATGTCTACAATCTCAAAATGACTTCATTTCAACATTGGTCTTATTCCAAACCATAAAAGTGATTTCATTTAAGAACCTTAAAATAAGACATAAGTATGAATATATAAACAAATTTTACAAATGAGCATTTTTCTAGAAGGAAAACATTTTTTTTTTACAATTGCACTATGCCTTAAAATCTGTGGTAAAACATAAATTTCAATTCCCCCTGATGATACTGATGAGCTGATTTTTTTCCTTTCTTTCTTTCTTTCTTTGTTTTTTTTTTTTAAAGACCAATTAGAAGGTCAACAAAGCACTTCAGAAAACACGATTTTACCACGGATCAGTTCATCAGAGAGTGCAGATAAAATGTTTCAATTTCACACCCCATGAAGCAGATATTCTGCTAATGTTGTCGTAACATTAGTGTCCAAGAGTTCTGACTAATAAAGCCTCTACGATTAAGGCACACAGAAAAAAACACAGTTTAGCTAATGCATTCATATGTACTGAAGTACACTTGTTTCTTCAAATACAGTCTATTAGTGTCAGAATTCATAAAAATAAGGAACCTTCAGAAATGTAAAATATCACACACAGATACATAATATATACACCTTCTTCTAAAACTCTACCCTTGCTTAAATCAACATATACAGATAACTGGACAGGGTTGGAGTACACAGTGGAGTAGAGAAAATATTACAAACCACAAAAATGACCAACAGACTACGCACACACGATTTAGTAACTAAAAATTTGTATCTAAAGATTAGCCTCTAAAAAGTTTCATAAACTCGCACCTTCCTTCACCCAGAGACTATCTGAAAGCTGTTACTCTCTGTTGCAACGCAGGGTCACATTCACAAGGTGAAATGCTACACTTGATACAATCTAGCTACCTGTGGTATGACAAAAAAAATAATAACATTAAAATAAATACGGGTGCTCCTATCATCTAGTCACTCCATCTCTAAAGAAAAACAGGCCAATGCAACGGCAGTTTACTAGATGTGTTTGATACAGGAACACAATGGCAGAGGCTTATAAACACAAATTCCTGTTACACTTACATCAGTCTAGTTAGCAACCATTCATTTCCATTATTCAATTCTATATTGTTACTTACTTCTGATCCTTCATAAGACATTTTAGGCATAGTTGCATTCTAAATAGAAGGGTTTTTTTAAACGGCAACTGACAGGCTTTGTCCGTTTTATTGCAGGTGTTATTAAAACCTTTCCTCGATGTGAGTTTAGGAGCACAGTGGAGTGAGTTTCAATCAATAATCATCTAGATCTAATCTACATCTAGGTAAAGCCCTTAAATAACAGAAATATACAGTATTTAAGTATAAAGACTAAAGACGCTGGCCTGAGGCTGATGAAGATGCCAGAGGTTTGTTCCATTTTAGACCGTTCACGCAATTGTTTGCTCATACTGACTGCTGCTCATCAGGCTCCCATCATGACAGGAATGCAAACGGGGCTTTGCTTGTCTTAGTCTTCACTAGTCCGTCTATGTGCTTTACTGTAGCTCAGGCCGTGACTCCACCTCTCCCTGTGAGGCTGTTCGGGCACGGATATACTCGCTGGTCTGCAGGGGTCCATCTCGCGAGTCCCCGAGACGCCATCTCCGTACTGCCAAAAATGTGTTCAGACCATACACACCCATCACCAGGAACCCAAAAATCTGGATGTAAACGCACACAAAACAAGTATTAATACTAAAGAAAACAAGAGGAAATTTCACCCAAAAATAAAAACTTGCTCCAAATTTACTCAGGCCTCCCTTAAAGAGTTTGCTTCTTCATCGGAACTGGAGAAACTTTACATCACAACAGATCGTCTGAAGTCAATGGGTGCCGTCAGAATCACAGACATATATGGACACCCCACTGGACCACTCCAGGCACGTAAATGTGGCTGCCATGTTGGAACAGTGAACTTGACATCATTCACCATACTATAGTTTAGCACAGAGCCGTTGTGGTATACAATATGGCGGACGGTTTACATACCGCTGCCCATAGAAACAGTTGCTAATGAGGCATCTACACATATATGCCTATGGTCAGAATGACAATCCACAACTAGACCACACAACACCAGTCCATCAATAAAGGCAAAAAAGTGAAAAGCTGCGTTTGTAATAAACAAATATATCATTAACATGTTTTTAATTGTTGTTTTTGTCTAAAATCCTCCACAAGTTACCTACATATAACATTAAATCTACTACAGTATATGTCCAAATAATCTAGATATGTTTTATAGTAAATTGCAAGGCTGATAACAGCAATACTCCACGTCTCTGGCAGGCTGTAAGGGGTGAAGGAATTTTGCAGTGCCCTGTGGTTCAGAAAAATCCCCGGGTGTTAAAGTGGTTTCCTGCTGAGAACATCTGTATCATAAAACTCTTAGCCTAAATCCCCAGTCTTTGACTTCCAAGGCGTTTGTGGATATTTTGCTAATCTAAGTGTCTACAATCCTAACGCTCAATATTTCAGTAAGATAACCTGATCCTGTATCAATACTGAAAATTACTTCCCTTCACTGCCATGTGCAACAAACCTCTTTGCAGTCACAAGAGGTCAGCAGCCTCAACCAAAACAGACAAACTAACTAGAAAGGTATGTGTGTATGAGATGTTTATAGTGGCTTCAGTTATAGCACACTGTAATGAGCAATCCCAGATGGAGTCAATTGACTTTTTTGGCATTTCCTGTGCTGATTTTGGGAGAAAATCAGTGGAATTATGGAGTTACTTAGGAAAGAGTCTTTCCGGTCTCAAAGTAAAAAAAAATTAAAAAATAATAATAAAGGTAACTATGATTTAAAACTTTTAACATGATTATCCGATGATTTTTTAAATTAAATGTATACTCTGAGGTGAAAAATAATTCAGCCTTAAACAGAGCTGAGTGTGCCTTACTGATCATTAAAAACATAATCAAATAGGCTAAAATATTTTATTAGGTTAATGTGTAACTAAATTATTTGGGAATTTGTAATGAACGATAAAGTAAAAACTTGGAAGGAAGAGGAAGCAGTAAGATTTTCAGTATTAAAAATCAAAGAACTAAATGTAAAATATTTAGGTTGATGGTGACTCTGGCTGCTCAGAATGTCCCACTGTCTTCCTGTCCAGGACTGTCTTCAGCAACAACTATATGCTTGCTCTATTTCAGCCACTTGAGGGCAGCAGAGCTCTGGCAATTTAGGGCCTACTTCAAATACTTCAGACATGACTAAACATTTGATTTCACCTACAATAACAGCGACAGAATTGATTAAATAAAGAGCTGAGTAAGGGGATAGATATACCACAGCTGCGATCTCTGCTCCAGTTTGATGGTTGAGAGCTGCTAAAACCACTGAAGCCAGAAAGAAGAACAAGGTACTGGTGGCAGTGTTGATCAGATCCTGCAAGACAGAAAGAGAGAGTTAAAGTATACTGACAATCTGTTTTCTACAAAAATATTAAGATGCATAAGATTAATACTTTTTTGATCACCAAATTAGAATACTAGAATGATTTATTAAGGATCATGTGACACTGAAAACTGAAGTAATGGCTCCTGAGACGAAAAAGAAAACTTTTGCACAGTAGTATATATGATCTCTTAAACATACAAAGTGATCTCTTAAACATACAAAGCACATAAGTTTGTATACACTACTTATTTTATTTTTTTTGACAACTAAATTTAAATGTGGTACTGGTGTCTGCACATACTAGCTTGGGCCCGCCCATACTTCCTGTGACGCTACATTCAATTTCGCGAGCAAAGTCAAGCTCCTATGAGCTTTATAGTCGCGGAAGCCAGGCTATGCACATACAGCACACACAAGCAATACTTTCATAGCCATGTTTTGTTTCAGAAGAAGTGAGATTAATCTCTTGTAAATAACAAATTATGTCTACAAAGAGAGGGACAACCATTATTTGCCATGTGTGTGTGCTCATATAGAGCTTAGTTCATTAAATAATAACATTTAGATGAGGGAAGTCGTATTATCAGACACATTCACACATCAAATTAAAGAGTTGATCAAACTATAAGTACACCTGAAATGACGATTGAAATTCAATATCTAATATCAATGTTAATTTGATGTCCAATACAATTTGTTGTTTTTAGGTTGTGTAACCAAAATCCAAGTCAACATTAAATTGGCATCAAATACTGTCATCAACGCAATTTCACTCTCCGACCAAAATGCAATGTCTGTCCAATGTCAACTTGACGTTACATTGATATCCTGTGCCTGCTGGCCAACATTCATGAAATCCTTCAGAAAAGATTTTGATCTATGCTGAAACAACATTTCTTAACCACTGTTGAAATCTTTTTGTGGAATCCATGATATATATATATATATATATTTATTTGTCAATTTAATGTGACCATAATGAAAAAAAATTAAGCTAGACTACACAAACACCTTGTATTTGGGCCATAAATACATTAATTTACAGTCAAGGAGTTCTGGAGTGACAACGGGACATTCGCAGAGGTTACGTGAGTCTCTTTCCTATTTTTAATTACTACTACTGTCACAGGTTCCCCTCTATTAATACACACAGCACTTTGTAAGGATAGGGTCACAGTTTACAGTTTTAATAACAAATCAGAGTTCAAGCTCTCAGGAGCGAGTGAGGATGAGAGGAACTGGCTGGTGTTTTCTGAAATGAGGCCAAATCCTCCTCTGTTCACTCCTCCCGAGAGCTCAGAGTCTGGAATGGACGTGGGTTTTGTCTAAGCCATGACTCTGTGGGGGGGGGGGTGAAGTGTAACAAGCCCTTCAAAGCACAACCTCACTGCCTGGCACCTCGAATTTCACATCACAGGCTGACACAGCAAGAAGCGCTGGCTTTGATGTCTCCATGTAAACTCAGACTGTCTGCTCCTCTCAGCTCTCAGCAGTTGTACAGTACATGCAGCGTGACACTTGAGGGCAGTGACATGAATCTGCCAGATGAGGAAGTCATCTAATCACAGACCACAGTTCAACTATTAAAGATGTCCTGCTGACACAGGATCAGTGTGAAAGTTACATTTGGAAAATTAAATATTTGGTTTAAAAATTAAAAGTATGTGACTTAAGTATGGTGTCTGTCCCATACCTGAAATTTGTGCTCTGTGTTTCTGTATTTTATACTGTACAAATGGCATTTTTTTTGCACTACACCTAAACCTACCATTCACATTTTTAGATGTGATAATCTCATGCTGTATGATTTATAAGCCTTTTGAATGATGGGGATAATTGTACCATGTAACCATTATACAAATATGTGTTCTCATAAACATGTGCGCACACACACAGAGTATAAACATATATTACAGATTACTTTTATATGATAATTATTTTAAAAAAATAACAAGGTAACATCCAGATTCCTTACACTACAGAACATTAAAGTCTCCTTTTCTCTCACTTTATCCTTAAAACCTCCATAAACACACACTCTGAGAGGAGAGAAGGGATAAAGCTGGGTGGTTCGTCTGTGTGCAGCCAATAAGCACTCCAGCGTGACTTAGACATGACCACCCATGTGACAAAATGCATGAGGGGAGTGATTGCACACACTATCTCACATGATACTCTCTCTCATCCGCACTCACTCAAGCGAACCCATGCACATCTCACACGCAATATAGAACACTAGCTATGCCGAAACCAGGATACGGTCTCGATCATTCAAACACATGCCAAACCAGCCTTTGCCTTCACACATACTTCAACAGATGGATCACATGCAAGCCAAACCAAATTAAAACACACTTAATGCTAAAAACTGCTGATGTGTTTAAAATATTCTAAGCGTAAGAACACAAAGCATATGCCTGAGGTGAAACAAAACTACCAAGTCCTCAGAATTATTTAGTTTTAATTATACATAACTAGTTTGATGGAAGTTTACATACAATGATTAAGCAATTAATGCAGGTAACCTAATAGGAACAAACAAAAGCAGTCATGAGTTGTCTTAAAATGTACTTTCAGTAGTGTGTGTCTCTCTGTGTGTGTGTGTGTGTGTTGGCAGGCTGCATGTAGAGAAAGCAAACAGATCTCTGGAGGGGTCTAAGACTGGGAAATGTAGTGTTCACACTGGGTTCAGATCTTTGATGCATTTAACAGCCACTGCGGCCCTCCACTTTGTTAACAAAGGACTGAAGATCTCTGTACTTGAAATGGACCTGTTTTATAATATTACTGGAACACTGCAAGCAAGGATGAATTAAATTGATTTGCATTTATAATATATAATACATCATCGGAATATATAATAATACATTTATCTGTATAAACGCATACATCATCTAAATAATTAAGTTTTCAATAAACATAAAACTATTTAAAAATCTGGAATCTGAGGGTGAAAAAAAACCAAAATTTGTCCAAATGAAGACATTCTTACCAATGCATATTACTAACCAGAAATTAAGATTTGATATATTTTACACAATTCCTTAATGGAACATGATCTTTACATAATATTCTTATGCCTTTGGACATAAAATAAAAATGGATCATTCTGACCCATACAATTTATTTTTGGATATTGCTACAAATATAAATGTGGTACTTCTGGCTGGTTTTGTGGTTCAGGACATGTATAACAGATATTTATAATGATACAAAAGAATGTCAAATAAATGCTAGAATCCTAGAATCCTAAACAAAAAATGAATCAAGGTTTCCATGAAAATATTTATAATAATAACAAAAATGTTTCTTGATTAATTTGATTTACGAAGAATCGTATGAAAGATCACATGAAGATCATAATTTTTAGTTACATTTTTAAATGTATTTAAAGAAAGAAAGTTGTTTTTAAATTATAAAAACAACAACAACAAAAAAACATCTAGACACAGTATGATGAGTTAATGAGGGATAGAGTACAGAAACAAGCTCATTTTTTCAAACTGTTGCAAATGCACAAGAAAAATATTTAAGCAAAGAATCAATGCAAAAAAAATGTATACATGCAAGAGTTAGGTGGGGTCTTAACCGTATACAGCCTGTGCCAAATATTCTCAGTGGTGCGTGAATACTGAGTTAAACGCTGCTTTAGGCAACAGGAGGCCCATAGATCTTGGAAATGTACAAAAAAATTATAATTTCATCCTAGATTTGCTGGGTAAAATAACAAGAATCCTGAACGTTCACTCATATCTCTTTACCCGCCTCAGTGGCGAGACTTTAACTTTAAATGAAGCTGCTAAAAGCTTTTCCTGGACCTTCCGCTGGTTTGCGGGTGCTCTCAGATGTGTGAACAGCCTATTAACCTTGATCCTTCAACAGGCCCATCACTAGGCTATAAAAGGTGGCTCTAGATTGGATATCATTCTGATAAGAATATGAGAAAACACAAAAATGATCATACTTTTAGTATAATCATAATCATTTAGTCTTTATCAGTCATGTTTCCTAATCATACATCTTTAATGCATCTTTGCCCATATCGCAATTGGCCTCTTGCTGGTGCTCAGTAATGGCACATAATAATAGGTTCACTGCAAAGCTTCTCAAGTCTCAAAGTGGCCATTCCATTAAAGTAATCATTATCCCATCACCTCACACAGTCAAATCTCTCCTCATTTTCTATTAAAATGCCCTCTATTTTTGGTTGAGCTCAATGAACACTGGCCATGCTTTTCAGTGTATGTATGTGTGTGTGGTTGGAGATGGTTTGTTAATGGGTACAATAGTGCCAGCGTACCACCGCGAGCTGAATGCGCTCATTCTACTGACCTATCACTTTCAATAATGTCAATCACTAAGCCAGCCCCCTTAGAGCCTGGCACTGAATCACACCATCAAATCAATCAAGGGAATAGCCTGGGTGTTGTACAATAGACGGAGCGTCCACCACAAGAACCAACAGCTAGCTTTGTGTGTGTATACGCTCCAATCGCCATTCAACATTAGAAGATATGTACAGATTTAACACAAACATCTGATTTTAAAATCCTAAAAATTCTTCCATCCACATCTCTTCTCTTTATAGGAAGAAGTTTAATTGCTGCTGGGTTTGGGAGGATTTTATCTCAAAATGAAAAAAAAAAAAAAATAAAATCTTCAAAGACACAGGCCACAATTAGGACCAAAAAAATACAGTTTACTTTTAGCACTGTGTTATGTGAAAGTTCCTAAATCACAGCAGTGGTGATGTTACGAAAGCTGGAGATACAAACACGAAAGAGGGGAGGACAGCCAAGCTGTTGCTGAACAAACCCCTGTCCCAATGTATCCATTCCAGAACAAATGCGAAGCCTGGGCCCATGGGGTCTGACTGGCAGGAGATGATGCTCAGTCCAAAACCTCAGCCCCACCACACAGCTGAAATGATCCTAAAGATCTTCCAATGAGCCATAGCAATACTTAGAAAACCCCAACTCATTAGTATTCAAAATACACTAAAGCATGTCCACTCGCACGCAGCAAAAACCCTGTTTAACATCTCTCCCATCAGCCAAAATGTGGTTTATGTGATCTAGCAAGTTGAGCTTTGATGCTCATGCGAGGTATTTAAGTTTGAATTCGGCTCTCATCATTTCCTGATCTCATTTAATTTTCTATCCTGTCATTTATCCACTGAAAATAAATTAAATTAAAATTAAATTCTATCCTTAATAAATTAAATAAAATTATCCAAAGCAATTTGTCTATGAGCCAAAACAATTTCCTGTAAAATATAATTGCAGGTTAGTGGATAACTACATTAGGAAGCAACTAGAGAAAAGGAGAAACACAGAGAATTTTTTTTTTGTGCCAAACAAAAAAGCACTGTCCTAAATCAAAATATGATGCTCTAAGCTTTCTTTATACACTGAGGTTAAATGCATGAGTATATTACTTTTTTACACCAGTTTGTCAAATTTCTCTCTATATTTGGGTGTACTAAAACACTGAAATTTGGATTTATAATGGCAGAGGCACTTTCTTGTTGTCTGTGTGAGGTTAAGCACATATTCTTCAGTATACCATAATGCAAGGCAATAGCTATGGTCGGATGTGAGTTGCTGTTACTTTTCTTGGTTTGTGCACAGCTCTGGAAATAAAACTCTACAGCCTTTTCCATCATAAGCTCTGTAATAGATCCGCAGCACTGAGGTCCAATTATGCTGAGCTTTGTGTGTGTGTGTGTGTGTATAGGCAGGGAGACAAAGGGAACCATGCCTTATTAATCTTTCAGTGAATCAGTAAATTCATCTCCCAAGAGCAGCCATTCATGTTTGATAGAAGCGGGTTTAATGAGAGCTGTGAGCACACAAGCTCCATTCTGAGCAATATGAACCCATGTGCATGGCCTCCTCCTCGGCAGCATTGGACGCAAGGGAGAGTCTTACTTTTTAAAAAGTGAGTTATTGGCATGTCTTGGCAACAAAAACTTCTTCCATTATGTAAACAGCTGATCATCACAAATAACGTCTGCCTCGATAATCTATCATCATAAGTGCCTCTTAAAATTGATTGAAGGAAAAAATTGTTACACTGACAGAAAACTAATTAATATAGATTAAATTTTAAATTGACAGGAATAAAAAATAAAATTAAATATCATAATAAAATCTATAAGATAATAAAAAAGTACAAGTTTGGAATTAAATGAGGGCGAATAAATTGGGCAAAATATCCATTTAAAAGTCTAAAGTTGTGAAGGATTTTGCAAGTTTGTGTGGATCTTGATAAGAACTACATACTGTTAGACTCCAGTTGATATGGGGCACTTTGGTGTGCAGGTTCAGGCTGAAGACGAAGAGCAAGACGCCTGTGACGACGAAGGCACTGCAGCTGACAAACTCAAAGAGGTAGACGCCGGCACAGGGCGAGCACATCATTATGGTCTCAATGAAGATGAAAGAGATGAGGGCCAGGACCTGCAACAGAAAGGAGAAAACTGACCTTTTTAGAACAAAACAAGAAGCATTTGTCCCAGCAGTAAACAACTCACTTTATTCAGGCTGAAAATTGAAGCAACATCTGATGTTGACTTAAACGATACAACAAATCAAATTTATCTCAGTGCAAATCACAGTGTCTGATTTAAGACAACAACGTAGCACAATGCAGTCCTTTGTGTAGAGTGAAATACCACAAGAAAGTGTTTCTCAAAAAGCTGTTTCAAGGTATAAATGACTCATCTACATTCAGGGTTTACTTTGTAATGCGTTTTCCACATGGTCATAACAGGGCCTTGCGGATTATGTTGAACTCTACCGAAGTCGCAGAGGGTTCAGCGATGTTTTCCTGCTGCATTCGTCAGTAGACCACAGCATGGGAAGAATTCTGAGGTTAACGTGCTATTTAGGTGTTATGCAGCCTTGACTCTCTAGCACAAAACCTCAGACAGATTACAGGTTGGCCCGCTCCAACAGGGGAGACAGAACCTCTGCCACAAAACATTCCAACATCTACACAGGGGCCCAGCATTTCCAGCTGGCCTGGACCGGATGCCGTCACAATAAAATGTTGCACACATAAAGGAATGGAAGCGCAATATGAAAACCTCCCTGCAAAATGAATGATATCTGTGATGAATAAAGAACTGGATGTGGGCTTGCTAATGGCATGACAGAGATAATCAGCTAGCAAATTCAGACTTTCCTGATGCTGAAAATAAAAGCGAAACCATCAGCTGGACCATGGCACTAGGGTATCCAATTCGTTCATTAGGAATAAAAAGATGCTCCAACAGACCTTTTGTGAAGTCCACACTGACTTGCCCATAACTTGATGGCTGGGTCTGCTATCCAACAGTTTATGCATTATGTGACCAAAGTTTGGACTGTAAAGAACTGAGGGGAACTGTGGGATAAAATATTAAATCTTCAGGGGGCGTTAGGCGCGTTATTTCTCCACAATCTGCTTTTTAAGGAATATCGTAGTATCGTGCTATTTTATCATCTCTGTCTCAATATGTTGTACAACACGACATACACATCAGTGTTAACTCAGTGGTAGAATTACACTTACAGGACACTCCACTTATTAAAAATCACAAAAGTACATTATTCGCTTTAAAGGTGCTCTATGCGATGTTGCAGGATTTTAGAGTGATTTCATTTTTATCTCAAACCGTATCCATCACCCCTTGGTCGTCTTGCTGTCTGCCCTCTGAATACATTGGGAAATAACCCGGGCTCGAAAGACAACACAGAGGCTGCAATACCAAAATAAAGAATAGGGGCACAAGATGTGCACCAAAACAATTACAAACTACGGCCAGCCAATCAGCAAGAAGAGGTGGGGTTTAATGTGCGCGCACATAATAGACAGAGTTGATTGTACAGCGTGAATCTGAGAGTTTTTAATTTTATTTTTATTTTTATTTAGACATGTTAGTTTGATGTTAGCTCTGTAGCTGTCTCTCTTCGGTTAGCACCACCTTTTGTATCAATGTAATTTGCTAAATTTGTCTTAAAAAACCAACTTGAAAAAGAAGTGATGTCGTTAGACATAGTTTCGGGAGGAGTAATGACGCATGATTACTCCCAGCTGTTATCAATTCCCTAATCAGCCTGATTTTCTTCTAGCCAATCAAATTCATAAACCTTTCCCTTAAATAAAGCCCTTCTCCGTCCCTTCCTTATCTTATTACGCATCCCTCCTCCTCCCCTGCTCCACCATCTATTTTGCATTTTCCTCAGGGGGCGAGCGGGATTCGAGCGAAATTAAGCGTGCTGTCCTGGGAACGAGCCGGGAAGTCGAACGCCGAGCCCTAGGGGAAGGAACCCTAGCAGATGGAACCCTAACTAGGGCTGAGCTCGACGTTCG
>JAUCMS010000127.1:18596118-18607354 GCA_032357445.1 Enteromius radiatus
GTTCTACTTCCCGGCTCACTCCCAGGACAGCACGCCAAATATGCTTAATTTCATAATCATAAGGAAGCACAAACTCGTGAATCGGGATACAAATCGTGAATCGAGATTTCCCCTGAAAAAATCGTGATATGATATTTGTCTCAGTCAACTTATCTGACAATAATGAAAACAGGACCCAGCTAAATTCTCCATTCTTTTTCTAAAGCTCATGCTGTGCATTTGAAATGCAGATTGAACGTCAGCCAGCATGATTGCAATGACTGTATGAGACCCGAATGGTAGCAATCACCTGATCTACTATATAAATGCATATAAACCATTTTCCTTTAACAACCATTTTAACACAATATTCCTACGAATGACATGAACTTCTGACTGTTGTGTGTAATGGCATGAAAATGATCAAATTATGATTTACATTCCCTTTTCACTTCACTACATTTCTACCAAAGTCCTCAAAGTAGAAAGTCGTTTCTGTGCAGCAGCTTTAAAGACAGTGGGTGATTTATTTTTTTCTTCTGTAAATGTGATTGGTGATTTACAGGTGATAGAAAGACTATCAGTGACCTGTAATATTGTTTTCAAAACAAAATGTTTTGCCTACACGTAAAGCAGTGTTGCTGGTGGGCAGTTATATAGCTATGGCCGTGTAGTTGAGTTAGTAGTTGTATTGTTTTTATTTTATTTTGTGTAAGAACACTACCATGCTGTTTTGTGACGCTGGGTAGACAAGTTAAAGCCACTTCACTAATTTATGAAGATCAATAATCTTTTGCTGCACATCAAAAAATATTATTTGCTTATTCTCATTGTGATGGATGATTGAGAGAATTTTGTTCTTGTTTTCCCTATTTTTATTCCTGTCAAACAGGAAGCCAGGGCTGAATAATTGTATATTCATAATCATAATCAATTTTGTGAAAAACAATGAAAATATACTTCTGAGATATTTTGCTCAAAATAATTTTCATGACTGTCTATGATTATGACCGTCCCAAAGTGATTTTTTTTTCGAAAAGATGTTCAGATGTTTGATTTCTTTTGTTTTTTTACATTCATAAAATCTCTTTATTACACAGATATTACAAACTAGTCAGTGTATTCAGTAGGTTGCTTCAGAAGCATGAGGTATTGCAAGTATAACCTAAACAATGCAACAATAATGAAACTATGCATTGATCAGAAATGTACTCATACTTAAGTAATTTTAAAAGCAAGTGATTCTATACTTTCACTTAAGTAAAATTTTTTGTTGACAACTTTTACATGTAACGGAGTAATATTTGACTCGTAGTATCTATACTTTCACTCAAGTAATGGATTTGTGTACTTTGTCCGCCTCGGTTTAAAGCAAACAACAGTAAATCTCAAGGTGGAGTTTAGTGTCCTGTTAAAGGGATGTTTCACTTAGAAGTGAAACTTCTGTCAGTATTACTCGCCTTCATGGAACTCCAGCCTGTATGGCTTTCTTTTGTTTCTTCATAACATAATAGAAGATATTTTGTTGGATATTAATGTTAGTAACCAAACTGGTTAAGTGATATCTTCTACAGATGAAAGACAATAAACAATCTGGAATGACATAAAGGTGAGGGAATGATAACAGAACAGTAGTTTCACTATCCCTTTAACAGTGGACCAAACCCCACCTTGCGAATTACTGTTGTTTACTTTGTATAAAATGTTATTGTAAATCATAATTTGATCATCTTCACACCATCACAAGCAACAGTCAGAAGTTCAAATGAAAGAACTGAGAGAGATAGTTGTTTAATAGTCCCCAACCTTAGATTTGGCAACACATCATACTAACTACAACAGCAGTTAATATTTCCAAGGAGTTTCAAATGAAGGCTGACCTCATGTAAGCGTTTTTTCCCTACTAACATAACACAAACCCTTCTCTATCTCATCCGGCTTATTTGCATTGAGCGCATTAAGGAAGTGTGGGCCAAAGATAAATGACTGCTCACAACGTTCCTGTCATAGCACCAGCAGAGCCAGCATCACTAAAGTTGGCCGTCACGCCTCATCAAAAAGACAGACTAAAGATGTGCATTTGGAGATGAGGTCATTGCTCTTGACAAATGCAGCATGGCCCGCGTCCCACAAGGTAGCAGGTGTCGGGCATACAGAAAGCCCAAGATTTTAGGTAATGATTACATGTCACTCCCCACCCTCGTTCTGCTGAGCCTCCAACATTAGGCAGTCAGCAAGTTCCTTGTAGCAATGGCCACATGGAGTCAAATCCCCAGTTTGTACACACGCCATCTGTTGTGCCCAGAAAATTAATGGTGGGAGGCTCGGTCTGACAGCTTGCATTGTGTTCCAAGAGCTCCTCCTTAAACGGAAATGAGCCTTCCAGCTCCCACCCAAAAGTCTTTTCCTCGCCTGAAGGGAATTGCTCCTTGAACAAAATTTAAAACGCTATTCCTTAACCTTGGAGATGTTTGCAGACAAGCAAGCTCTCCACATTACATAAGTTTTGTGAGAGGGAGTGGAGAGGCAAAAAAAAAAAAAACATCTGTTAAGTCCATACACTCGCTACATAACAGAGAGAGCTCTTTCATTATATTTAACAGCCCTTATCAAAACATACCTTGAAAAACTATTCTTTAAGGTAAAATGACATATTAATGATGCTTCTTCATTGCTTCAGACTGCACCAAAAGCATCTAAGATGAACAAAACTGAATTGCATAGACAATATAAAGGTCAATAGTTGTGCCCTTCAGGTCTGAAGCCACCATAACTGACAAGGTCCTTCCTGGTCAAACTGGTTGTAAAAATGGAAGCCATATAAAAACAATCTCTAATCTCTAAAATCTCTAGTCAAGACTAGTATACAATTTAGAAATGACAACTTGACTACTTGATTAGCAAGGTCATCTCGTATACCTATTTTTTTTTTCTTATATGCCATTCTAACATGTGGGGTCAGTATGATTGTTTTTTTTTTTATATAGAGATTGCATTAAATTGAACAAACTGATAGTAAACACATAATATTACAAATGTTTTATATTTTACATTTATTTTCAATAAATAATCCTGAATTTAGTGAGGATTAGAAATGTAGAAAAAAAAAGTTGTCGAAAAAATAAAACATCTTTCAGAAACATCAAAATAGATTACAAAATAAAAGCTTTGGAATGGTGGTGTACAGTCTTTTCTTACAGTAGTTATATAGTTATGCATATTTTATTCTATAGTTAAAAAAAATAGATATATTTTTAAAAGTATAAAAAATTCTCTCTCGATATTTGCAATCTGCCTTTTTAAGATTTGCAAAAGCTTGTAAAAGAAACTTCCTCTAAGATAAAAATTACATTTTTGTAGAAGCCCAACAGATTATATCTGTATACAAAACTCTACTGGCTATGTTTGTTTAATCTGTGGATGGAATGGGGTGATTCATTGATATTAGCCAAGAAGGCCACATCTGCAGATGGACAAAAAAAAAACTTTGCAAAGATTAAACAGTCAAAAAGACTCCTCCTTATCCCATGGGGGCCTTAGGTAAATCATTGGCCAGGACATGGAGAAACAGCCGTGGTTGAATTTCCTTGGCAAGTCAACAGCAGGAAACATGCAGCCATGTGAAAAGTCCTGTGCTGCAGATCAATTTGCTCTTTTCCCCCCAAAAAACATTCAAAAACAATCTAAATACCACTCAGATTGTTAGCAGGGCAGAATGAGGACATATCCAGTGCACAGGACCCAAAGGAATCCCACTCAAAAACATGATAATGTGACAAAATCAACTAGCTGAGCTCAATACAGCCTTTTTCTTATGGGTAATGTATTAAATCTAAGTTTTGAGGAATGATTGATCACACATTCAAACAAGTCTGAGACTTTATGGTCGCAGCTCAAAACACCCCAAGGAATATCACTGGAATGCTGCAATTTAAAAGTTATGTGGGAACTTTCTGAATCATATCCTGTTTAGTTTTTAGTTCAGTATTCTATTTTAACTCATCCCTTCTCTCTAACTTGCTCATTACTACAAAACAAAATGCTCCATACCATATGATCTACCTGAAGACAAGCAACAGCTCATAGGTTAAACATGATTAAACAAACTAGGGGCTTGTTCGTTAACTTTTACTTCCGTCTCTAGCACAGACGTTAACATTTCTGTCAGTCTTTGATGAGCTGCAGTCTATCACAAAAACTCAAAAATAAAGTCAAAACAGACATTAAGGTTTCTGGTCAGCTTTATATTACTCATGCCTGCCTGTAATTTGACTCCACAGGCAAATGAAGCTTCTGGATTCACACAAAACAGCATAGATAAAAGGCACGGAATACGTTCATGAAGATAAAAGTGATGCATGTACTCCATATGTCCTCTATCTAAGCTATTGTGTGTGCTCCCAAGCATTATCACTTAATAAATCCAATTAAATTGTGGCTGTGGAATCATTTGCCCCGAGACGCACATAAAAGCAGAAAAACTTGATCTTTGAGCAGGCAAACTATCTTCTGTACTTGGAACACAGGTTGTTTCCTTTGGAAAAGTACACAAGCCCTTGTTTCACCTAATGACTTCCTTAGTTTCACTCTGTTTTCCCCCTGTGCATGCAGTTTCTTAACTGTGCATCACCATGAGGGCCCGATCTGAGATGCTTTGCTTTTGCTGAGGCAGCAGAACAACAGAGAGCCATCTTTTTTTTCTCTCTCTCTCTCTCCTTAAGCTTCCCACTCTTTTTCAACATCTGGCAGAGGTTCACAGGCAAAAAAAAGCTCTTCTGCAAGTTTGACCACAGTGACTCTATAGCTTTTTGGGTGTTTTGCCAATCAAGCTGACCTAAAGTGCTATCTGAACGTTGATTCATTCAGACTCCAGGCAACATTCCCCTCCGTCACTGACGCATTCCAGAGATTTTGACGCCTGTCGGCATGTATCCAACAGGAAATATTTTGTTTTAAAAACCCCAAAAAGAGGAAATCTGCTCTCCTCGCACTAATCCAATACGAGAAGAATGTAATCAGGAGTGAATATCTAACTGAAATATGTGGAAAGCAGATCTGTTATCTATGTGTGGAAAAGGCTTTTTTGAAGCCACTGTTTGGATGATGGAGGCATATGTGTTGTCTTGAATATTCTGACTAATAATTTAAAAAATGGGTATTGTCTTGCTTACACTAACATGAGAAGAATGTCATTAGAAAGGAGCATCTAAAAAAGAAAGAAAGATTGAACTTAAAACTAATGACATGACCTCCTACTCACAATATAAAATAGGTTGTGTCTTTCTTACACCAATATCATCTATCTGAAAGACAGAAAGAAAGATGACACTGTTGATGATGAAGACATCTAAACTTGTTCACAGGATGTCACCTTACTGACTCTAAATGTATTACCAAAAACACTTGTTTATCGTGGAATGGAGAAATACTGTGACTATTTGAACTTACCACTTCGATAACTTTTAAAATACCGAAATGTGACTTGATATAGTCCAGGTCACACCTGATTGCCCTGAACACGTTTCTGGGGTGCACGGGCTCGGTGGTCGGCTGATACGGACTATTGGCTCCTGAAATCATCGAGGTGTTGGAGGCCTCGCCATCAAAGCCCTCAGTCTCCTCGTTATTCCTCATGCTGAACTCTTTTATCTCCACGTCCTGCCCAGATATAAGAGCTGGTTCGGGGCTGAAACGACCAGCGGTCCCTTGGTCCTCTGAAAACAGCCAGGCAGAAAACAATGTCTCAACAAAGAACAACCCTCGTTACTAAACGAGCACTGTAAACTCCAGCCGTGTGTATGACCCTACAGATCCCGAGCCCCAACACTACATCCAACCCTCCGTCATCTCCAGCCCCACTCCTGCCGTCGCGCTGTGCTCGGATCCTGTCGGGAACAGTGCGGAACGACCTCGAATGATCACGGCTGTGCTCATGGCAGTGTCCATATTTCACAGTTTCTGGATGCAGAATGTAATGTTGCTGCGAGTCTCCGCCCTCCAAACTACATTCCTGCGAGGATAGACGCTTTTATGTGAAGCCTTCACGACTGTTTTTAGAGAAGCAAAAGCACGAAAGTCATACTTCTTTACGTCAAGTTTTGGGTTCGTGTCTTCCCTTATGCAGGTAAAGATCGCAACATAGTATTCATCAAACGCGAAACGACAGAGCAGTTTAATGTGTCGCTATGGCAAGCCGAGTTAACATGTATTGCTTCGAGCCAAATTCAGTTGAAACATTTTGACACTGAATCCTATGAGGATGCTTTTTGCTATTTTGTGTTTAAATTATTGCTAGTAAGTAGGCTATTCACACTTTAATAGTATTAGATATTAGATGCTCGCGAAAAATTATAGTGTTAACAATTACAGCTGAATCATAATAAAATAGCTAGTTCAATTAATGTTACTTCAGCTTGCCAGTTTCCAAGGTCTAGTGCGCAGCCTTCCTAGAGAGTACTTCTGCCGTGTATTTTTTTAAACAGCTTTATACAAATAAGCCACTTGTAGACATATTTAAGAATACTGTAAATACTCTCTCTATGCTGTTTTATATATTTTTGATTCTCACAGTAATAATAATATACATACTTCATATACTAATAGATATGAATAAAATACTAATATATATACACACTAACAATAATACACTATTACAGATTGCATATTTAAACATATGCATGTATACATTTTCATTTGAAAGTCTTAAAATATTGGCTACAGATTGGAGATCAGCACTGCCCCCAACTGGTTTGGTTCTCAAAATCATGTAAAATCTCTAAAAACTATAGCAACTCTTCCAAAACTTCAAAAGATCAATAGTAAATTATTTGTAGGTCTGAAGTACAGTAGTGAAGTAAAGCTATGCATCTTGTAAAAACCAACTAGCACAACAGCAAAAAACTAAAACTAAAATAAAATAATCACAAGATGAATTTGTCTGGATTTGTATTTTATTTAAGTCAGGACTGAAAAAAAAAGTTTCCTTATCTTTGTTTGCATTAAAAGCAGGTTTTCACATGGCCACATACTGCATCAAGTTAAAGCCATACAATCAGACTCACTGTAAGGTAG
The DNA here is from genome assembly GCA_032357445.1 of Enteromius radiatus. Classification (NCBI taxonomy): domain Eukaryota; kingdom Metazoa; phylum Chordata; class Actinopteri; order Cypriniformes; family Cyprinidae; genus Enteromius; species Enteromius radiatus. The sequence goes on from JAUCMS010000127.1 coordinate 18,603,169, forward strand.
GCTATAGCACACAAACACAGTCCTTTGTGTGAATAGAAAGATCTTTCAATTCCTGTATAGAAATTTTGGAAGCCAGAGCATTTTCTCAACATTTTCTTTCTTACAGGGGTAAGTGCATATTAGAAGGATTATACAGAACAAAGTGGTCAACTTTGAAATATATATAAAATGTGCTGTTCGTTATATAATTGCAATCATCCCCAACTGAGGGAAAGAAATCAATGAAGAAATCAATGAAGCTGAAGCCAAATGAACTTGTTTCTTTTGGTGGAAATCCTTAGACCTTTTATCCATTGTGTATCTCCTTTGGGAAAACAGATGGGGTCTGAGTTAAGAAGTTTTCAAGTACTTCAGGCATCTCCGGAGCAGCTTGTTAGTTTTAGATTTCTTAGTCCATTAAGGTGTTTACACTTTCAACCAAGCTACTATTAAAATCAGCAACCGTCAAACTCTGCGTGTGTGTGGGAAAGGACAAAAATGTTTAAATAAGCTAACAATTCGTTACTTTTGATCATTTAACTAAGGTGAATTTACAGTTCTTAACTTCCAGTAAGTTACAAAGACATTAAATAATTTAAACTCCACTTTTAAGGGAAAAGTGAATTATGTCCAGAGGAATGTGTCAGTGATATTTAGACGGTGAGATTTCAGTCACACAGCAAATGCAGAGGATACTTGCAATGAATACTTAAGTGCTTTTAAGGTTATACGAGCGGTTTTGAAAGCAGGTAGATTGTTATGGTATGTGATCAGAGGCTTCATTAGTGGCAGCCCCAATAAGTTCTTACACATTCTGAATAGATGAAAAACCTTAACCACTAAAACAAGAGGTATATTATAGTGCAGACTTAATGTTGTGCTTGAATATTAGCAAATGCTTTAGCCCTGCCCATCGTAAATGGAAACCATTAAGCAATATTATGCAGCATAAATGTAAATTTCATTTGAGTTCCTTACCTCTAGTTTGGTATGAGATTGATCTTTTCAGATTTCTAACACAAGTTCATGCAAAACAACAGTAAACTCTACACGTCTCGTGGTCTATTCCCTTGAAGAGCTTAAAAAAGGACAAAGACTTTAAACTCTAGTGGGAAAAAAAGAAAGCGGACATTGAACACAGACCACCACAGTATAAGCAGAGGATCCGTTTTGGAATGATGGCTTCTCCAGGCTCAGCTAAGAGCGGCCACCTGGGAGGAATTTAGGGCAGCTACTCAACATAGACATAACATGTGGATTCTACATCTTTGGTTCCAGATTCCAATTCTCTGCGTTTTCCTTTTTCATCTGAAAATGTAATGATCGTTTAAAAGCCACTTTAGCTGCTCCATTTACAGTTTCTTCACTACAACACTAAGGTTAGAAACCTTAGGAAAAAAAGAACATTACATCATGTCTGTGGATGATTTGTCAAACTAAACCAACTAGCTTTAACTAAAACAATTAGCTTGAAACAGGAGTAAGATACAGTATCAGTAGTGGAAGAAAATGTTGAGAAATGTACTATGAAGACAAACAAGGCTGTTGTATTGACTCAGAACTACCCTGAGTGAAGAGACAGAGTGTGGAGTGACAACAGTGAACGCTACACTGAAGGCAAAGTTGTCACTTCCAGTGGGCACTGAGGCAGGGCACACGCAAAGAAAACAAACATGCGTCACCTACATCTACCGAAGCCGGGAATGTTTTACGTCAATCACTTTACAGTCTTCAGGTAACGTATAACAAAAAAAACAAAAAACAAAAACTGAGATCTTATTTGTAAGTACTAACAAAAAGACAAGACTTACAGTCCATCACTTGGCCACATGAGAATGGCGCTAGCGGTTTAAGCCACAGTTTCCAACTGGGAGGGTGGGATGAAATGTCCCATTAAACGCGCATTATGTGGACGCTGACATTCGCAAAAAAAAAAGAAAGGCAAGCTCCCTATGGCAGCAAAAAAAAAGATCTAGGCCACTGAAGTAAGCAAAATGTATAATTGCAGCAAAAAAAAAAAAAGTAATGACCACAGACATGCATTTCCAAAATAAAAACAAAACAAAAAAATAAGTTACACGAACCTGGACCAAAAAAAAAATAATAATAATAATAATTGACTGTTGATGCTACAGTGCAATTCCTCTTTTGGAGACAAGCACCTCCACTATGACACAGGCACTTGGGAGTTATACTAGGAAAGATGCTGCCCTGCCCCTCTCCTCCAAAATCAATCATAGCCAAAAGAAAAGCTCAGCCTGATACTCAATGCTATCATCTGAAATAGTTCTTCATAAATTGTTAAAATAATTCAATTTGATACAAAATCAAATCAAAGCTCGTATAGCAAATATTTAGCTCATATTTACATAATTCAAAGAGGCGGTGTGGCAGCGTCTGCCATTCTTGTATGCTGAAGGCCAATGGGTATTTGTCATTAGTGTCATGACATCAGTGATGTTAACCGTGTTAAGTGAAGCTTAACATCTCACTGATAAAACACAGAAAATAAAAGCTTGATTTGCTTTCTTTTTTTATAAATACATCATCATAAACTGTTTGTACACACTATATACTTTTTGCAAGTACTTCTTGTTTTCAATGAATATATTTAGGCTTTTAGCAGTAGTTGTAGCTGATTGCAACACTTGAAGCGACTGCTGGTTGAATGCAGCAGTGCGTTTCTGCTCTTGTCAGGAGGAGGGGAATAAGTGCCATTTAAGGATCCCCAAGCGAAGCAAGGCCCTGCACTTCAGTGGTTTGACTGCCTCCTTAAAGACAGAGCACCCATTACCTGACCTGCACTATGCCACACCAAAAATTAATCACCACAAATAAACAAACAAACAAACAAACATAGAAAGGGGTCTGGAAATCAAATAAAAGAAAAGCAGTTGCATCTTTTCAAATATCTACCTCTCTTTTTCCCCCACAACATCAGAGCCTATACATCTGACAGAATCCCAACACTTTCTGTAAACCGTGGTCTGTTTGCTGATTGACACACAAGGTGGGGGGAATTTTGGTCATGAATAGCTTTTTTTTTCTCCTTTATGTCATTACATGTTGATTTCCAGAGTGGACAATGCTGTTGGCACTCTCATGCCTCGTTCTCTGTTGCAGGGGTGTTGTTGGCCGTTACCGTTGAGTCGGGTTTACGAGTCATTCGGTCTAGTTCTGCCTGGACATCAGTCAAACCCGGCTTCTGCCCTTGGAAAAAAGAGGAGAGAGAAAACACAGAGTAATCTCCTGTAGTTTCTGTGTTGTATATGAAATTAACACAGGTTGGTTATGGTTTTGTGGGAACCAGCTCGGTGGATGTGGAGAGGTGCTGCATGCTGGCATGCATTCAAAAGCAGCATGCTGTGCAGCTACACAAATGCAAATTTAATGAGGAGAAAAAAAAACAAAACTGCATGCGGTTCTTTATCTGGACACAATGGGGCCATAGCAGCAGGTAATGAAATGTGTTAATATATTAGCTATAATTAAATTCAGTATGCAACTGAAACAAAATATAAAAAAATGAGAAGTGCAGTTGGCATGAACTTGACATCATTCTAGGTATGAAAACCAGTGAGTATGAGATATCACCATCCATGGTGGGGTCACTCACACAGGCTTTTTAGCCTATGCCTCCTGGATACTCTCTCTGGCTGTAAAGGCAAAACTCCAAAAAAACAGCATTGTCCAGAAGGAACAGAAGACATTATGATAAAAGGTGATCAGGTGAATCTCATGAATGATTGCACAGGTTGTAATTCAACCAAACATCACAGGGGGAAAAATCCTTAGAATGTCCTGTTGTCCAAGTTTTTTTTGTGAACAACTGTTTATTGTTTCTGTTGTCCAAGTTTTGAAGTTAAGACATCGCATATTGAAAAGGTATCTGGTCTCTCACTCCAAAATGATAAAAATGAACAACAATTGTTTGATAACTTTTTGTCAAGAGTATCTTAAGATGATGCAGACCAAATTTCATGCAAATCTGACATGATATAAGAACCTTAAACCAATTAAGAAAAAAAAAAAAAAAATCACCAAAAGATTTTTATGCGCTGCAATTAGGGGTGGCACGGTTCACAAAACCCGTTAAGTTATAATAAAAAAGTTATAATAGTAAGAGTAATAGTTGTCTTCTTACTGGCTCTCTCCTCCTTACACTGTCTCCGGACAAATTGGGGTGATGTCTTCTCAGATGAAATGA
>JAUCMS010000127.1:18609953-18621096 GCA_032357445.1 Enteromius radiatus
GGGTTTGGGGTCAATCAACCCAGAGGTTATGTTTTACCAAATGGTAAGTTAACCAAGCTTTCTGGAATACACCCCAGTTTCTGATTGACCATGTGGGGAAAAAATTTAAAAGAGTTTCACTGTATCCAATCCATTTCAGTGAGGAACAGCGGGAGAACTTTGTGAAGGATGCAAATTGATGTCAAATGTTTCAAATGTGTAACCTCAGCACTGAATGAAGAAACTTAAGCTTAAATATGTTTTCTTGCAGACAAAACATACCTGCTGCTTCATGAGGAAGACCTGCTCATCCTCTGCACTGATTTCCTTGTCATGCACCAACTTCAGAAAAAGGGACCAAAAAAAAAAAAAAGCTATCATTATATACATTCTAGAGGATTAAGGTAAAAGTGTAATTCCTAGGTTCTTTTCTCACCTTTCGTACAGGAGGTTTCGTTATAAAGTCCTCAAAGGGATCTTCAGGTCGAACCGTTGTGAAGTTTTCATGCAAGATGGCAATTTTCTTGTCATTGTCCCATCCAGATGGACTATACAGAGATAAAATTTTTTTAGAAAAAAAACGGTTCGGCAGACTAACACCAAATCAAATTAGTCATGAATATTCTCACATAAAAAGATAAGAATTGCAACAGTTTAGGGGATTTTGGAGATCTCACATGAACACAGCGTCCTTCTCCACTACTAAGGCAGGTGTAGTAAACTGGAAGTCATATATTTTGTGCACCATGTATTTGTAGAGAAGGTCCAGGTTCTTCTCCTCTTTGACTGAAGTGTAAATCAAACCAGCTCCATCTATGAGATTTGATTAAGGATGTGTATACTGTAAAAATGTATTTATATGTAATTTTATTGTAACAAATATTGTGCTGTGCAAATAAAAACAAAGAAAACAGCTGTTTGATTTATGATGGAAAACTGTAAAAGGAGTCCCTGCATGACACACCGCCTATGATTATATTCCATGTAAATCATTTGGCATGTTCTAATATTTGATGCAAGTCATGTGCATTAGGGTGTTGTGTTACATTTTCTGTTTCTGAGTTGATGTTTATAGCTCAATTTAACGTTATGTGGGTTGCCATGATGATAGTGTTTTGTCTTTGCATGTCCCAGTGCACCATTTATTCACAATTACTGGCAATGTTTTATGGACAGACTACTTACAATTAACTAATTTCATCATGTGACTTTCTATTTTACCATATATTAAGATGGTGGTTACCAGACCATTTTAAAGGTAAAAAGTAGGTTTTGGTAATTCAAATACATGTAGATTGGTATATTGACATTATATCACTTACTAAAATATACAGTCATCACCAATACACAATACAAAAATACCTGATATATTATGGTGAGTTACTGGAAACCACAGCTGCCATTTATAACCATAAATTTGACAATGTTTCTTTAAAGTCTACTGCATAGAAAAAATTAAATGCACAAATGCTGAGACTGAGTCAATAGGATACACTGTAGACAGAACCGCCGGATGTGTGACTGAATGAAGTCAAAATGCTCCTCCTTGTAGTCATGCTCCTTCTCCAGTACACTGACAGCATCACACTAAAACACAGAGACAGACATAATCTTAGTTGCAGTATAGTTAGAATAATTAGAATCAAACACCACAAGGTGACAGAATTGCTATTTTTGGGTGAACTATATCATTGATCTTCTGCTTTTTAAATGACAGATAGACATCCTAAAAATCACAGACAAGAACACACATGTTCAACAAGGGTGATGCAGCAGCCATGTTTGTGAATGACTCAGGTTGTGGCCGATTGCCAGCCATAATCATTTTGGCAAGAAGAGGTGGTGCCAACTAGGCCTCTTAAAAATCCAGGAGGCTGCCACGACAAAAATATCTTGGACAGATCAGTCTTGGCCACTGCAAATGCAAACTCATCTCTGCGTGTCACAGACACTGCTGACCTTGTAGTGAACCACAGGACTAAAAACACCCTGTCTTTAATACTTAAAACAAATGTAATAAAGCAATATATTAATGGCCTAATACCTTATTTTGATATCTTGAAGATATATTGAAAAATGACAACTGCCATTTTTATGTGAACTATTCCTCTAAAAGGGTTTCGTAGTATGCCAGTGATTTGCTGCTGTTAACAGAGCAGTAACGATAGTAATGCATATTGATAAGACAGAATTTTTCGCTTTCAAGTAAACTGGAAATCGGAACTGCTTTCTGAAATTCAATCAGGCTCTATTCTCCTCTATCCCAGGGTGAGGCTGTTTGATCACTTTGCTTCCTGACGTTGAACAGAACAAAGAGTGAACATTTTACTCTCAGACCTAAACTACCTCATTTAAAAACGGGTTGTCTTTCATGCACTCAGGGCTGGAGGGAGGTTAACAATAGAAGAGATCATTGAGCGTGTTCTGATCCGAAAGAACATGTGAGGGGAGCATGGTGCGTCTGCAGCTCTGGACCTGCGGGCTACTGAGAGTTCATAAAGAGAGCTTTTCATCCAGCTAAAGACACTAAATGATGCATCAGAAACAACACACCCAATCCCTAAACACAGAGAAAAACAACTCAAAATATCCCCTCAAAATGTACATCTACTCACTCCTATTTATAAACAGCACATAAACTACCATTCAAAGGTTTAAGGTCAGTAAGACAAACTAATTTTTCTCATCAAAATTAACCATAAAGATGTGCAATGTTAAAAATTAGTTTCAAACAAGTTGCTGAAATTTCAACGAGTTTTAAAATATTAATTCTAATATTAGTTTTGTCAATGCGTTTTAAAATATTAATTATGTGTATTTTTTAATCAAATAAATTTAGTAAAATAACATTATAGACAAATAGTAGAAAAAAAACTATTAAATCTTATTGACCCCAAACTTATAGTATTGTTTATACACACACACACACACAATTCCTGACACTGAATAAAAGCATGCTTTAATAACGTTATGGAATAAGTACTACATTCATTATGCTGACCAAACTTTAACTCTAGGTCATATGACACCTATAGAACCCAATATGACCAATAGGTCAAATGATTTTATGACTACCTTTGTGCAAACTATGAGCACTGGAATGCCCAGGTTGTGTGTGAGGACATTGTCTCCGAGGGGCAGCAGCACACTCTCATCTTCACCTCCAGCTGGTGGAGCTCGTCTCTGGGGTGAGGCTGGTGTGGTTTCCTCTGGTTCTGCATACTCCTGAAAGGCCTTAACCACTGCAGAGAAAAGAACAAGACACAAACAGGGTCAAACGTACAGTAACTTACCATATTTACAGTAAATAGTGTCTGCTGCTACATCACACAGATGACGGCAGTAACAGAAGCATCAGACCATTAGTGATGTTTGAAAGTAATAGGTAACTTCAAAAACAGTGAAGCTCTATCCATGTTTAAAGCGTTTATCCAAAAATGAGAATTCTGTCATTAATTACTAAGCCTAATGTCGTTCCAAACTCGTAAGACAAATTACGATATTTTTGATGCATTTAATCTGACTCTCCCATAGACAGAAAGGGTCCTTACGCGAACAAGGCCCAGAAAAGTAGCAAGGATATTGGTAAAAATAATTAATGTGACATCAAGGGTTCAACTGTAACGTCTCCTCCACATCCCTAGCGCCATTTAGGATAGTTGATACACAGAGCCGTAGATCACTGACGAGCTACGCAATATTGTCTTCAGAATCCAATTTTGAACGAGATATTGCATAGCTCGCCAGTGATCTACGGCTCTGTATATCAACTGCTGCTCATTTTAAAAACAGCTGATTGAGATTTACGGCTAATCCAAGCACCGGCTTTACTGACGAAATGCGTATGAATAAATTGATGATTAAATCGCCCAGCCCTAATTTGTATAGATCAAAATGAAAGCTGAGTCTTAAACCACTTAATTTATATGAATTACTTCAACGATATCTTTTTGAAGCATCAACATTTTTAATGTGTTAATACTCACTATAATAAATCACTTTAAGCCATATATAGCCTTAACCAACAAAAAGATCTATACAAATATAAGATCGTCCACAGAATTAGGACATTCCAGCCAGATTACATTAAGAGACAATTTTGTACAAAATGGAAAGCATGGATAAAAAGATTCTCAGTACAATAATAATAAATCTTTGTAAAAGCAAGAATTTGTAGCACGGTTTTAACCCAACAGTTTATTATCTGCCGCCTGAAATCATGACTTCTGGATTTTCTGGACACATCTGAGCAGCCGAGGCCTATGGAAGAGCAGCTCAGATGTGAACAGAGCTGACAGCACATTTTAAGGGCCTGTCTGATCCCTGCACAAGCCTTCATTCTCACACAGCACTACAGAACATGTAAACAAAAACAATGTTATTCACTGCCAGGCTAATATACAGGAGAATGGAATTGGGTATGATGGTGATGTGCGGAAGTGGGTGGCTGGAATGGCCTTTTATCTGTGGTATATTTAAGAAGGTGCTGAGGGAGGGAAAGGGGGAGGAACTTCCTCAGGAACCTTAAGAATGCAGCTCCAGATGACCCAGAAACCAAGGCAAGCTGCACAACTTCCTTCACTGTGCTGTTAAAAGAACAACAGCTCCGGTGCTGCTGGAATAACAGACCAGAACAGAACGACCTTTAAAATAGCAGCTTTAAAATACATGAATGCAAAACATTTGAGGTCAGTGATGTCCATTTTTTGTTTTTTTAAGACATTAATACTCCACAAGGACACATTAAACTTATACTGAAGGTTGGAGTACTACCTTCAGGAATTCACCTTTACTATGAGAGGAGAAAATTACATTTTAAAATTATATAAAAATAGAAAGCGTATAATTCAATTTGTAAAATTAACATTAGTTTGTACTGTATTTTTTTATCAAATAAATGCATCATTAATCAGCGAAAAATACTTCTTTACATAAACATTTAAAAAACACTTCCAATGCAAAACTTTTTGAATAGAAGTGTATAACCAGAAATAAAGTAATTACTTGTGAATCCCTCTTTTTAACTGGTTATATCACACTCAATTACCCACACCCTGTGATGTGGAGTGCATGCATGTTTCCACAAGAGCCGGAGATCAAGATAATCTGGTGCATTTCCAGCAACCCAATAAACAAATGCTTTTTGACAAAGAGTCCATTAGGAAATTTTAATTAGTTCCAAAAGGCAAACTGATGTCTACCATCTAGTGATTCTTCTTAAATGATAATAGCCAATAGGCAAGAGCTCATCACATGGCAGTCTTCCAATTTTTGAATAACACTCTTGATTCTACTGCTTCATGTTATCTCCACTGTTCTCAAAAAACTCGGTCTGGAAAACATAGTGAACAATTTTTAAACAACTTGATCAGCCTGTTTGTTTTCGCAAGCAGTGGTATAGATATTAATCTATAAACATCAACTTTCTTAATCAATATGGCCTACTGTAATAACCTCAATCAAATGAAGAACCAGTTTACAATCACTTTCTATTGTCGACTTTGACCAGCTTCCACAAACATGGGTGGGGACAATCAACAGAACACACACAGCCAGTGTGCATCAGGTATGAACTTATCAGAGTGCCAAGTGCAAGAAAAAGCAGTAAGCATTTAGCATTTGAACAACCCTAAAAAGGATTTGCAAAGCACATCCAATCATCTCTACACTTCAAATAAACATTCAGTAAATGTGTTAGCTGACTAAGAGCTTCGAGATGTTATATTTCAGCAAAGTGGTTTGAGTTGTGGTCATACCATGTTTAGAGCAACGAGTCGAATGTCAGTAAGGTCTAACTGAGCAGACCATGATGCAACGTCTTGTAAGAGAGGTTGGACTGTCCATCCCACAAAAAAATGCTGACATCACTGAGTGCGGTCAGATGTAAGAAGTGAAAGGAGGCTGCCTGCTTGTGCTTCCTATGTTAATCTCAGCTGTGCTTAAGGAATGGCTCCTTTTCTGGGCGGGTCGGTTTTACAAAGCTATGGGCGGCTTGAGGTTTAGTGTGTTTAGATACCCATTCAACACATCCAACATTTGCCACTTTAGGATGTGAAATAAATGCATTTATTTGTACAGTAAAATACAGTCCAGTAATAGTGTGAAATTTTACTACAACATTAAAAAAAAAAAAAAAAAAATGGATGAATGCCATACAATAGGACGGTCACACTGTAACATACAGAGCTAGCGAATCAGGTAACCGTTCAAATGTGTTGCCAAAACTACTGGTCTCAATATTTCATAAACAAGCTAAAAAACAATACCATTGCCAAGCCACTTCCCCATTCTGCTCTCACAGCACTGTTTATAGGGCACACGCACACACATTCATCCTCAGAAATAGCCTCTCACTTCATATTTGAGCACTCTGCCTCTCACAACACAATACAGAAACATTCTGACTTCTCAAACACATAGTAAAACACCTGAAGTCCTCAAATATTTTGTCATAGCAAAAAACGTTACTTTTCAACAAATCATTCATTTATAATAACTGTGTGAGTTTTAAACTTAAGTTAAACCTAAATATTAACTTCACCTGAACACCAGTGTTTAGAAGTTTGCTTTATTTAAATTATTATTCAGCAAGGACTCAATCAAATCAACAGCGAAGACATTTATTAAAGATCAAGTTTTATTTAAATATTTTTTTTTTTATTACATTTTATACAAAAATATTAAGCACGACCAATGTTTTTAACATTGACAAGATATGTTTCTTATGTTTTCCCACAACAGGAGTAAATAAATACATTTTAAAAAATATATTAACAGTTATTTTATATTGTAGTATTTCACAATGTTTCAATTTTTACTGTATTTTTGATTTGGTCAAACAAAACAAAACAAACAAAAAAAAAACATTTTGTATCATCAAACTATGACGGCTTTTGAAAACATTGTAACTAACAGTAATGAAGCAACAGTTGTGATCACTCCAGTTCTAACAGAGTCTGAAAACATGCATTATGCAAATTCAACGCACAAAGAGTGCTTCACATCCAGACTGTCAATAAACCATCCTCAAGTGCAGCCGGTCCTACTAACTCTCATAATAAAAGTGGAGTAGGACTCATGAACTCAATAACAAAATAAAACTATTTTGATAAAAGCAGAAATATCCCTAGATGAAGGCTAATTCGCATGGCTTTTAAACTAGCATCATTTACAATAAATTCACAATGGAAACAAACTTTGCCCTAATGTTTAGGCACTAAAACCAGTATCATTACCATTTGTGTATTTACTGCTGCATCACAATCTGTTATTTACTCTAGTCTGACTACTGCTAATTCTTGTCCCGATGTCAATATGTAAATGTAGCTGTGTCACTGTCTGCTAATGAATCTTTGCATTTACATATGATCAAAACCCACCAAAAAAGGAACAATCCTCACTACAGAAAGCATATTAGAAAACTGACAACAACAAAAAAATAAGCTGTATTTACACTTGCCTGATGTGTTGATATGGCACTGCACAAAAACAGTTTTTCTAGTTGAACTTTAGAGTGGAATAAGACGTCTAGCAGTAAGACAGCAGGATGCAGACTTCATGTACATGCTGTCACCCACAATCGCACTTGAATCTGAATGACTGCACAAGCTGACATGACACCAAGATGTTGGTTCAATTACATCCTAGTAGTAAAAATACCAAACAGCACTTACTGTTCTGCTCCATCTCTTTCATTTCCTCAGGTGCGATCTTTAATTTGTCCACATGTTCACGCAGCACACTCGTCCACTTCTGCAATGACTCCATGATGGTCCAAGGCCGCGACATGTCCACTATGAACACCGCTAGACTGTGCTTCAGTGACTCAGCTGTCACTGCAAACTTCAGCAAGCCTTTGTGGTACAGGTCTCCGTCCAGGATCCACACACTGCAGCGAGTCAAATCTGGAAGATTTGTACATTTTAAATAAAAAAAACAAAATAAACTGTATGTGCCACAGACCAACATAGAATTTAAAAAAAATATATACACATTTAAAAAATATATTTTTCATAGAGGTTTGATTTTTACAAAGCATCATAAGAATATATTTAATATTCAGGGTGAATAAATTACTTAAAAAAAACAGGCAATTAAACAGTTAATCACAGCTAAGCCAACCAACAACTTTTATCATTGTGACAGAAAATATTTATTATATATATATATATATATATATATATATAATATTTATAATATTATAATATAATATTTATAATATTTATATATAATATTTATATATATTTTATACTTTTTTCTCACCTACTTTTACCCAGTATAAAAGCACTTACCATCTCGGTCTTCATCCTGGACATTCAGGTACAAGTATTCCAGCCCTCTACCTTTCTTATTGTGCTCAGCTCCTTGAAGTTTTGACATGAGTGTTGTCTTTCCTGAACCATCCTCCCCTAAAATATCAGCAGAAATCAGATCACTTTTAATGAACATGACATACAAGTAGTAATTAAATAGAGAAACGCATTTCATTTATAACTGGGACAAAGTTAAAAGGATGTTATTCACAACAAAGGGGTGAACAAATATGTTAATTTTCATTTAACTAGCCTTCAATATCAGCTTCATAAACAGTTTAACGGTATTTGCCGAAGGCTGTTTCACTTGAATTCATGATGCGCATGTCAACATTTGCAAGCAAAACTAATAGCAGGAGTTTGGATTAAAAATCCAATTAGGCCAAAAAGGCACATACCAAAAAGCAGTATATTTTTCCCAGAAGGCAATTTAGAGCTGGATCGTGTGGAAACTTCGCTGAGGATTGAAGACCTGAATGACAAAACAACAAATGAGCACCGATCAGCTGGCATTCATAACGTCAACAGGCATGGGTTTAATGCGGTAGATGGTAGTTTGATGATTAGTTCTGATGGCAGACAACTGTAACTATGTACTATGATGCTACTAAAACATCCGGAAAAGGCCGTTACCACAAGGAACCTCTGACTAATGACCGATGTCAGTCAACCGTTAGCTCCCATCAGAAACAGACACCAGAAGTTAAGTTTCCTGACACTTATAAACCAAATAACACATAAATAAAAAAGAAATCACCACTCGTACATATAAAAACGAGCGAACCAAAGCGTCTCCACAAACAACTTGAGCATAACACAAACCGCTGAGTTTCAACAAATGCTAGCCACACCAGTTAAGCATGAAATGAGCATATAAATCCAGACAATCTGCTTCCTAACGCCCCCGAAGACTGTAGTTTTTATTTCGTCCGTTGCGAAGGTCTAAACTGGCCTGATTCAGACTTCGCTATAAGTTTATGAAAAGTGTTTTGGGCTCATCCGGGACCGGTGTCTGAACTGGGCAGCACCAGGCTGGTGACAAAGCAGCACATCAACTGTCAAAAAAACTAACTCCCTGCAAAATCCGCTGCACTTCTGGACACTTGATGGGTGCGGGCGTACCAGAGGTTTTGTCCTTCATCATCCTCGTTGTTGTTTTCCATAGTGTCGCCTGTCCCGGCTGCGCCCAGTAGCTTCTTCTCTAAAACGGGAGCCATCTTGAGTGGAGAGGCACAAAGGGAGGCGCACACTGACTGCCTGAGGACCTCACACGAGACGCTTCGCGAATTACCTATCCTACTACGGCGAAGGACTGCCTTATGAATATTAAATACGTACTGCGTGGTTCTTCCAGTTAACGCAGACGTTAGAAGCGGGCGCATAGGTTGGGTCATGAATATTAATTACGCACATGACAGGATGTATAATAAAGGTTTCAAAGCAGAGACAGCGTGACCAAATTAATATTCATGAACAACGCCTTAATCGTAGTACGAGTCTTAATCGAACAGAAGGACAATTTAAGAAAATCCCGTGAAAGAGCGGGAGATTTTCCTCAGAACTGATATATATATGATTACGTTTGTCTACAATACCATGCAGAAGACATCAAATCATATGATAGTTTTTGCCCAGCTGTATGTAATTATGATCAGGCATTTGAAAAGGCATCACTATCCGCGTTGGCTTGAATGATGTCATTTCAGACTTTGCCGCGCGCTGATGTCAGTGCATGTGACTGGAGCGCTGATTTGAGGTCAGTTGTTTGGATGCTTTGCGCTGGTCAAAATCTGACTGCAGGGAGAAGAAACTGATCCGCGGCGCCCAGCTTTAGTTGATCCGGGCATGGAAGGTCTGTCTAAAAACGTATTATGGAATATATATAAAACGCGTGGTAACGTTATACTCGTCTTAACTACGTCTTTCGTGTCTTCGACTACTTTTTTGTCCGTCTTCAAAGACGGGAATAGCATTTGAGTATTTATCTACTCAATAAATAACAATTTAAATACATTTTACACAATTACATAAAATGTTCAGATTTTATTTAGAAAAATTGTTTTAATCTGTTAGTTGGTTTTTACTCTTAATGTCATAATTTCTATATTATTTAAATAAATTATTTTAAATATATATTATATTTTTATGAAGTGCTTTATCAGGCTGTAATTCTGTATTTTGGTCATGAAAAGAAATAGGTAACATTATTTTTTTTTATCAAATAAAACACTGTCTTTTAAATAGTTAAATAAGAATGTTAATCCAGGTTAGGAAAGTGCAACGACGACATCTGCTGGCAGAAGAGTGTAAATGTGTAAATATAGTAAGTAAATTAATATATATTTTGGGTCATCATATTAATCTTTTTATATATGTTAAAAAAAACGTTTTAAGAATTTAGTTGCAAAATCGTTTCTATTATATTTTTCACAAAACTAAAAATATCATTAGTATATGAATATATATATATATATATATATATATATATATATACATTTTTAAATAAATTATTCAACCTTGTTGTAGAGATCTGATGAAAATATACAGGCTATATAAATATATAAAATATAGTAAAGGAAAAAACTGGCAAACTAAAATAAAATAGATAAATAGAGAATAAAAGAACTTCAACTAATGAATAAATAATAATAATAATAATGAATAAATAAAGAACTTCAACTAATGGATGTGTGCTTATAGGTGCAGAGATAGGGTGATATCAGGTAAAATGGGCCATTTAAGGTTTGGGGGTCCCAGCGCCTCTGGAATTTAGAGCCACTGAGGTAAAATGGGCCACATGTTTCAGCTAAAATGGGCCATCATCTGTGTCACTCACAAACACACATACATAT
>JAUCMS010000127.1:18621196-18643384 GCA_032357445.1 Enteromius radiatus
GTCTCACTAAGTGCTTTTTTGGAGCTTTACCAAGTGATTTACCAAAAAGTGGCCCAATTTACCTGATGTCACCCTAATGAAGGAGATTGTGGTCCACCTACTCGAATGAAGTACTTTGGAGAAGGGATGACAGCTGAGGCACTGCCACAATTATGTCTAGAGGCTATTCCCTCAGGCTGCTCCATATGGCCAGAAAAACTGAAACTGTGCTTTAATGGCAGAAGTGGAGGGGTAAGACTGAGGGTCTCCTGAGAGAATTAACATGCCAAAACCCTGACTCATGCATAGAGGCCTGTAACGTGACCTTCTTCCTTTTATTCTTTAGTCATGAACACCCTGCTGTCTAAAAGCATGTTCTTTTACTGATACAAGAAGTGAAAAAGAGATGTCCTAAGTAGTATACATGAAAGGTTAATTCATTATTGTGTGCCTTTATCTATACGTTCACATTAAATTTTTTTTGTTCAGATTGCGTATCTTAAGTAAGGACTTTCTGATGCAAGTAAGCCAGTGGTATTGTAACATATGTTTAATTTACTTTTAATTTAGTTAAAGGAATAGTTCACGAAGAAGTAATATTTGCTGAACATTTCCCCTCAGGACATCCAAGATGTAGATGAGTTTATTAAGCATTACATCACTTGCTCATCAATGGATGCTCTGCAGTGAATGGTTCTGTCAAAATGAGCATCTAAACAGCTGGTGAAGTAATCCACACAGCTCCATGTATCTTTTCACTTCACAAATAAATTGATGGAATGAAGTTGTGTCAGATACTTTTATCACTGTTTGGACTCTCATTCGTGCGGCACCCATTCACTACTGAGGAGAAAGTGCTGCAATTCCTACAATTTTCCAAAACTGTTCAGATGAAGAAGCAAATTCATTTATTTCTTGAGTGGCCTGCGAGTGAGTAAATTTTCAACAATTGTTTATTTATTTATTTAAATACTCCTATAACTGAATTTAGCTTCTCCTATCAGTGAAGTTAAACTTATTTTAAACTCAGATCAACAAGATCAAGATTTATTTTGTCTAGCTTTTATAAAAGCTTTCATTATTTTTAAATGTTATTCTTGTCATCCTGTTTCTAATCAATATTCTTATTGTTCACAGGCTTTAATCTAAAAAGCAAAGAGATGCACCATCATTCTTCAGCCACTAGAGGCTGCTGTCTTCCTTCCTCCCCCAAAGAAAGCTGCATCCCGAGTAAACGTTTTGTTGTTTTATTGACATGAGACGTATGATTAAACACATGATATGCTTGCTAAACTTTCTCTGAGGCATAAAGCTCACAGATCATAAACCTTTCAGCAGACAGAGTCTGGGAACGCTGTAACCTTGAACTCTCTGCCCAGAATAGCTGGGCATTTTAACAAATTACCAACATACCAGCTGTGCAACCCGAAATCTAAACATTATGCACAATTTTTAGACATGAGTGTAGATCATTAAAACCGTCAAGAAATAAGACCTTTTTCACATGAGAACACAAGCTCTCGTATTTCAAGTATCTGGCAGTGAAGTCCTATGTTAGGATGTTTGATTTTTTTTAATCTTGACATTTAGTACAACAAAATATGCAAGCTGTCCTGTAAAACATGCAGAACTACGGAGAGGAAAGTAGTTTCTCACGACCATGTTTCATCACATTCCTTGTGTCTAGCAGTGATGAAAGGGCGCGCTGGTTCATTCCTTCCCTCAGTGTGATATAATCATGAGCCTGTGATGGAAAAAAAAAAAAACGAAAGAAAATATATATGTAATTGGCTTGTCTACATAAGGATTGACTTATAATTACCCACACAGCTGGTCTGCTTTGCCCCAGGGTGAGTTTTTATGAGACCATCCTTTATTGTTCATTTTTATGCACAACAGCATATCCAATATTCTTTTTTTTTTTCTTTTGCATAACATGTCTAATGTACTTGATTCCTCTTTACAAGTTAATCTTAAAACAAGTTATTGTCCAATATAACTAACTGTATTAAAATTTTAATAGTAGGCCAAAAGTAACCCAACATGTTAATATTGAATACCTGTCTTTGTAAAGACATACTGTATTCAACATATTCAATGGCTGGAGGGCACATAAGATATGGAGTTATCATATTAGGGCACCATCATTGAGAACAGTGAGTACTTCTTGAATCTGAAGCCTATTGGAAAGAAGAGTTAATGTTGCATATTTTGAATTATATTTAACATACGAAACCATCCTAATATCTTATCACTCCTCTGCTTGTACTATTAACACCAAGTAGCAAAATTGCACAAGGGTGCCATGTGTCAGACCACTTTAAGTGGAATGTAATATTAGGGATGACCTCATGACTCTCTTACATCTTTCTTGACCTGCAGCACATATATGATTCACAAACACTATTCTGGTGGTTTGCAGACTTGCAAAGAATCTGAGTAATTCGAGATAAGAACAGATGAATGAAATACCTTTCACTTTGTGTTTAAGCTATGGTTACATTTAGTTGTTCTTCCTTCAACAAAACACATGTTTTAGACTGAATTAGTGCGTGGACACTGCACTGTTAAAATAATACTGTGCGACTGAATTCGAAGGCCCTGCTTACAATTCACTTCGTTCCCCTCTCCTTCAGCCATGGGGGTGGAGAATTTCTGTAACCCCTGTCCTTACACACACACAAACACACACACATAAAGAGAAATGCATGCTAAAATCAATCAGGCAGGTGAAAAAAAAGGCAAATCCACCAACTTAAAGCCAAAGGAATATGGTTGCTATAGAGATCACTTCAGAAAGTGAAAGAAAAGGGGGTATTATTCCCAAAACCCATTATAAAGCCCATCTAATCTAGTAAAATATGCACCCAACGTGAGGGGGAAGGGAGGAGGAGAGGGAGGGTATATGGATTGTGGGCAGTGGGCAGGAGAGGCTGTGATAACGACAGATGTCTCACAAACCGTGGGTTTAACAGGAGGGGTGAAAAGAGAAAAAACGCCCAGTCGCAGATTGGACCTCAGGGAGAGAGTAGGACTGGCTCGAACTGAATCACATTCACTACTAGAGAAGAAAGGAAAGTACATTCAACGCACGGATTTTCACAGAAGCACAGAAACAGGTCAGTAAAATGTTAGTAGCGACTCTTTGAATAACGGGTAAAAATCACTTAACCAGACAAAACGTTTTATTGAGGCTGGAGATATAGTTGAGCGCAGACAGCACGAGCCGTTCTTTGTTCTCGTAATTTTCACATGTCACTCATAAAAACTAAAAAAGGTACAACAAAAACATCTCTTATCTCTGTTCCTCAATAACTGAACGTAAAACAATGTTGATTTCCTAAAAATGTCTGAATGACACTTTAAAAATGTCTCATTTATAATCTTTCTAATTATTATAGGAAGGTGTGACTTGTGTCCTATAAGGTATATAGCTTCTGGGAGGTTAAAATATGAATAAAGTAAAAACTAGTCGTATATAAAAGCTTTATATTTTATGTTATTTTATATTTTTTGAATATTTCAAAATGAAGCAATGGGTTACAGGTAGCTCCTACTCAGTTAAAGATTGAACCATTTGTATTTCGATTTCGATACTGGCGCTTTTCTGTTGAAAGTATTGCTTTAAGGAAATAGGAAGCATTGATTTGCCCTTATAAAAATTCTTTTTAAAACGTAAGGAGGAGCTGGTCGATATGAGGAAAGGGGTGGGGGAGCTTGGGTGATGGTGTTGGGTTGGGGGTATGTGTCTTTTAAAATATATTAAATTGTGTGTGCGTGTACAGTGGAAATATGTAAATATATTAAAATGATTAAACAAACAAAAAATGTGCGTTTTTATCAAATATTTACAACACATTCCACCTTTTTTTCCCTTATGCATTTTCCTTATGTACTGTAACCTGCAGCCAGACATGGGATAGGCTACTTGGTTTTGGTATTTCACCAGGCTTCAAGGACACTACTTTCAGACCACCATTAAGCAAATTTCTTTATATCATTATATTAATGAGTAACTTCATTAAGCAAGATTTGCAGGAATAATGGAGGATGTGAAGCGTACTGGCACAGAGCGCTGTGAGAGGCTGTAATAAAAACTGTATTTAGTGAGCGCTGACATAGGCAGCACATCTCAGCAGTTGGACTCATCTGCAGGTTGGACTGGGGCATGACTGCATATCCGGTCTTTGTTTGCCCCAGTGCAGCACTATGGACAGCTCCTATTGTAACACCACCCCCAGTCCCCCATCCCGTGCTGCAGCTTAAAGAATATCATCCAAGTGCGCTGCAATAACTTTGCTAAAATCAAAGGTTGTTTAATAAAACCTTACATTGGAGTTTAAAAAGAATGATTTAAGTAACAGCATTAGCTTTGACATATGTGACCAAATGTGATTTAGTTCATGTTATCTAATCAGTTTTTCCAATGAAAAAATGCAGATTTATAATACATTAGCTATACATAACTAGACGGAATTGGTTTAGTCTAGTTTTCTAAGGATTCAGAAGTTAAAAGTCCTAGGTTTCTCTTCCAAATTCTTCGACCCCATTATATGCAACCAGTGCCTGCTGCCTTTACACTGTAAGGCTGGGTTCTTAAATTATATTTTTATATTTTTACAAAAACGAAGTGACATTCCATCCAGTCACCATTTGTCCTTAAGCCACATCCTCCTCCATAACAAAGTTGGACTGCCTTCAAAGTCCTTGGCAGAGATTGCATTGGGTTCAGATGATTGAGTGGATGCCCTTTAAATGATGAAACTGGGTGGGCTATGTGAGCAGTTTTACATTTTATAATTTCATATCCATAATGAGGTCCTAAGAATATTGGTTGTTTTCCAGACACAATCATTTAGCTCAAACAGCAGAGTATGGAGAAGTCATGATTTGAATTGATGAACTTATAAAAATGTGTAATGAAATATGTAATGGATATTGCTTTGGATAAAATCATTTGATAAAATGCAAAAATATAAATTGAAATGCAGTAAAGTTTGTGGCTTACATAAGATGTTCTTCTGTTCTCACAGATCATCATGGGAGGCAAGCTAAGCAAACGGAAGAAGGGATACGATGTCAGTGACCCTAAAGAGAAGAAAGAGGAGAGTGCTGTGGCAGCAGTTGAAACAGCTGAGAAAAAGGCAGAGACCCCTGTGACAGAGTCAGAGGCTGCGCCGCAGAAGGCTGCTGAAGTAAGTGCAGCAGTGCCAGTGGTAGAGTCTGAAGCACCAGCTGAGAAGCCCACCTCCCCTTCAGAAGCTCATGCAGAGGTGAAGAAGGATGATGCTGCTCCAGAAAAACCAGTGGCTGCAACAGAGACATCTACTGCTGCATCTAAGGAACCAGAAAGTGCACCAGAGAAACCAGCAGCTGTACCAGAGTCACAAGCAGCAGAGGTACCAGCATCTGCATCAGAGCCAGCAGCAGTAGAGGCACCAGCTGCTACAAAAGAGGCACCAGCAACAGAAGTACCAGCAGCTGCAGTAGAAACCCCAGCAGCGGCAGCAGAGGTATCTACACCCAAGGAACCTGCAGTTACACCAGAAGCATCAGCAGAAGAGGACGCTTCAGCTACACCTGAGAAACCAGTGACAAAAGAACCTGAAGCTACACCCGATGAATCAGTGACAAAGGAACCTGAAGCTACACCCAAGGAACCAGTCACAAAGGAACCTGAAGCTACACTCAAGGAACCAGTCACAAAGGAACCTGAAGCTACACCCGAGGAACCAGTGACAAAGGAGCCTGAAGCTGCACCAGCGGCAGAGGAACCTGAAGCTGCACCAGAGCCACCAGTGACAGAGAAACCTACGGCTGCAACAGAAGAAGTAACACCCGTAACAGAGGAACCTGTAACGCTATCTGAGAAACCAGAAGCTGTACCTGAGGAGCATGCAGCTGCCCCAGAAGCTGAGGATTCTGAAGCTGCACTCGAGGAGACTGCACCTATACTAGAAGAGCCTGTTTCGTCGCCTAAACTTGAAGCCTCACCAGTGGAACCTGTCACAGAGGAGGTGGTAGAGAAAGTGGTTGAGGAGGTTGCAAATACCAGTCAAGTGTCCACTGAAATTACAGAAACCATCGCTCTCACGCCAGAATCAGAGACTGTTACTGAGGCAGCGGCTCCAGAGCCAGTCGCAGAGTCTGCCCCAGTGCCTAAACCTGTTTTCGAGGCATTGAGTGCAGCAGAGGTCGAAGTGGTTGTACCTTCCCCAGAGGAACCCACACCAGTCACAGAGCCTGAATCTGAATCTGCTGCACCCCCTGAGGTAACACTAACACAAGCCAGTCCTGAGCCATCCCCGGAGCCAACACAACCCGAACCTGAACCTGAACCCGAACCCGTGGCAGAACAGAGGAGTGCAGAGGAGTCCATTCCCGCAATCGTCATCTTAGAATCAACCTCATCCAATGAGCTCTGCCTCGAGGAACCTGCCTCGACTGTCACAGATCTGAAGCTGAACGGAGACTGCGAGAGTGCTAGCTCAGCAGAGGAATCTGTGTCAGCTCCCCCTGAGGTAAACGGGGAATGCCATGAGCAGGCACCAGACGTAGCCCCTGCGGATGTCCTTGAGTCCCCGGGTGAGGCATGTGTAAATGGTGTGAAGGACAAAGAACCCCCTCAAGAGCTAAGTGACTGTGAACTGAAAAAGGACTTGAGTTTGGCTGCTGACTTTCAGGCTCCAGCTCCGATTGGCGACATGGTAGAAGTGCCACAGTGAGTCGGCTGAGCTGTTGACTTCATCTGAGAAACAAACCTTAAATGTGAATCCCATATTGATGCAAACAAACAAATGAAACAATCGTCTGGCAACGGGCTTTCTGAAAATAAATGTGAAAAATGCCTGTTGTGTTCTCTCAGACAAAGGAATTTCTGGTTAACCAAAAAGAAATACAACAACCCAAGAGCTAAGAGTGCGAGAAACAAAGAATGAAACAGTGAGGGTAAAAGCCTAAAAGGAAATGGGAGGGAAAGAATGAGAGAGCTTAAGAGAAAGAGAGCGGAGAGTCTTTGAAGTCTTTGTGGCCGGCGTCCTGCTGTCATTGCAGAGAGTGAGCTTACAGGCCTGGTTGAATGTGTAAGCCAGAGAAATAATGATTAGACATGAGCAGAATTTTTAATTATTGAGATGGCAGAACGGAGATGCTGGACAGTAACAATGGTAAAAATGAATTGAACGAACAGAATCATCTTTTGTGTGCGAGACTGATCCATACCCAAATGGTTTATTGGATTAGCATTTAATAGTATATAATCTAATTTAGACCACATTTCTGTCACAATGTAATACAGAGATTTGAGGATGAAGCATTTTAAACTTTTCATGTTGGGAGAATCAGTGGGGGATGTTTATTTTAACTTAATGGCTTGGCGTAGAAAATAAAACACTCTGTTATACCTTAAAAATGGTTTGCATTTTTGTGATGTTGTGCTATGCTCTTTATTCACTTCAATGAGTAATACAGAAAGAGTATTATTTATGTCAAATAAATGAATGATGCAATCTCCTGCGTAGAGCAGACCCATCTTGTTCCAAAAGCATGTGCTCAGCATGTGATTATAATTACTATAGGAGTAGCATACTGTAGACAGCTACAACAATTACGTTCATGGCCTGTTTTCAGCCATTTTGTTCGGTAGTAGAGATCTGACTGGCAGGTCACCATTCCAACAATGTCCCAAGAGTCATTGACTTTGCAAATTTGTACTGTGGGGCTGGGCATCAGACACGTGTTGTTTTGAGTAACATGGAACATGGCCATGAATACAAATGTCTGTTCAAAGGCTTAACGCAATCAGATTGTGGTAGAACACATGAAAGGATTTTTCATTCTTCACAGGGGGGAAAGAGGTTCCAGGATAACAAGTGGGTGATGCCGTACAATGCAGGAGACTGCAGAGAGGGAACAGGACTGGGAAATGTCTCTTGCTTGAAAGGAGGAGCTCTGAGAGAGGGAGTGAGCAAATACTAACAGATAATTTTACACATACACATGCACGTACATAACCTCCTACATTGAAAGGAAAACGCATTAGAACTTCACAAAAAACAAGTAATGGAAATGTGCTACTCTCACCTACCCTCTAAAAGAAAAGAGAGGCTGTCTCACTTAAGTGTGAATGCACAGAACTGATTATAGGGTACGTTTGTACCACTCTGTGTGTGTCTGTTAGCATGAGAGAAGAACAGAGGCTAGCATGAGAAAGGCTTTGCGAGAGATGATGCTGGAAATATCTGAACATTCCCAAGTGCCCTCCACAGGCACCATAATGAGCTCCTCCACATACCAAGCACAAATTCTCTGGTTTCTTTGAAAAAAAAGAAAAAAAAAATCAGGCATACAGATTTATGAAAGGAATGTTCTCTAAAGCTGAGGGGGGTGGGGGCGGGATGGGTGAATGAACTCACTGGCTTCAGTCTTTTTCAGAGTCACTGTTAAACTTGTTCTCTGTGTGGAATCAGAATGAACAGAATGTATTTTGTACCACTTCCTGATAAATAATATTTAACTAATTATACAACAGTGTTAGACATTTAAAGGGGTAGTGCCTCAAAAAATGAAAATCCTTTCATAAAACTGTTTGACTTTTATTTTACTTGTGGAAGAAATGTATTCATTTATTTTATTTTATTTATTTTTTTTTTAAGAATGATTTTATACACACAACATATTTTTACAAATTATTTCACAATTAATTTAATTTTGTGTGATAAATGATCTTGATATCTTGCACCATATTGTTTATAGGCCACCTATAGTTTGTCATCAAGAAGAAATCTCTGGTTTGCAGATTTAAGGGGAGAGGTCCAGTGTGAGGAATTTTCTATACAAGGTATCCAGTTTCCTCATCCCATCTTACTGTGCTTGGGGAGCAAGGCTCCTTCCTTCCTTCAGCTTTCTCTCTCTCTCTCTCTCTCTCTCTCTCACTCGCTCCCTTCCTCCCATATTCTTCCTCTCTTTTTCTTAGCTTTCATGCACAACAGATGAGAGGCCCTACTTGCATCTTGATTTAAAGACTCTACACAGTGCATATTTGTGCAGCCGCAGCTGCAGTGCCTGGATACACCAGCACTATGTGTTCTATACTGGTGCCTTGGCACAAAACTCAGTGTGCTTTCCTGTCCCTTTCTACACATGAGAGCATTTGATCTTTCACTTTCACTGCTCTTAATATAAAATCCCCTACCTTTTTTAAAAAATTCACAAGAATGATAAAATCCGCCACAATTATTAAAGAGTTTATGTTAATTCAACAGTATTTGAAGTTGGCATATAATAGTCATTCACCAAATTCTGTTCCACGTTTGAAAAGCATCTTATTTTGAATTATTTATTTGCACTTTTTTTTCTTTTTCTTTCTCTATCTTGTCATTTTTTACAAACATTTCATGATGCAATCTTACGGTAAAATGACAGACTTTGCTCTGGTGACATAAACAGGTTTTCTCCAATCATTTATTCCAGTCGCTTAAACTCCACCCCTTTCTTACAGTCCGCTGCAACTCATTGACAACTTTTGGGTTAAATATCATGGAAAACACACAAAACAGACAAAGTGAGGGTTTTACTATGTGAGAAAAGCTGCACTGGCAAAAATATCTTTGTGTGATATGCTGAAGTTATTGTCATCTGGCAGAAGCATTTCTTAGCATATTTGTATTTACTTTACGTTTCTGAATTTTGTGTTATTTGCAATATTATTTTACTGGAAGTGCAGATAAAGATTATTCAAACTTGTCAAAAAAGACATGCAAACAAAAGTCAGCATCCTGAAGCTAACAAAAAAAAGTGTGGTTCCTTTGTAAGTCAATATCACATGACCACAAAAAGGTCTGTTGATCCT
Source organism: Enteromius radiatus (assembly GCA_032357445.1). NCBI lineage: Eukaryota > Metazoa > Chordata > Actinopteri > Cypriniformes > Cyprinidae > Enteromius > Enteromius radiatus. The sequence continues at coordinate 18,631,026 of JAUCMS010000127.1, forward strand.
TACAGAAACTCAACGGTTGACTCTGCAGTCCAGGTCACGCCACTTCTGCAACAGTTCACGCTGAAGAAAATGACTGATTGTCTCACCCAAGTGAACTGACTTCTTTCTACTACCAATTACAATTCTTGAAAGGCGAGTGTTAAAGTGCTAAAAAAAATCTGAAAAACTCCAAGGGGGATTCCCATTGTTTTTACTACTCCTCTCTTATTCTCTCACTCTCTTTGTGATTCATGGCCTGGCAATGCTCTGCCCATCTGTGCAGCTGCTCTGTAAGGCTGTCATTATATGCGGGTGTGCAGAAGGCTTTCAGCCCGAGCTCAGTCATACTTACAATCAGGGGCCAGCTGCATAAACCTAGCCTTCAAGTTAAGACAGTGTCTTAAGAGCTAGTCTGACCAACTAGCAGTCAGCCAAGAGTAATCGGTTTTATTTTTGAGATTTTTATGTAACTGAATTGAAAAAGAAAAACTGTCACCAGTCTTAAAGAAAGAATTAGCTGACTAACTTTTAAAACTAGTCTTAACCTTATATGCAACCGGCCCCAGTATTGATTGATTGAGTTAGCTTAATGGCCACCGAGAGGGCCGGGTCTGCCTCCTTACCCTTTCCCCTCTATTGCTCTCTCTCTGTCCCTCCACTGTGTATAAAGATTGCACAGTTCCTGCGGCCTGCAGTCTATTCAAGCTCTGCAGCACACTTTTGTAACAGACTCAGCCAAATGCATGTTTGAGAGGTGAGGAAAGGCAAGACAGTGCAGGAGTGGGGGTTCTGGTGACAGCCCCAGCATGGAGTCTCTATGGGGGAAGATGTGTCTTTTGTGGTGCCGCCCAACCCCCTTCCTCTCTTCCTTCTCCCCTCAGCCATTAGTAGAGAGAGAATTTTATACCCTGACACTTAATCATTCTAGACCATTAAACAGAGGAAGGAGGAACCAGAAGCCGTGAGCTAAGCAGAGCTCGTTTTCCCCCGAACTGCACAGCGATTCAAAATGATTATGTGTGATTGTACACTCCTCTTTGTAGGCATTATAGATAGTAGGCAGTTGCAGTAAGGTTAAATGGCAAACTTTAGGTGGAGATATGCATGCAGGTAGCCATATTGCAAAAAAAAAGTGCATTCACCACTATTGACGTTTACCTAAATGTGATGACTTCTGAGAACCCTAGAAATGTAAAAAGGGCTCATCAGTATAACACAGCCATGATGTATAAAATATCAATTAAACATTAATAAAATGTTGGGTTTATTTCTTAATTTTGTTCCATATTTCATATTCCAAGCTCTGTAGTTAATATTAAAACAGTTTTCACTCTAGTACAGAGTGTTACAAAAACTGCATACAAGAGCAACTTCAACACTGACAAATGATTTGCAAGTTTTGTTTCCCACAGTGGACTGAAGGTAAATTTGTGTGTGTTACAGAGTCTCCCATTACTGTGTGAGAAACTGCTGCAAGTGATTAAAGTATGAGTAAACTCTCTGAATGAATCAAACTGAATCGAAAACAATTCTAGACATTTTTGCAAACCCTTCTGAGATTGCATCACTATTTCTAAGAAGCTGATATAATAGCTGAAAATTATTAATTACAAAAAATATTCTCAGGTTGGTCTATGATAATATCTAGCTTCGGTCAAGAATTTTTAAATAATATTTTAATGGAGCACAGCAGTATTACCTTATGCCTCAATAAAAAGATTGTATATTGCCAAGTCAAAAGTAGAATCAGCACTTTGCCATGTTTAGAGGATTCACAATGCTTGTTCACTTTGCCTGGTGAGCAGTGGCACTGGGTATGTGTGTGTTTAAGATTAAATATTAAAACTATGCTGGGCTCAGTCACCTTGAGTAAAACACCAGTGTATGCAGGCAAAAACAGAAAGCCATTGCTCACATTCCTGCCCTTCTATGTAGAAAAAGGTCTGCTGGTTACAATGGATTCGAAACCTACAGTACAGCCATTATGTAATCAGAAGGAAGTAGCAATGCTCACTCATCAGAAGTACTTCTTCTAAAAGTATAACAAAACAGAGCTAATAAACTTTATTATGTGTCCAGATAAATTCAATCAAAAGTAAATCTTTTGTGGAGACTTCAATGTTTGCTGCCTTAACGTCCTCCTAGAAAGTTTATGTTTACATAATATCTCAGAAATACAAGAAAATGTATATTTGTGATAATTATATATTGCTTTATATGTAACACATGGCAATACCACACTTATTATAGGTCACATATTATATTGCCATATGGGTTAGTGATCATATTACATTTTAAAGGAATAGTTCATCCAAAAATGACAAACACATTATTATTAACTCAATAATGCATGTTTGACTATCTTTTTCTATGGGATAATATTTTGAATAACGTTTTTGCCCAATAAAAATGAATGGGGAAACACGATTGTTTTTCTTTACGTTATCTGTGAGCAAACTTGCTAGTCTCATTTTCTGAACATGAAGCACTAGCAATTTTAGTTAAGCCATGAGAAAGCAACGAACAGCAGCAGTGCTTTTAATCTACAAAAGATGACCTTGGCTTTTGGGAGTATGTGGGTGACACTGCTAAATCAGAGGCTTTGCTTGCTTAAGACAGGGCTGCCAGAGAATCTGTCGCACTGAATTATTTATCAATTAGATGACCGTTAGCGGGGACAGAGGGAATAGAGGGGAGAGGAGTCGAGGGAGACAGGGCAAAATAACAGCAGTGTGTGTGTGTTTGTGTGAGTAATATGTGGCAGGGTGTGTTGGTGTAGATAAGAGTTCATGTCTGTTTGTATATGCTTTGTATGAGTGTGTTGTTGTTCTGCAGGGCTTTTTGGTTGTTAGAGGCGCTTTATTATAGTCTGTCACAGCCTGTCACCATTGATGCAGGTACAGTGTATACATAGTCTGGTGTGAGCACATGTGTGCAAGAGAGAAAGGCCTTTATGACAAGTGTAGCCTTTCTGAGCTAATATGCTAACAATCCCACGCAGACACTAACCGTCACTGATAAAGCTGGGATGTTACAGTTCAACAACACTATCGGTTCACCATATCTAAAACAGAAACCTTCAACAGCACTGCAAACCCTGTGCTCCAACAATTCAACCCAACGAGATACCCTCAAAGCGAGTCAGCAGGGATTTGTTAGTATTCGCACACAGGGAAAAACACGGTAAATTATTCCTACATTTAAATTCACAAAACTCTGAGTGAGCTGTAACGTCCTTGGGTTATCTTAGCTGCAGTCCATTAGATGATTACAGTCCTTCAGACTCACAGCACTCTTTGCAGTGATGTTCCACATAAACAGACACTCGCAAATGTGTCTCAAGAGAGAAAACAGGGCCTTGTTTTTCCAGGAAGCGCAGGCTAACTGAAGTCTTGCGTGCTACTTTATACCCCCCCCCCCGCCTCTTTTAGATTGTGCTAGGCAAGATAAGTTTGATTATGCTAAAATAAACTAGCTCACTGGTAAGTTTCAAAAGTGCCATAGAGACAAAGAGCAGAGGTTTTTAAACTGGTTGTGGGAGGTCTGTACAAAAAGAAAAAAAAAAAACCAAACAGACAATGAGAATCAAATATTCTAAAAATATTAATAAATGCAAAAATTACATAATTTTTTTTCACACACAGTATTAATGTATCTTCATACAATGATAATTTTTTTATTATATAAATCTAATGTCCTTTTTCCAAACTTTTGAATGGTAGTGTGTATACTCTTGGAGTATGTCATTTCAAACTGAGACCGAAAGAAAGGAAAAGAAAGTGTCATTGAGGAAGGAGAGGTTTAGGGAAGAAACGGGGATAGAGAGCAAGAGAGAACAGAGAATAAATGAAGAGGAAGGCAAGTGGCAGATTAGGGAGGGAGATCCTGTGGTGCAGCTTCAAACAAAAAGGCCCACTATGAGGGAGATCACTGATTACCAGTCTGGTGGTTGGGCCTCATTAAATCCTTTCTCTCTGTCACTCCCTCCTCCTTTCTGAACCTCACACACTTCTCACCTCCTCTTCTGCCGCCCAGCCATATGTCCTCACAGCAGTGACCCCAGGTGCAAAGAGCAAGCACAGGATAGACCAGAACCAGGAAAACCTACATCTGTCAAAAAAGAAGCAGCAGAACTAGTGAGAGAACAAAAAGAGTGAACATTAGAGAACATTTTGTATATCAAGACATCTTGAGTGTACCACTCAAAGAGCAATTGCAAATCCTGGAGGTGACACATAAAACCATTTAGTTAATATCGCTTATCACCACATCATTACACAGACTAGAGAGGAGAAACTAGAGGACGTGAGGTTGATGCGTTTGGTTTGCTGCTGGATGTTTGAAATCTTTGGTCTGGCCCGATACCATAACCACTGAGTAGGATGTGTTTGTGAAGATACCATCAGAACCACTGGAACCCAGCAGCCCATGTCTCCTGTCAACTCCTCCTCAACTGTTGTGGGTCATTTTGACCCCCTTAAAGGTACAGTTCACAGAGAAATGAAAATGTGCTAAAATATGAGAAGGGTATAACTGCAGCCTGGAGATCTCCAAATGGGGACGGGAGCTTCAAAATAGAGTGTGGCTTCCTCCCATTGACAGACAGGCACATGGCACGCATGCACAATTTTTCTTCCAATCAACTTCAGCCCAAACTCTGCCCCACAGATGATTCTAAAGATTTATTGGTTGTGTCAATCACAGTTTTAATTTCTTACTCTGTGCTAACCCCTTATCCAACCCCACACCTGACCCGAAGCTTAACCAGTGAATTTGACAATGGCATCTTTTTAGTTAAGTGCCATTTCCATCACTGAAGCCAGCCAATGGAGAAAGTATCTTTTAATTTATTTTTTTTTAAAAGCCCATTTTTGGAAATTCTGCCCATTTTGGAGATCTCCTGTCTGCAGTTATTCCTACTTGGAAAAAAAAAAACATCCACGTTTTTTGCTTCAACTTCAACAGATGTGGATAAATGTAGCATTACATTTACACATTACACATTGCTTACCAATGGATCCTCTGCAGTGAATGGGTGCCGCCAAATGTCCAAACAGCATCACAAAAATCTACATCACAATTAACATCCAATCGATCAATTAACATCAAGTGATTATTGAAAAACGTTTTTGACCGAGTATTAAAACACACGTAGCCAATCAGCAGTAAAGGGGCATGTCTTGCATTGTTAAAGAGAAGGGAGGGCTCAATTTGAGAACACAGGATGAATATTAATAGATCAACAAACAGATGGAGAGAGACTGCAGATAGAAAAAAGAAACTATCAGAGAAACAAAACATTAAAAAGAATGATTATGATCAGGCAAGGGGTAGTACCTTTATCAATATCGAGCTTTCCAGCGGTGGAGAAATCTCAAGAAGCAGGGAGGGCTCAAATCCGACATCGTTTCTTCTTGACAGATGATTAACGTTGATTTTGCTTCATTTTGCAAGTTATCCGTGTTGCCTTTAGTTAACGTTAGTTTGAATATGTCTTCTCCACTCTTTTTCGCAATCGTCGTTGCCATGGTTACGTAGGTACGTATGGGGCTGAGATTATTTTTAAATATGGCCCATTAGTAATCTGGACTTTATAATCAACTTCCCACATACACCGTGATAAAATACATGTTCCGATGCAACAAGTTCCTGCCATTAGTTCATAAATACTAACAATAAGGCAATTAGATTTTGTTATCACATGCACATCCTCATACACAGCCTGTGGTTGTGCTTTTCAGCAGTTCTGTAATTAGACAAACATAGGAATAAAGGAAGTATGTAAGCATGATACACCACATCTGCAAGCACTAGAAAAAAGAGAAAGAAACTTCCCAGAGAAAGAAAACATATCTAGACTTAGAGTAGTTTAACAAAGAAAATTAGGAAACAAAAGCAAAAAAAGGAAATGAAAGGATAAAAGTAACTTCCCAATGTAATATAACACAGACTCCAAAACGCATGTAGTACTAGAAAATATACTGCATGAATTACATAGGCTATATATAACATAAATTATATAGTTTTAATGCAGTGTAAGTAGTTTGGGACAAAAAGTGGCATATGCATTAATATAAATGCAAAGTCTTTGTGTCATTTGACATGTCATTCAATATGGGACAGTTCTTGGAACTGAGAAAACAACTAAGGCCTCAGGGATTGTGGAAAGATTTTTGACCACCAAGTTTTTCTAGAGAAGGAGGTAATGAAATGTGAAGCTGAAAAATGTAGTTTTGTGGTCTGTAAACATGTAAACCTGCTTTGTCTTCTTGTGAGATTGCCAGGGACAAAAAAAGCAATATTATTAGCATATGTTTTCAAATCTAAGCTCTCGCAAAAGCCATCCTATGATTTTTGCCAAAGGGCTCTTAATACTCTTCTAAAGGCCAGTAAAGATACTTATATTAAATGACATGTAACAAATTAAATAAAAAAATATATTATTTATGCTGGGAAGTAAGAGAGAGAAGGTAAAAATTGGGACAGTGTGGATTTAGTTTGTGGATTTGGCGTAGTCTGCAGCCATTTAAAAAATATGAGCTATACGCTGATGACGATGGACATTTTGGTGTAGAGTGTTTTGGCTGTCACTCACACAAACACTAACAAGGACAGACCGACCATGCACCGAGAGAGTGCTTCTGCCTTCAAGACACACAGACATTTCTGCATGCACACACACACACACACACACACACACAGAGTAATATCCAGCCACCCAAACACTTGCATAACACTGTCTGATCCCCGTTTTGTGACCCTGCAGCATGCCAAGCACAGCACTGATGCAGTGGGGTGAAACAGAGGTCCTTTTCTGTCTGTCTCTCTATCTGCCTAGTGGGAAGGAAGCTGACGTCTCGTCTGATAACAGCCCTCTACCCAATTTCAGAGCTCCTTTTTAAAACGAAAAGCTGTCAGTGAAAGCAGGTCATCTCCAGCTCATAGCATTACTTTGTACAACACCATTTCCTTCAGTGGGATGATTTCTCCTGTGCTGAGAGCTCTTTGGATCAGCGGTGTACAGATGAACAGCATAATATGAGATTTTTCAAAAAGGCAGGTGAGCGATAACATCAACAATAACATCTCCTCAATAACAAACAATAAAAAGCTGTTGTTTTATCCACCCTATAGTCTAGAATTACAAAGCTGACTGCAGACTGACCTCTTCCTGTGAGTGTGCTAGAGTGCTTTTGGCAGTGAGAAAGCACATCATAGAGTGCATTACAGTTAGTTCTGGCCATCAAACTGTACCACAAGAACAACATTAAAAGACGGTTCAAAAACTGCATCAAAGCTAAAGCCTTTCTACTGTCTGCAGAACAATATGTCTACAGCACAATCATATTTGAATTAGTTTAATGATGAATAATGACTGCAGTTTGAACACAAAGTGAAATCTGAATGCCCTCAAAGTTATGTATTGCCCACACATCATAGATTTACTCATAAAGGCAGTTCACACTTGTTTTCTTTAGCGTGGGGAGAACAAAATGGACTGTAAAGAGGTAATACAACACATTTTTTTGAATGTTCTTTATCACTCAAGGAGAGCATGAAAGAAAGAAAGATTACCTAATTACTTATAAATCAAATAAATTCACCAAGGAATGCATTCTGGGAAATTCCTTGTTCTTCTGCATCCTACATTTATTAAATATACACATAAATTAAATACTAATGTCTATAGGTGTCATTTCAATATAATCTCTCTTTCTTCAAGGCTTACACAGGTTCTCAATCGGGGCCCTCAGCAAGTTTTAAAATGTTAAACACAGACACACAAATAATATGTAAACAAGAACCACACCAATAAGCCTTTTAAACTTGCTTCAAGACTTTGTAAATCAACCAAAAGGATCCAAATGGATCCGATTATCCTGTTTGTCACTGTAATTTGCTACCTGATTCAATAATTTGCTACCAAATTGAACTGAATGCAATTCATTATTGTGCATAATAGCATCAACATGCATTGTGACAGGCCATGTGACAACAATATAGCATATACTTTAGCATGTTTAAATTGTGTTTTGTTCCAGTATGCTTACTGTTTGGCTTACTATTTAAACAAACAGTATAATGCACGTTATTCAATTAGCAATAAGACATTAGTATTTGATATGCTCAGAACGTTTAGTTTAGCTCAAGGATGTTCGATGCTTTTCAAACCTGTGTGGTGCATCTGAAGTGGCGCCCTCCTGTGGCTGTTCCCTACACAAAAGATCTCTACACCCCCTTAACAAAAATCAAGGTTCTGACCTGTCTCTTCCCCACCCCCTCTCTGTTCCCTCCCCCTCTCTCCAATTGCTGACTGCTGCATTGTGGGTCTCTGTAGCATTATGCTGGCAGAGTGTACAGTATACAAGCTTGCTGACACATGCAAAGCAGCACAGCCAGACATCCTGACAAATCTACACACACACACACACACACGTGCACACAGCATCACATACAACAGCCTGGATTAATCTTTTTCATGTTGTTTAAATGCTGATGTGCTTTTTTAGTGACTGCAGATCTTACGGAAACTAGTCTGTCGAGCGCTCACAGCAGGCTCATTTCAGCCTATAATTATCAGTAGTTAGCGCTTTCTAAAATTCACACGGAGAGCTGACAACTGGCATGATTTGAGAAAGCCATATATTACAACAAAACTTTGCTGTAAATATGTGTCTTTAATTACACGTTGTCTCACAACCAGTCACAGACCTAAAATACACACCACAGTAACATTTACCAGTTAATTTTATATAAGACATAGGCCTACCCAAAAAAAACGAGTCACAGTTCAATGATGGAGTATCTGAGTTCATCAGATGTGCACTACGGAAGTAGTTTAATATGCTGGTTAGGTATCTTTTGAATCTTTTGGATGCTGGTCCTTTCCTGGTTTAAGCTGGTCCTTGTGCTGGTCCTATAAGCTGGTCTGACCAACATAAGACCAGGAAAAGGACCAGCATCAATCAGCTGTTTTCTGTCAAAAGGGGCTAACTGCTTCTCTTACGGAAATATGGATATAGCCCTGGTTTGTAAAAAACTTTTTCGCAAATGGGACATCAGCTCTGTGTATGTTGGAACTTGCAGCTCACAATCACTTACATGAACGTACTGTTAAAGAAATAGTGACTTTTAAGGATTTTTATTATTACAAAAATTCCAACCACTTAATTTTGTCCATTTTGTTTCCCTTTCAAGTTATATTTATATAGGAACCATCAGATGAGTCTAAAAAACTTGACAATAGGCAACTATTTAGCAAATAACCAGAACACCCCAACAACCACATGCTACAACCATTTAAAACACCTCAATAACTGTGTCGCAAACACAACACAATAGTGGGCTCTCTTATGTGAGTTTCAAACAGGAAAGCACCAGAAAACATGCCTCTCTCTCACTAGATATGGATCTAGGTATGATGATGTCCTTTCTTGTAGTAACAGAAAAACTAATAAAGTGAAATCAGCCATGGCAATGTAATCAGCAGGAAGAATGGCATGAATGCAGTAAGAGCACAAGCTTATTCAGACTATGGGGGTAAAGATGCCATGAAACCTGGGTGTTTTCCATTTGCTACAGACTAAGGAATAACCAGCCTCTAAAACATATATACACATATATGCTTAATATATATATACTTATATGTTAAGATGAAAAGAATCACCTTTTTTGTTGTTTCTATACAATCTTTTCTTTTCTACCCACATGTACAGGATTTTCTACCTTTATCTGATGCCAGTATTTGGTCACTGCTGGTATGATTTCTTCAAAAAATTAAGACTGCACTTATCAGTAGAATTCTCTATGTCTTTCCACATTTATCAGCACTTCACTGCAGAGCGTGACAGAGAGACAGAGAGAGAGAGAGGATGCTGTTCAAGTGAAGCACACTGTTAAACTTCAAGTGTTTCCTTGAAGGATATGCTGTTGGTTATTAGAAGGAATTCCATGCATAGCTGGGATTGGTGAGATTTTTTAATCAAATTTGGCAGTTGACAATGACCCAGGCTGTAGACTATTGAAGTAAAGAAAAGAGGCCCCACATTTGAATGGAAGAGAATGGGACAAAGTATGTGAATTTGTAATATCAAAGGCCAGCTCTCCTCTCTTTAAGTCTTTTCCATCTCTGGCTCTTGTTTTCCCAGCATGGCCTCCAGAAAGTTTCCACCCAGTGGGGAGGTGCGTCCTGCTGTATGGGTCACTGGGTTTGTGCTTTGGATAACTTACACCCACCCCTCTCTCTACTCACACACACACACACTCTCCCAGACTCCACACTGCTCTCAGCCTCCGAGATGAAGTCAAGACAACTTCACTATCAGCACGTGAATTATGAATGGTTAATTCAAACAGCATGTTTGAGTAACAGGATGTGTGTGACTAAGCACAGGTGTGAGTGTGCCTTTGACTTTAAAGAGATAACAGAAATGTTAGAGGAAAGGAATGCAAAAAAAGGGTGACAGTGATAAAGCAGGCACGCTGAGCATGTCTGCATGTTTTGGATGTATACATGGCGTACATGCTCACACGCACTGCATATTTTTATATGCATACTGTTCAAAATTTCAGGGGCAGTAAGAAATTCATCCTTATATTTAGAAAGTAGGTGGTAAATCACTCAGAAATAACAGTATAGACTTTTAAATTGTTACTTTCTATTAATTATAGAATTTTGAAAATAAATGTCACTGTTTCCACAAAAATATTAAGCAGTGCAATTTAATTCAACACTGATAATATGAAATTGTTATTTAAGCACCAAATCAGCATATTAGGGTTTCTAAAGGATCGTTTGACACTAAAACAAGTAATATATTTAAAATACATTAAATTTCATACATTCACGAGTTCACGCTTCCTCATTAGTGTATGGAATGAATAAGCAAATTTGGTGTGCTGCCCGGGGAGCGAGCCGGGAGAATTGGGTTTTAGGGTTCAGTTTCCGGCTCGATCTCTGTCTGCCCCCCGGAGGAAGGCGTAGAGCTTAAGGAGGAGGTGGGGAGGAGGAGGGATGCACAAAAAGCAAGATGCAGAAGTGAGGGAAACCGGTGTATTTATAGCGGGAAGGAAGGATTTGATAGGGCGATAGTAACGAGGAGATTGATTAGATGATGCAGGGCCAGCCGTGATTAATTCGTCCAGCGATCCTCCCAAAACTAAGTTATTATCAAAACATTCACTAAGTATAGTTCAAATCAAAGCAAAATGGTATTATGATTGATTAATTGTGCAGCCCTAACTTATACTTATTTGTACTTACACTTACATGTGCAATTGTTTAAATATGTTTAAATGCAGCCCGAGGCTGGTCTACAATCATAATGTCTAAGTCTGTTGGTCAAACTAAGCTTGTATAAAAAACATATTTGTAATCTTACTAAAATGTTTTGAAGTGCATGTAAATGTACTAGTGTTATATCTCTCTGTGTTTACATTACTGCTCACTGTAAACTGCAAACACAAAAGCCAATGAGATTCGACAGCAAGAATAATATTTTACTAAGTAAATGATTGTTTCCATATTAGAAAAAGTTGCACAAATGTTTATTCATAATTCTCATTGATAGAAATAGCAAGTATCCTGTAAGCTTCTATGGTGATTCCACGTTCAAAGCTTTAAACTAGAAAGATAAATATTTCCAGACGGATAACATCTCTGAGGAATGAGGGTCTTCGTGATGCTGAGAGTTTCTCCACTCTCTGAAATCTGTCATAGTCTAGCTGGAGTTTGCTTTGGAGGGATTACAGTGTATGGCTTTTCAAGAGCCATTGTTTACAGAAACATGCAGATAAAATGAACACGGGGTACTGCTGGCCAGTTATGGGTGTGATACATGTTTGGTCTCAGTGTGAGATGGTGCTTATGAATGTGTGTTTGTGTGAATAGAGTAACAAGACACACAAGAGCAGAGTCCCACAGAGGGGGAGATAAGAGGAAGCACCTGGGGCCAGACAAGGAACTGGCTGAGGAGAGGCTCCCTATGTATATAATAGAGAGAGACAGAGCATATAGGAGAGCACGCACATTAATCAAGATGTGAGAGAGTCATGAAGAGGAAGACTAGGTTATAGGATTGCAAATTAAATTTCTGTATGGTCACTTCACTGTATACACAAGTGTAATGATGCATGAAAATCTTGAGTTTGCAGTTCACTGCTTTGTAGAGACACCAAATACAACAAAAAATCAGGGTCAGTAAAAATTTTTTTTTACGTTTTTAAAATGAGGTTCTTTTAAGCATTTAATTTTTTTTACTTTCGAAGCAACACAAGTGTTTAATAATTTTGATTATGAATATTTCGTCAAGTCAAGTCACTTTTATTTATATAGCGCTTTTAACAATACAGATTGTAGCAAAGCACTGAACATTATCAAA
>JAUCMS010000127.1:18649540-18675537 GCA_032357445.1 Enteromius radiatus
TTACCGTCATGGAGAGAGATGTGAAGGGGAGTGACTTGCCTTGCATGTTGCAGTTGTCTACACTCAATAATACATAGACGAAAGTCAACAGGGTCTCTTATTGGTTTAGTCTGTCTATACTTTTTCATGGTGATTCAGTAAATGTCGTGCGATGTAAGGGCCGGTTGTTGTTACGATTATAGAAGGGGGAGGGCCGGTGCGGTCAGAATTTTCCTGGTGGATTTTAGTACCCCACTCCGCCCCTGGTCCTCACAAGGGAAATAAATTAATGAAAATGCTAACTGAAGTGTATCCTAAAATGTAAAAATGCAAAATGATTTCTGTGATGTGTAGGTTTAGGGGTAGGGTTGGTGTAGAGTGATAAAACTAAATAGTTAGGTCAGTATAAAAACAATAGAAGTAAATCAAAGTACTTAAAAACAGAGCAAATCAACCGTGTTTGTGTGTTTATACATAAATACTAACTAAGTCACATAATTGCACTGAGCTCTGAGCTTTGTCTTTCCATTCTCACACTGATGCCTGAAAGACAAAATCTAACAGGAGCTGGAATCATTTCTAGCAAGAACACATACCCGATTACAAAGTGTGTCATCTGTCCTGCTGTGTGGTGGTCTTCTATCTCATTGTCTTCACATCACTCAACTACTCTCCTCTGAATCACGCTACAGAACACAAACATACTCTGATCTTCTGTCAAAAGAAAAAAAATAGCCATTATAACCGTTTGATGATGTAAATCTCATTAAAATCATGCAATTATTTTTTAGCACCTTGATGTATTTAAACTGGATGCCTCTTTCATGCACTCCCACGAGAAAAGTCACGCAGTTCTACACTTTTTCTCGTCTCTGTTATAGTTAAATGCAGACATGTCAAACATATTCCCTCGGCTCTAGGAAAAAAGGGATCTCCAGTGCCTTCGGTATAACGTTTATTCCCACAGTTCAATGTGGAAGACGAGTCGTCTCTGTTCTGTGGGAATTCACTCAGAGTTCTGTCAGTAAGCGGCAGCAGAAGGAACCCATATTCCCCTGCTGCTCTTTATTCTGTGTGAGGGACTGAGTGAGACACTCTAATGTTTATTATATTATAAAACTCTTTGGAAGATACTTCCAAAGAATAAAAGTCAGATCTATGTCTCTTTTTCCCCCACTTATTGTTCCATTTCCTCCTCATAGTCACCTTACTTTTTTATTCTGTTTTCATGTAGACTTTGATAAAACATTTCTTATTGCTGGCAGTGTTGCAGATGAAGGCCTTTCCAAACACAGATTTTATAGTGGAGTATTACACTGGCCCGGTAGGCCCATCCTCTCAGGCCACCCAAGGGAGGACCCATGGCAGTGAAAGATGAGTGCTAGGCATAGACGGATGAATCGAATTGACTGCGAGTCAATGCAGCTAAACCCCTCTATGATCTTTCATTTCCTTTCATTTTACATTTTCTTTATCTGACAACCGCTCACAGGCCTGAAGTCAGGAGTGAAAAGAAGGGTGGAATGGTTTCTCTACAAAGTGTCTACACAAATTCGGATCAACCTGCCTTGGACAGCATTACGGTAACAAATACGGACATGTTTCCAAACCCACACTGAATTTGTTCTTGAAATTGAGGTCACATACGCACATGGAAATAAATCAGACCGTCTGGATTATGAAGTCCCTTCGTTTCTAATGTTATTGGACACATTGCGCAGCGCTTAGGAATACTTCACACTCTCTGAGAGCCGTTTTGAGAGCTACAGGTAGGACCCATTTGCACTGATATGGGTCCATTAAGTGCCAATTAACTTTATTTGTGCCTGTTTTAGATGACATAAATTGTATACTGTAAGTCCCAGTTGATACTGTTAATTCCTTATTAAGAGTAGAGGAGCCAGAGGCTGGTGAATGATTGGAAAGTGTGCAGCCATTTCTCCTTCGCATAACCATAAATGTTAAAGGTAAAGAGACAGGAAAACACTTCAGCAAAAGTTTAGAGCTGGAACATGTAGTCGTTCTGGAAAGACGCTACTGAGAGCTTACCTTGATTGGTTTAGGCGTGAGACTGCATATCACTTTACAATAAGATCAACTAAACCAGAAGCTAAAGTATGGTGCTATGAATTCAATCCCATCAACACTTCACTGAAGCAAAGAGCAGGCAAATGTGCTGCACAGTGTTTACCTGAATGCTCCTTGTGTAAATGGATTAAACCGAAGCCACACACCTTTATTTCATGAGTGTTTCACCTCTTCACCGTGATATTGCACTGTGATCCATTTGTCATATTCTTCTTACAGTGAACTCGCTGACCTGGATAAAATGGTCAACGACAAAGAACAAATATCTTGTACTTGAGTTAAATATACCATGATGAAATATTGCTCCAGGTAAAAGTATTCCTTATAAATGTCTGATTCTGTAAAAATGTTGAAGCATTGCGTGTACTCAATCATTAGTAATAGACTTCATCGTATTGAATCAAAGCTTGTGTCACTTTCTTCAGCTCAAAATACAAAACAACAAATTTGTATTTTCTTAAATGTAATCATTTAAAAGGGAATCTTATAACAACACACATACATGAATGTTTTCCCAATTAACACCATAAAATATGATTATTTCAACCTTGCTATGAGACTATGTAGGTTTATGTGGAATACCAATAAATAGTAGAGATTTTGAGCTTTGCATACACATAAAGAAACTGAGAGCTCCAAGGTTTTTTAATAAAAATAATCACAGAACAAAGTTGTCATTTGTAATTCAGTACAATGAAACAACTGGTTCTATCGAAAATGTTTTAGCAATGTGCTGCATTTGAAGAAAATGCGGAAGAGAAATAAAAAGGCAACAGCATTCACAAGTCCCGACAGTCTGTCTGTCAACCCAAAGCAGTGCAAAACGAGAAGAGGTCCCTAGTCTGGGTCAGGTAAAGCAAGGCTCAGCTGATCTGAGCACTACAGAGCAAAGCTGATGCTAGCACAGTCTGACAGTGTGATGGATACTGCTGATGAGTGAAAAGCTGATAGAATTTCTGTTGATCCCACGTCACTGTTTGCTGCAGCTGGGCATATTCTTCCATCCTACACTGAGATATCACTGAAAATATTCAGGGCTTTAGGGAAATGGTTCCCAGAGACAAAAAGCATTTTATTCTTAAGCACCACTAAATGATATCTATTACAAACCTCAAAGAGTGCTCGATGAGCAATATTTCACATGCCAAAAAAAAACTAATATGTCTGAATTGACTTTGACAGAACTCATAAAGACTACTGCCATAACACAATGAACAAAAACCAATCATAATTTCATGTTAGAGGGCAATTTTATCAAACTGACTGCAGGATTTTCAGACATTCCAGGTTAGACTATATGTTTTTTTTCTAAATGTGATCATTCCTTATAAACACACCTGAAGAACTAAACACACATAATTTGAAGTGTGTTTGCGAGCTGCTGACCCATTTAGCTATACCAGATGAGGGGTTGGATGAGGCTGAGAATTTGTTGTAAAGAACAGTCATGTGTCCTGTGGAGAGAGGCCGCTCCACATCCACAGAACAGCCTGTGCTACTTAGCAGACTGCAGCCTCAGTCAGCACAAGAAGTTAAGAGAAACAGTTTCCCGTTAATCAGGGCAGACATGAGAGGTAACCTCACAATCCATCTGCCCGTGCACCTGCCGGCACTCTCAGCCCCTGGCACATGTATATTCCTTACACTCAAATCGCTCTGGCGTGGGCTTTCCAAAGGGAGGTGCCTAAACATCTGGCACCAAGGCATAATCAAGACCAGAGGACCAGGATGTCATCCTTATCTGACCTTGGACAGACGAGTGATGAAGGTTTGGGACACCTTCAAGTCTAAATAGATTTAGTAGACTTTACATTAATGAATGTGTTCATGGACTAAAAAACTGAGAAAGGGATGATAACAAATGCCTTCCTTTTTCTGAATTCCTGAATGTTCTCTGAATGTTTAAAAAAATTATTTATTTATTTTTATTTAAAGGGAACATTTGATTTTATAATTTGCAATCATTATGGGGATGGTATTTTCAAATGTTCTCTGAACAGTCTGAAAACAAAGATGCCTTGATGCCAAAACCCTCTCCAAACAATAAAGCCATTGCGTTTACAACTGTGACCACAAGGGCTTATAAGTGTGGCCACAGGAAATTAACAAGCAGGACCAACAACTACATAAACTATAAATACATACAAGAGTTTTACATACGAGAGTGTGTTATTGTGACAACATTGCCACGCCCTGAAACGTAACACTGAAATAAAACGAACTATGATTGGATGTTTGACATGTTGGTCAAGCGGCTTCATGGGCGGGCCAATGAAAGCTGCCATGTACGTTAAACTAAACACTTTCAAAAATATCTTCTATAGGACTTACATTAGGGTGAGTAAATGATGACAGAATTTTCTTTCATTTCTTTTCTTTTTTTAACTCTATTTTATCAATATTTAATATAATTTTAGCAATATCTTCAGTATGTTTTTGAGTCTTTCATAAATGACATGTAGACTTTACACCGTACTACTGCCTGGTCATTATCTGATTTTTGTTGAAATCTGTCAAAGTGTACCTTTTTAAAACTTGAAAAGTGCCTCATTTTGAACTACAGTCTCCATCTCTTGAATGCAGCATGCTCAGGAGTTCAGACATATCCATTCACAGTGTGCTACAAATGTCAAATGATTTTTGACACAAAAAGGTGAGATTGCAGCATTCATGTTAATGCATTTGGATGCACATGCCTGACTCAGTACTGATGAATCTGCTGTTCGAATTGACTTGTGCAGCTAAAAAGGATTCAGAGATGTTTGTGCTGCTGAGATGAGATGAAATGATCAAAAGCCAGTTACTCAACCTATTCCTTTTTATACACAAACATGCAGCCAGATATATGAGACGTTTCGCCAGACATACTGTAGCAAAAGGCAAAAGGTATGTATGCGGGCAGACACCGCTGTGCAATTTGATATTTTTTCATGGAATTCATTTGAATAAGAAAATCCTTTTTATGCAGAAGAATATTTCCTGTTTGAAGGGCCGCACTCAGTGGTTGAGCTTTCTGTATGTTAAAAAGCTCACATTCTCTTTTTATGAAAAAATAAATGATGTGATATTTGTAATCCAGAAATAAGTGTGACAGCATTAATTCATTTGAATACAAATTGAACCGGAGCACACCGAGTTTGACTTGTAGGCAGAACTGAAAGCTTTTGACAGCTGTATGCAAATACTTAGGAAGTCTGACAAAATGGACAAAGTTGCCTGAGAACAGTTAGTGAACGGTACAGAATCTGTCTGAGTGAGTGAAAGGAGAAACTGATAGATTTGGGTCACTTTTAGAGGATGCGTGTGTCGTGTGTGTGCATCTCTGGGGATGTTTTGAGTATGTGTTCAAAGAGCAGCCATACTTGGTTAGAGTCACTGTCATCACAATGCTGACAACAGGTGCATAATACATTACATCTATTATGTTTTCTGAAAGGGATAGTTCAGCTAAAAAATAAAAAAAGTTGCAATCATTTACTTACCATCATGTTGTTCCAAACCCTTAAGTCTTTTGTTCATCATAAAGACAATTTTAATATTATCTCATTCTTTTTTTTTTGTATGTCCACTGAAAGTCCACCCAAGCAAACTGAAAATAATCCAAATAGCAGTTTAATCCGAGTATCCAGAAGACATGATGGCATTGATTAATGTACATACATAGAGCTCATCAAATAACATTAAACAGAAGCTTAATCATACTTGCTCGATGTGCTAGAACAAACCTTAACCATCAATCAAGCATAACCGAGGCTCAATTTACCATATTTGATAATGAAGTTTAAATGATATGCTCATCAACAAGACATAATATTAAACTGATCCCTTCATATGGAGTTTTATTCTTTTATTGAACTGTCTTTGACATTCAGTGGAGAGACAGAGAAATCTTCTAGGTTCCATTAAAAATATTTTGAAGATTAACAAAAGTGATGAAAAGTATGATGACAGAATTACCGTTTTGGTTGAACTAAACCTAACCACAAAAAACCTAAACTAAAGTGAATGTGAACAAGTAAAGGCTAATTCACACTGGTTGTTTTCTTTGTTGGTATCTGTTGGACTTGGCTGGCATGTATTTTTCCTAACTGTCCATGTTCAGTAAGTGTTTGTTGAGTCGTGGGATGTCTGGGAAGTGACTGAATTAAAGTACTGTTAACTGGTGATTGTCTATGTTTGTCACAATTTGTCGATTTGAATTGTGAATTAACTTTTACTAAAATAACAATTTACAATGCCTGTATATTGTCTACTTGTATATCTTCTGAGGTAATACATCGCTAAATATAGCCTATTTATCCATCTATTAAAATCAATATAAGCCCTGTTGCTCTGAAAGCTGAATTAACATTCTTGTTTTAGAACAAAATCTTATCTCTTTTCACTCTGTAAAATTTAATTTCCTGAATGAAATGAGTAAGCAGTCCCAAACCAGTCATACTTAGTTTAACGCTTTTAAGAGGTTAAAGAAAACCAAAGAGGTTGTAACCAACAAGCATCTGAGAATGTGGATTTATAAATTCATATATAAATTCATATTTTAGATGTCATCATTAATTCCTATGAAACAAAATAAGTTATGAGTTCAAGTTGGTTTATTATGCTATCGCATTAAATAATATTTCTTTACAAAATGATGAATAACGATACGGATGCCCTTCTGACCCAATTTTCCTTTGTGTATGTACACTTCACAATTATTTCTCTCTCACACAAGTGGATTGGCCTTCCTCTGTCAGTAATGATACATTTGTGTTAATAGGTGGGCTTTCACTTTATTCCATAATAGAGTAGGCACTTGGACATACTGCAGCACATAACAGCATTAAAGTGAGTGATAGGAAACAATACATACACAAAGCCCAGTATCTTGCTATAATGAAGACAAAAGTATGCCATCATCTGTGTCCATATTTACCTCTGTAATTGAACGCACTGACTGTGAGTTTGCTAGGTGGCAGCACTAGTTGGGCCAAATAGATTTAAAGGGAATACAACAAATGGTGACTAAGGCCGAGTTCAGACTGCATGATTTTCAAAGTAGTCACGTCACATATCTTTTCAAACTGCATGACTATCTGGTATCATTCAGTCGCTGCTGTGTTCACACTGCATGATAGATCAGTGACAGGGGTTTTCACAATGCATGACTTTACAATAGGAAGAATCACTGACAACTTTATCTCACTGACAAACCCACGCGAGAAGTGACATGGAAACAACGTGAGGTCATGTGTGCAAGACTGGAGTTCTCACGTGAGACTGGGATTATTATTAAAAATTATAGCAAGCAAAAGAAGCTTGCCATACAAATTGCATGTGTGCTCATTGGCAATGAAAAGAAGATTATGAAGGAGGATAATTATTACCTTCTATACCTTCGTAACTCCTCCCCCAACTTTCCACTGCCCTGAATGTTGCTCTATCATTGGCTGTAAGGAATTGCTGATGTTATTCAATCATAACACATCCTCTCAGATCGTATCTTTGATCATTCACACTGTGTGTTTGTCACTCGCGTGCACGAGCACCGATTTGCCTGTGATTTCGGGCATTTGTCTGCGATTTCTCAAAACCTGTCGGCGAGTCAAATTCAGGGCTAAAATCGTGCAGTCTGAACTCGCCATCACTTTCTTTCTGGCCCTTGACCATGGAAATTACATTGCTGTATATGCAGGGTCACAAAGCTCTTGTTTTTCCATCAAAAATATCTTAAAAATGTTTCAAAGATGAACTAGGGTCTTATATTTTTGGAATGACATGAGGGTAATTATCGACAGAATTTTTGGGTGAACTCTCTCTTTAATATTCACACAGTAAAGGTAGCTTGCAGTGGCTACTTGCAAATGGACAAGGAAATCTGAAGAAAGTTAATGAGGTATTCAAATGGATAATTCATATAATCATATAATATTGTACATCTAATAAGGTGACCAGATAACATTTGGCTAACAGATTGTTTTTCCTTTACATTGTGATAGTAAATAAAAAGAAGCCAATAACCCACAGCATAACACTTGCCAACATTAAAATGTGCTCCGGCTACAGAAAACAATGAATCATATCAATGTTAGATGGAAATAAACAGAGCTTGACAAACTTTCAACCCACTTTGTGAGTGACAGATAATAATTATTTGCAGCACTCCACTTAAGTAGCTCTACACAATTAACAAGAACGCATAAGCATTTACATCTCTATTGAATGTGGTCAGAATCCATCCCTGACCACCTCTAAATGTAGCTGCATTGATCTGATCACCAGATGCACTCAAAATCAATGTCTTGGTCATTTACACCTGGCTTTTATTGTGGTTAAATGGAGTGGTATAAATATTCAAAATGCATATAGCAATGCAAGCACTGAAGCAAGGCCATGTTTGCATTTGCTAAATCCTTTGCCTTTAAACTATTAAATCTATATTGTAGTGGATGTCACAGTATACATTACGGATGTTCGATGAGGTGCGTGTTTTCAGGATCCTGAATAAGTACATAAACACTCACCTCCCAGAAAAGCGGCGACTGTGTGTGGCTCAGCAGCTCCATAACGGCAACTGGAAAATATGAAAATAACATTTACACTGTTACCACCTGATAATAAACAGAGGGACCAGATGAACAGGAGAATGTGTGCTGCTTCTTTATTATCAATATTACAAACGGGCTTAACTGTGAACTTTAAACTTACAACTCATGAATGTAGTCATCTTTCACATTGACATTCAGACTGTACTCCTGTAGAAGACTGTTTACACACAGCTTCAGTTTGTTAATGTCTTCCTCCACCTGGTAATTGTAGACACCTGAGAGAAACAGTCATACTCTATCATATCAGAGGGACAGAGTTCATATACACTATCGTTTAAAGATTTGGTGTCCATTTTAATGTTTCTGAAAAAAAGTCTGTTATGATAGCTACGGTAGAAACTGGAATATTGTGAAATATTGGTTCTATATAAAATAAACAGATTTTGGAAGTAATACAATTATATATTCATTGTACTCAAAGAAAAATGCCATTACCATAGCACTATATCTAAAATAAATACATAAAATAGTGACAAAACCAAGTTGAGTTAGCATACAAAAATACTTGAAGATTGTTTGGTATTTAAAACAAATCTGTGCTATGGTGCTATAGCTTTTTGCCTGTTTTGATGACTGTTCTGACCTGGGTATCGGGAGTGTTGCTGATAGAAGCGATCGACTGAGCGGAGCATGAGGTACAGAACCATCTCACTGTCTGTGCTGTCCATACAGGATGCTATGGAGACAGAAAAACTGCTTAAATACACATAACAAACCCAAGCATGGATATACACAACAATGAACCATGTTAGTAATTCCTTCCAAACAATCCTGTACAGCGACCATAACATTTATAAACTGAGATAAACCACAGGCGGACAGAGAACTGTAGAGAAGACCTACTAATTTCATCTTTATTGAAAGTGTCCATACTGTATTCTTCTGCCAGAGACCTGCAGTGCACCACTCTGAGGAAAGCTGCGTTTTTACCTGTGGGACACAAAACACCAAACAACATAGGCTTTAAAATAATTTGTGGAGAAAGACAATTTTTTACAATTCCGAAGGATGAGATATCTCAGGAAGTTCTGTGACCATGAACATCTCGTAAGCAAATAAACTGATAAAATAGGAGAACTGAGGCAGAATATCTGAAAATATTCTGATCTATGGGAGTGTGTATGCCAGGGGTCTCCAACCCTGCTCCTGGAGAGCTACCGTCCTGCAGATTTCAGCTCCAACCCCAATCAAACACACCTGAAGCGTGTTGGAGCACGGTTGGGGCTAAGATCTGCAGGATGGTAGCTCTCCAGGAGCAGGGTTGAAGACCTCTGGTGTATGCAATACTCACAGAAAAGTTTGATATCCTGTTCAGAGATGCTTTCTGGAGGCTTTGGAGTAAACAGATTGTTAATGTTAATGAGCTAATAAGAGATAATAATAACTGCAGTTATTACAGAAGAGTACAGCACGTTGATTATGCAAATACCTTTCCAACTGATTTTAAAAGTGCTTCAACGTGTTTGGACACAACTGCTGCATCCTTCAAGGCTTTGTCTCTGTAGCTGAAATTGAAAGTTTCAAACAAATGCTATTTTACCAAGAACACACTCAGCTGCATTTAACCGAAAGCAAGAGATTGACAGGCACTATATATGTCTGAGTATGTATCAAAATTCACAAACACATTACTGCTAAAAAAATATTCCAGACCCAGGTATAAATGCTGAATACCTACATGTTTTGTAACTTGATGAATTTGTCTGAATCAGCAATCATATCTGGGATGGTTCCTCTCACAGGTAGCTTTCCGTTCCCCTCGTTTCGAACAAAGTCCCGCACTCCTTGTGCCATGACCCAGAAGGATGGGCTCTACAAGGAGACATTAAAGAAATAGAAATAAATTGAGGGTATTGAATAAATCATGACCAATTTCAAAACGTGACAATTATATGTGAACGTTAATGACAGTGTTTTGCTTTGCTACAATATGTATTGTTAAAAGCGCTATATAAATAAAAGTGACTTGAGTGTAAAGGTGGCTTAGGAGTAGTTTTGCTCGTTCTTACTAACCTGTGAGGTAATATTTTCACACTGCTCAGTATTAAAAATGTCCTCCGTTGCACTGGGGACCTACATTACAATGAAACAAAGATCAAAATAAATAAAATGCAAGGAACATAAACTATAACTACAGCTCTTCAGATGTGAGGAGCATTACCTTGGTGGGGTTCAGAGCTGTGTTCACATTCTTGATTGCCTCTTCAAAGTTCTCTTCATCTTCAGGCGTTCCGTTCTCATTCGTAAGGATTCCTAAGAAAAACCCACAACAAGAGAAATGAGCTACAAAAGATGACTGAAAGGAACAACAGCATGGCATTACATTACCTTCTCTGATGAGTTGTCTGAAAGCTTCCTTCTCCTTATAATTCTTCGGTAATTGAGCATTGTGCTGGATCAGAGAAGATACACTATGAGAAGGTCTCATAGGAAGTAATTTAGGAGTTTTCATATTTAAAAAAACTCATGAGGATATTTCCAAAATTACCTCACTATACCACTTTTCCAAGTATTTGGCAACCACAATTATCCATGGTGTATGACTGTGATCCTAAAATAAACCAAAATACATACAACTGTTTTTAAAACTGCATTGATTTAAACATGAAACAAAATACATGCAAGTAAGGACATCAGTAATCAATCTGACCTTCTTCTCCATGCTGTCCAGGTCGTAGGACTTTATGTGGTGTTTGAGCTCTGTGAAAGTCTGGTCTAGTCTCAGGTCTTCTAACGCATTATCTGGATGAGATTCGACCACTATAGTGAAAGACACAGACAGAAATAGATGTATTTTCCTAAATGTTAAGGATATGCTAAATTACATTTTAGCTAAGTTATTGGATTACAAGTGAACTGTCCTGTCCCACTTCTAATAAAGGAAACTCTCAAAATGTCTCTGCTTCATGAAATAATAACCGTTACCTGTGTGCTCTTTCACAATCAGCCTCATGTAACCGATAAGTCCATATGTTCGACATACAAGGAATGGCACACCAGCCTCCCATAATACACTGCCCAGCCTCAAACATGTGCTGTTAAAATAAACATACCAAGACATAAACTGATCTAAAATACCAGCAATACACTCAATCAAATATTAACATAGGTATTTTATGCAACATATAAATCCATGTAAATAATTAAGGGACAATATATTCAGATTTGAACAGTGGCAATACCTTTCTGGAAGCTGGACAGCAATTACCAGACTAAATCTGTGAAAAAACTCAGGGTCGTTGTCCAAAAGCTTATCAGGACTCTGAATAGACAGATAAATATAAAAAATTTAAAAAAGAGAGAGATAAAATGAGGTAAAAGGATAAGACTACCTTACAAAAGCCTGAACACATTTGCCTGAATTTGCATGATCTTAAATCCTTTTGGATTTAAAGGCTTATGATTAAATGTTATTAGTTATTAATATGGCACTTATACTGTATATACAGTACACTACCAGTTTTTTTTGCTTGTTTTTTTTCAGTATACTTTAAGACTTCAAATTAATTTATTCCTGTGATGGCAAAGCTGAATTTGCAGCAGCGCTCAACATTTCATTTTTAAGCCATAAAATATTATTACATTTAAACCTTAAAATATAAGACCATTGCTTAACATTTCAGTCACTACATAATTCCTATTCTTTCAATGTCATAGTTTCGAGAAGATGTCTTTGACTATTTGTATAGCTGTGTATGTACTACAAGTAAAACTACAATATGTTTCGTTTACATTAACCTCTTCTACAAAGTTTCCAGACACATCACTATTGAGCTCCTGAAGCAGTTCAGTGGCAGCCTGAGCCCTGTTCTGCAAAATAAGAACGACATCATTCAGCATATACATCACTTTAAGTTTGGATAGAGTTGTTATATACACACACACAATTCTGTGCTTACCTTTCCAATACTGCTGCTGGTGAGAAAAAAGCTGCGGAACAGATCAAAACATGACCAGAATCAGAAGCATATTCAATACGGAGCAATCTGATAAATTAATCCATACATCAAACTATAACCAAAAATCTCTAAAGAACAGTGATTGACAGGTCAGTGACTTTACTTGTTTCCAACATCCTCCCCTGACACTTTGTGCCCATCCACTATGGTAAAGGCTCCTATTCCTAAGAAGCAGAAAGTCTATTATTAACACAATAATCTATATGAATTGATGTCTCAATGTTATGATTTGAGATACTGATATTGATACCTGGCAGCACAAGGTTTTTGAGTATTTCGGTGCCGGTTGCAGTGGCGTTGATGAGACACACATGAGCATTTTCAAGTGCTTCCTGTCCATGATCTCCCCATAACCTGATACAAACATATAACAACCAATAAATGACCAGTATAGTAATAATATAATCAAAGACAGACAAAGCAATTCAAGCAGATTAATACATCCAGCGGTTTCAGATCAGTAAGATTGTTAATACTAGATATGGAAATTAGTCTTGTGTTGTTCTGATGTATTGAATAAAAGCATGATCAATCAGTGGTGATTCTAGAATGGTTAAAGCTCTTGCTATGACCGATGGGCCTCTATGTATGTCAGCGTTATTGCAATTGGAGAGCTTAAAATTAATGCCGAAGGAAAATCGCTGTGCATGAATAATGCATTATTCTGTTTGGTTTAAACCCCGACCGATATGTACCTGAGCTGCCGATCGTACTTCTGCTCTTTGCTCGTTTTATGGTCTGTCATGGTCCTCCGTCTCTGCCTGTCTGTGACGGCTTGATCCAACCGGCACGCTGCTGTTGCACTATTTGGAGATTGACATTCGCAGATTCGATACAGACAGACCTGTTATTGTTTCATTTGGCCAAGAGGTGGAGCCATTGTGCCGCTTGAATGATGTCATAGATTTTTGAATATTTGTCCATCTTGGGGATTAAGTTTTTTTCTTACCCTTCTTCACAAGAATTTTATTTGAATTTCGTGAAAAGGGTGAGCAGGGGTTTATTTAAAGTATCAGTGAATTACAAAATGAGGATTCTTTTTCTTTTCTTTCTTTCTTTCTTTCGTCATTTGTCAAAATGTGGATCCGTTTACACATTCATTCTAATGAAGACACATAGGGTCAGTCACACCATAATGTTTCACAGAATCACAACAGTTTATCACAAAACAACAAACATAAATCACAGGATGTCTAGCTGTCATCAACCAACATCAAGGAACTTTTCATACTCAGAACTACAAACAGTGAGAGAAACAGAAAAAAGGTCCTGAGATGAACTAATTTTACTTTATTTTGACAGCCTACACAAGGGCTTCACCGCTTATCCTTCAAGAAACTAAAAAAAAAAAAAAAGCACTGCAAAAACTGGAATGGCTTCAGCAATATTTCTTACTTCTATTAATCGAAACAGCAACATTCAGTTGTCAGGCTAACATCTTCAACTCCAGTGACTGTTCTGTTATCTTCTATTTATAATATTTCTTGTTGCATTAAATTGTTATTCTTGTTTTGGCAGGTGTACTGTAGGCTATCTCTGAAGTGACATATGAAGTGAACTTTTCATTGGTTCTTAAACTAAAAGCTGCCTAGCTATTTTGGTGTTATAAATTTTGGAAATTACAGTCATAGAGTTGAGGTAAGCCACCCAGACAGCAGCTCTGACTCAAACACATTATTTTTATTGCATCATGTTCAAGTCATTGTTTTGAAGTAGCACAAGCATGCTGTTAGACGAAAGTGTAAATGTCTCATCATAGTGCACTTTTTGCTGGCGTTTAATTTTTATTGCTGTCACAGCTGTTTTCACATGCAGCTAACTTTTAACATATGTCCTTATCTCTTTCTCTAAAATCTGTTATTTGAATGTAAAAAAATATATAGTAATGTAATCATCAGTCTGTCGCTGTTTCAGTTGTGGCTGTAGCTGTACATTTAATATATTTATATATATGTGTGTGTGTGTGTGTGTGGAGGACCCACTTGCAGGATAATTTACCCGACATTGCATGTACAGGTTTGGTGTCAGGCACCTTAATTTTTAAAGAGCGCCACAGGTTCTCAAGTAGACAGTGATCAGACATTAGAATGGGTAGGCATTCACCCTGAACCACATAATGATCATGTATCTATGAGGATTTTTTTCAGACAATCTGGTACAGAGGTCATTTGTAAGGCGATTGTCTGTTAGGAAAAGGGCACAGTGATGCTCACTTTTATGATTAATTGATTGATTGACAGTCCACAGTTAAATTGCATGCTAGTAATTCAAATTAAGTTAGCTAATATTTAACAGGTCCAGACAGAAGTCCCCCTCAATACACTCACACACACACACACACACACCACACACACACACACACACACACGCACACAGAGCGCAATCGGCTTTAGAGGAGGCGGGGCTTGAGGGGATCAGCTCATCTGTCGATCAATCACAGCGCTCTTTATTCACCTGTTACTGCTGTCATTAGACTCGGTCCACACACAACTCTCTTCTGCACCACTCAAGACACTTCTGCGCTCTTTGCAGCATCTAATCCGCTCTTCAAAGAAGAGGGAGCAATGACTGGCCATCACTGGGGATATGGGGAGGACAACGGTAAGTTAATTGCAGTCGTTTAATTGCCGTCCGAATCTGTTTACAAGAAAGCATCAAATCCCAAATGTCTTTTTTGTAAATCGGTTTTGACCACTGTCCAGCACCGTACAGTGATTGTCGAGCTTTTTACGGTAATGCATTAAAATAAATACATTAAATTAAATTAATAAATAAATAGACTTTTATTTCTGAAATTCTGAAAACTGCTTTCAAGAGTAGTACGTTAGGCTAATATTTTACTCAACGCTGCACTAAGTTACAGAGTAAAAACTTCAAAAAGAAAACTATTTGTGGATTTCTGAAATAGGACATTATTTTTTGCAGCAACAGCAGGCCTATGTAATAAAGTTTAAAATATGTATTATATGGAATTATATGAATTTCACGACTAATCATTTTAGCTTGCTAGTCGACTATTTAGGTGGTAAATATGCTTATGTTGACCTTTCTGTTAATTTTAATTCTATTAATTTATTAAATTTTTAGACAGAAAATCAATGAAATCCAACAATTGCACAACAAAAACATTAACAGTCAAAATCATTGCCATTTACGCATATTAGCAAACATTTATTTTAAGCCTGAAATCAAATAGAACTGGCACTATACACATTACTAGTGTGTGGTGTATTGTAGAAACAATTTGTTTGTCTTCATGTTTGTCATTCATTTCGCTGCATGTAACAGTGTACAGTATGTGACAAATAAAGGCTTTCATCATCATCATCATCATAATATTTAATAATATGTAGCCTAATAAAAAAAAATCACGAAAGGAATGGCATTCTTCTGATAACCTCAGTGTGTTAACTTTAGTGTCATACGGCTAGCACAGCAGATATAGACAAACACTTCAGCCCGCTGGCCTGGCTCTTCTGTGAACACACACAGCTCTGTGATTCTGCAGCTGGTTTTTGCAACCGTCAGTTTGTTGTGAGTTAGAGATGGTGAGAAAGTGTGCTAAAATAAATCAGACTTCATAAAGTTTATCACGGTTATGTTCAGAGAACACTTAGAATAAACATACTTTACGCTTTGTCAGTTGGTGTGGACACCAGTCATTTTAGTTTTCTGTTGGTGTGAACAGACAAGCCAGAGATTTGACTGGAAAATACCATCCAGATATCATGAAGTGCACAACTTCACACCAAATGAAGACATTTGATGAGTGTTCCAGCCAAATTAGTAACTAATTAGTAAGTTATTATAGCCATCCTTCAGTGGGTCAGTTTTTGTGTTTTATTCGTAATATGTCCAGTCACCTGTCATTAGATGTAGTGTAGTATATTTGGTTGCCCCATCCACCATTAATGCGAGATTAGCCCAGTTATCTTTAAAGGGATAGATGCTGCTTAAACAAGGTAACCAGGCTGTGTGTGATCTCAAGACTGGCATCCAGTTCACTGAGACTAAGTTGTTGCAGATAACTTGCATTAAATACAGGAAGTTGCAGCAAGTTATGTTTACTTTTCACTGTTAAAGATTCACTGTTGTTACGTTCATTAATGTCTGGTTGGTTAATATTGTTTTTCTAGGTCCAACAGAATGGTACAAAGACTATCCCATTGCTGATGGGAACCGCCAATCACCTATTGATATAGTCCCTGCAGATGCTGTATTTGATGCCAAACTGTCTCCTATCTCACTGTCTTACAACAACTGCACCTCTGTCAACATATCAAACAATGGCCATTCTGTGGTAGTGGAGTTCATCGACTCTGATGAGAGATCAGGTTGGTATTGGTGACATAACTTTTTTTATTGCCACTTTAAAAAGATACTGTCATGGTTGGTTGATTGGTCTGATGATGTTCTTATTTGAGTTTTCACACACAACTGGTTTCTGCTTCTTCTAATCACAGCTCTTATGTTGTGCACAGCCACTGTGAAATTGCTGTATGTATAAAATTGTGTTCAGTAATTCATAAATATACAAACTTAAACTAAAATGAAAATAGAGTCTGATCCAAAATATGAATAACAATTTATAATAATATAAAAATAGCAGAAAAAAATGAAAGAAATCCTGCTTCATGCACACAAATGACCCTGTCATTTTAGTTCTCTTCTTACCACTTGAGCTCTGGAATGTAATGACTGTTATATGAAATTGCTCACAACAAAAATAGTAACCCTGTTCATTTTGCAGTAATTAAAAGGGAGGAGAATTTGTGGTCTGAGCCCTCTTACAGGGAAACCTATTACGTAAGATGTAATAAGTCTCATGTATCCTCAGAATTTGTCTCTGTTTCAACTTCAAACCAAAGTTTAATCTCAAAATACCCCACAGATTATTTATTAATCCATGCTGTAAATGGTATTTTTTTATTAGAAGCAAAAACATGCTGTTTACCTGCATATATCTTTAATGAGCAAATGCAATTGAGGTGATGCTCCCCGTGCATGCCTCGGTCGCTCAGGCAACAACAAACAAAACATCTGTTTAGTTTTGATTATCAAAGCTCAATCGCGGTCACTCTCACTTGACATTGCAGTCTTCGTCGTCATGAAAGTGTATTATTTGCATGACATGGCTTTAAAGGCATATCAATTTACTTTTGATGTATGGTTTCCTGAGCACACGCACACAGACGTGTCCGTTTCAAACTAAGTGCACTTTCATCTTATTGCACTTGCAGTCTAATAAACACACATTCGCATAAGCACAGTTTGTGAAAAAATTAAATGTGTATATTAGATGTGTATTAAAGTGACAGCAGGATTATATACAGTATGCTGCTAATAAGAAACAGCAGAAGAAAAAACAGAAAATTACTCACTGTTCTTGATTGAAAACTTTAGTTGATTTGATGAAATACTTGAATGCTGATGTTAAATGCTTATTTAGAGTTTCTGATTTATTAAAATGAACAGAGTGGATGGATTATTACCATATTATAGGGTGGTTGTGAATTTTGTATAACAGGTCCCCTTTAAAGGGATAGTTCACCCCAAATGAAAATTTTGACATTAATTACTGATGTCGTTCCAAAACCAGAAGACCTTTGTTGATCTTTGGAACACAAATTAGGATATTTTTGATGAAATCAGACAACCATCCGACCCTCCATAGCAACTGAAATGATCCCAGATCCAGAAACATAGTAAAAACATTGGTAAAACAGTCCATGTGACATCAGTGCTACGAGAATACTTTTTTTTTATTTGCAAGAAAAAAACAAAAATGGTATAATATACGGAACCATTCTTCTCCCCTTACTCACGTTTTTCACCATTTTAGAGAGTATAATTATTATGCATGCGCAAACTTTCTTCTTAGCGTAAACAACAGCAGATTATGTACATGCGCATGCTTTCCCCCGGATGTAAACAAGGCTGATTACATCAAATACATTAAAACATGCAAATGTGTTGTGTTGTGATACTCTCTAAAATGGCGGAAGACGTAACTGACGCTGTAAAAAAAAAAAAAAAGATTGTTAAAAAAGGTCAAATGACTGGCAGCTATGGCTGCCAAACAAAATCCCTAAAATTACAATAAAATATCTTAATTAAAATAAAGTGCAAATGCAGTACAATAATTTTACAGAAATTATTAAAGGCTTTACAGAAAAAAATATATTTTAGAGATTTTTTTTTGTTTCAATTACAGTATTTTACTTTAATTTTATGGTTTTTGTTTGGCAGCCATAGCTGCCAGTCATTCGATTGTTTTTACAGGACTTTTTTTTTTCAGTGTAAAACCTTATTTTACAGATTATTACAAAGAAAGTACTAAAGGTTCTACCAAGGAACACCATTATTTTACAAATTATTACAATCAAAAACCTTCAATACAGTATCAAAGCATGCTCAAGATGGAAAATGCATTTTTATTTCGAAGACAAAATACAAAAGGTGTTCAAATGCCATATGAAATAAAATGTTACATTTCAGTTTTTCTTTTTCTTTTGTTAAAGAAATAAATGAAATTAGCAATGAGATACAGCAAATAGCATTGCAACTATGAAAAATACTACTAATAAGATTACAGTTAACATAATTAAAATAACTTTATTCAAGATTACAAATGTCTTTTTATTTGTTTAATTTTATTTGTAGCCCGTTACATTTACTTAATTGATCAAATGGTGATTTTTTTTACATTGCTTACAACCAGGATTAGACTGTTTTTGCTGTGTTTCTGGATCTGGAAACATTTCAGTTGTATTGCTGTCTATGGAGGGACAGATGGCTCTCTGATATCACCAAAATATCTTAATTTGTGTTCCGAAGATGAATGAAGGTCTTACGGGTTTTTAATGACTTGAGGGTGAGTAATTAATGACAAAATGTTCGTTTTCAAGTTTCTCTTGTCTGTGAGAATGAGAGCTATGCAAAAAGAAAGAAAATGAGGTGTATGTAAAGTAAGGAAAGGTTGGAGACAGACTCTTGGATCCAAGTGGTATAATAGATTTAATTTTATTTTTTTTTTCTTCTTTTTTTTTACTTTGCTCTGACTCAATGAACTGAACTATTAGTGGTTAGACGCACCTATTTAAGATACTCATTGTCTTTGCATTTTGAGTGAGCGTTTAAAAAGGGTGATATTCACTTTACATGCCAGTCAGGTGCATTCACACATAACATGTTTTTCCATTTCTTTGCACTGCTTTTCCATTCCCTGTCTTTTTTCTATGTAAACATACAGACGTGTTTGACTGTTGTGCTTGCGTCATGCATCTTGTGCAATTTTCATGCATGAGACGACATTAGAAGAAGCTTATCTCTCTATACCTTGCATTTGATATTTATTCCTGCCCTGTTTTTAAATGCAAAAACACATTCAGCGTGAATGGCCCCTTAAACTGCTCTTTCCTTTTGGCAGTGATCCGGGGAGGTCCTCTGGAAAACATGTACAGACTTAAACAGTTTCACTTCCACTGGGGATGCAAGGGTTGCAGCGGCTCTGAGCATACAGTTG
Source organism: Enteromius radiatus (assembly GCA_032357445.1). Lineage (NCBI taxonomy): Eukaryota > Metazoa > Chordata > Actinopteri > Cypriniformes > Cyprinidae > Enteromius > Enteromius radiatus. The sequence goes on from JAUCMS010000127.1 coordinate 18,669,682, forward strand.
GTGGGAAAACCTACGTCTCTGAGGTGAGGGGGCAGAACACGAACTCTCTGTCTGCTCTGTGTAGCCTATACTGTATATTACTGTATATTTGTCTACATATTCTTCATAATCCCAATTTTTTGGCTTGAACTCTGTCTCTCTCCAGCTTCATCTGGTTCATTGGAATGCCATAAAGTACAAATCTTTTGGTGAGGCAGCAGCAGCACCTGATGGCCTGGCTGTCCTTGGCATCTTTCTGGAAGTTAGTCTTAGTGTCAGCACACATTTAAAGAATGGCTGTCCAAGATGTGCATTGTTTCTTCATCAGAACATATTTGGAGAAATTTCGTTGTTCACCAGTGGATCCTCAGCTGTCAGTAGGTGCAGTCAGAGTCCAAACTGTTGATAAATAATCCACATAATTCAAGTCAGTTAATTAATTTCTGTTGATGCAAAAAGCTGTTTTAAAAGATACAAATTGTGGATTATTGTTTTTCTAATGCTGAGCTAGTCATGTACTGTAGTGATATATTTTTTTTCCCCCAAATCTATAATGATGAAGAAACAAACTCATCTTGGATGGCCTGGGAATGTGTACATTTTCAGCATTTATTGGCAAAATACGAAAAAAAATGTAGCATTAGTTCAAGAGCATGTTATTTGTATTAGAATTAACCACAATTCTTTTTTTATATTAGAAACATCAAATAGAGAAAGAAAAAAATATCCAAAGTGCATACTGTACCCATTCTAATGAAGTTTGTTTGTGTGTTTGTTTCAGATAGGTGATGAGCACAGAGCTCTTCATCAGATCACAGATGCCTTGTATATGGTCAAATTCAAAGTATGTGTATTTATGTAGTAAATTTATTAAGATTGGGGAAAATACAAATTTCTGAATGAATGTATTAAATCAGTGAAGGTCTTCAGGTAGCTTCCCAAACGGATATGGCACTTTAGTCCCCTTCTTTGCATCTGATTGAATTTGGAAACACCCAGATGCCTCTTTGCATGTGATTTCATTTGGAAATATTTGTCTTGAAAAATGTTAATCAGGTTCTAACGATTCAAATTAGCATCTCTAAAGTTTTTTTTTTTTTTTTTTTCTGTGACACCACCACAGATTAGTGGCTTTGTATTAAGAGTAATTCTCTGTTTGTCCAGCATTCATTCAACAATTCATTACTGAATGTACCAAATTCTGAAATTCTATTAATTTTGTTCAATATGCGTATTTGCTTGACATTTTAGTTGAATTTATGCTAAGACTAACTCAAATGCAATATATTAAGAGTTGATGATCACATTAGTCAGCCACTTATCAAAATATTGTGTCTTCTTCAGTATATTGTGATTACAGCCCTGTTTAGTGCATCTTTAGAGTCAAAAAGCTCTGCATTACAATTCAATAATTTTATGCCTTTTTGTTTCTTGTAGGGAAGTGTTGTTGATTTTAAGGGGTTTAACCCAAAGTGCCTCCTGCCGAACAGTCTGGAGTACTGGACGTACCCAGGCTCCCTCACCACTCCTCCACTGTATGAGAGCGTCACATGGATTGTGCTGAAAGAGCCTATTTATGTGTCAGAGAAGCAGGTGAGTTGCCTTCATACTTAAGGTTTTGTATAACATTTTATTAACCTTATCCATAAACTGTATTGCTAATGATTGTCATGACCATCATCTGGTGTATTGACATATGTCGGTTTATGAAAATGAATGGTTGTGGAGGGAGATGGATGTGGGAAGCACTCCCGCTGAATCTAAATTATTGGTAGTGATGTAAATTAGGGACAGTCCACAGTACCCCAGTATGTTGGTGGTGACAGTCAATCTGGCCAGAAATGATCTCATCTGCTGACACGATTGCATGTCTGTCTGATTTCTCGAACTGATTTTGCATAAATAAATGATTTTATATATATATATATATATATATATAAATGTGTGTGTGTGTATGTGTACATATATTACACACTGGTCAACATTTGAAGTGGATCAATACCTTCCATTCAATTGTCCCAAAATCTAAATTTGATGAAAGGTTTTAATCCACTTCAAATGTTAACTAATGTGTGAGTGTGTGTGTGTGTATACATATACATATACCAGTTTTGTTCTGTTATCTGCAGACTTGTTGTTTAAAAATGTCTGATTAAGTGAGCGAAACTCTGCATGAGTTTTAGTTTGGAAAAAATGTACATATCTTGTAAACATTAAAACACAGCTGAAATCCTACAGTGGATTCAACACCCTACAGAAGTCATTTTAACCCCAGCTGCATACATTGCACTTACAGAAATGAGCTTTTAATCAGCAGTGTTGCATTAAACTGGTTGAAAGACATGTTAAAATGTTAAAAATAAATTTCAAATAATACTGTTCTTTTACACTTTCCATATATCATATTAAATATATCACAGTTTCCACAAAAATCTTGTCACTAAAGCAATGATTACTAAAAATGTTGCTTTACTACCACATTAGTAAATTACATTTTAAAATAAATTAAATTATAAAACTTGTTTAATACGATTTCACAGCATGCAGCATTAGTGAGCATAAGAAACCTTTTTTTTTCTTACTGACAGCAAACATTTTGAATGTATATGTCCTTTGCTTTGAAGTGTCATATTACTAGATTTGCTTTTCAGATCCATAAGTCTTTGTCCATCTGAAAGACTGCAGTGGATTTGGTCTTGGCTCTTGTCTAGTCCCTCAGACTTTGAACTAGGAAATTGAATTAAAGTAAGCATGAGCAGTTTGGCATGTCGGCGGCATAGTCGTGACAGCGGCCTAGTGTGTCTGGCATGAGGCCACAAGACTTTGATCTTATACAGCTTATTAAAATGATTGATGAGCTATAAGTAGCAAAAGCTCAGGAGATTCACAGCATGGAGAACCAAGCCTGTTACATAAGACTTGATACCAAAGTTGATTTCTTTTGCAGTGCAGCGTGTCACTTTGCCAGGTTCTGTCTCTTTTTATGCTTTTTGGACTTAGATGGGAAAGTTCCGGATGCTAATGTTTAACGGAGAGGAGGAAGACGACCGAAAGCGCATGGAGAACAACTTCCGACCACCACAGCCGCTGAAAGGCAGGACAGTGCGGGCCTCTTTTAAGTAGCCTGGACCACCAATTGTGATCAACTATATTTCAAGACGATATCAACTATATCTCTAGAATCACCTCTGAGGTTGAAATGTGAATTATAAGGGTGTGGGGTTTGTTCAGTCATGTCGCTTTGTGTCTACTGCTTAAAGGTTCTGCCCGATGACCTCAAACATAGTTTGACTTTGACATTGATCTCTTTGAATCCGAGGCTCTACATTTTTAGATCCAACTTTTAGATCCTTGTTGCAGGTGCCTGAGGTAGTTGTGCTTGCAAAGGGTCCAAGCTGATGGGGTCTGATAAGCTGCATTGATGTTGTCTGCTTTCTCACTGCTATAGGAAAAGGGTCAGTAATCCAGGATCCTGAAATTGAACCCATTGTTAACGTTTGATATAGGGCATGTGTGGTGTTATTTAAGCTGTTTGTAGTAAGGCTCATGGTGCTTCCAGGAATACAGACCTGGTGGTGGCAGGATGGCACTTCATTATCGTTGAAAAGTTGCATGAATACATGAAAATGTCTTAGTAATGTAAGTGGATAGCATTTCTGTTTACTTGATTTTTGTGACTCCATGAAGTAAGTCTCTTTTCAAGAAAACTGTGCTGCAGTCACTGTAGTGAATGTTCTTGTGCTGTCAGTGAAGCCTTATAAATGCTCTTTCAGTAATAGGAGGGTGATGTTTGGGGGTTGAAGTGACTGATGGATTACACTGATCACACTTTAAAAACAGTTCCTGTTATTAATGTAATTCCCAATGGAATCTCTGGCATGGCTGTAGGAGTGTTATGGAAGATCTCTAACAGGTCAAAGCTGTATTAAGACTCGACTCCTGGACAACATCCAGCTGAAGTGGTAGGGATTTTCTTTTGGGTGTGGTGGCTGGCATGGTTTCATATACATTTTATATTGTATTTAGTTTTTATGGTCAAAATAAAATATGTACAAAATAAAATTATTTTAATAATCTGTGTGTCTTTGTTACTGACTTGATGTGTCATTGTGTGTATGCATTAAAATGTAAAACAAAACAAACAAAAAAACGTTTTGCAAAAATCTAATTTTAACATACTTGGTCAAAATCCCAAGTTATCCACCTTTTTCTTTAATCGTTAGACACTAAATAATGAGGAGAATAACAACGTGCAGTAAATTACATGCTTCATGTAAACAATGTTGATAGATTCCATTCTCTCCAAAATAGCTGAAGAGGTACTAGGAACTAGAGAGAATACCATGTCCTTGCTATGTTTCTGCAACTGGGAACATTGCAGTTGCATTGCTGTCTATGGAGGATCAGAGAGCTCTTAGATTTTAACAAAAGTATTTTAATTTGTGTTTCTAAAACAAAGGTCTTACAGTTTTGGAACAAAACAAGGGTGAGTAATTCATGAAAGACATTTAATTTTTGTGTGAAATTAACCCTTTAAGTCTATCGTGGCTAATTAGACAGAAAAAAACAAGTTTTTTGTTTGCCATCTTGACCGTTCCCACACCTCATATCTCAATTGCATAACATATTACCCCTTTTAGTTTTTGAAGTAAAAAGTAAAGAAAATACTATACGAAACTTATAGAAACAGACATAAACTTAGCAACCAGGTCATAGCTGTCTTATGAACTAGTTTTACCAACAAGCAGTTGCCAAGGGGTAAGCAGTCTTACTTTTCAATACAAATAAGACAAATTTACCTTTTCATAACTGGATTAAAAAAAGTTATTCTTAAAGAAAAAAAAAAAAAAGATGACAGATAGATACACACACACACACACACACGTTGGGCTTACATGTTTTATGGGGACAGGCGTACTGGCTTTTATGTACAAACTGTATGTGGTATTGCCCTACACTGACCCACACCTAAACCTACCCCAGGAAACGATGTGTATTTTTAGATTTTCAAAAACCTTAATTCTGTGTGATTTATAAGCTTGTTTCCGCATGGGGCCTAAAAAATGTCCCCACAATTCCTATTCCTATCTTTGTGGGGACAATTGGTCCCCATAAGATGATAAATACCAGCACACACACATACTTTTTAATTAGATCTAAGCCAAAATACTTTTGTCTAAGCATAGATAAACTATTTGAAAAGTAAGGAGTTTGCATCTATGAATTAGGTAAAGTTACAGTTCTAGACTGTTCTTTCTCCACTGTTTGTATTCATATGTTTTTTGTATTCATCCACACAATAAGATGCCAAATGCCTAATGAAGAAAAACGTACACTTGTAGCACAATAATATTATTCCCACTAATTATTTTAATCAGACAGTTGCCTCCCATAAGGAATTCATTTTAAAGAGGAATTAAGGAGTACGGAACCTCTCTGGCGCCCTCATATGGGGATAATGGATCAAAAATAATTTCCATTAAGTTAGATGGGATAGGTACTCTGTTTACATTGAACAAAGTTGCATGGTAAGCTTAACCTACTGCAGCTGTAAAATAATTTGTGATGACATAACATACAAACAAACTTTAACCCCAATAGCTTGCTGTGTCACTGAACAACACACCTATTAATTCAGTTCCGAGATTTATATTGCGTAGCTGTCTTACACATGCCTGTATACAAATTCATAAAATCTGTAAAATAAGTCTGTATTTTCCACACAATTTGCAATGATAAAATCAGTATTACGGTTCCTACATGAATAAAAACAAACACATCTTCATAAACTGCAGAGCAAAGTTGGCGCTAACGAGTTTTTTGGCCTAGTAATCACGTGGTGTTTGACACACCCACACAATATGCATATCATTTGAT
>JAUCMS010000127.1:18675637-18706042 GCA_032357445.1 Enteromius radiatus
CCTCCGGCTCCACCTTGGTCCTCCCTCACTCCTGCTCCACCGTGGCCCTCCGGAACCCCTTATCCGGGTCGGTCGCCAGTACCACCCGTTCCGCCTTGGCCCTCTGGACCCTCACCGTCGGCCTGGCTCTTCGGCCCGCTGTCGACCCTCGCTACCCCGGGCCCCTCGCCCAAGAAGGACATAAAATGCCACCCCCCCTCCCTCACTATGTACATTCCTGTTTCTATGGCGCGAGGACACGCCTTTCCGGAGGGGGGTGTAATGTCACGTTTCATGTTGGTCTAGTCCTGTTTTCCCCTGTCTTTTGTATTTTGGTTTAGTCCTGTTCTGATTAGTTATACTCACTTATGTTCCTCACCTGCCCTAAGTTCCCTCTTGTGTATTTAAGCTGTTCAGTTTGTCTTGTCTCGGTCGGTTAATGTTATGTTGTGTTCGCGTGTTTTGTCCTGTATTCCTGTGTTCCTGATTAAAAACTCTAAAGAGTATTATCTGCCTTGTCGTCGTTTGCCTTCTCCAACACGGAACCGTGACAGTATCATACAAACCTTGAAAAATTGTATTAATTAAAAACAAATAATAATAAAAATCCAAGCATGCCACAATATGAAAAATATTAATCACATTTCTTTTGACATAATTTTTACTAAAAAGTATACACATAATGTATTTGATCTGATCCTTAAATTCTTTAAACTTGGCAGCTATTTTGGGGCACAGGTTCAGCTTGATTTTATTGTTTCAAGGATAACCAGGGTAAACCAGTTGTTCTGGCAGAGATCTGTAGCTCTGTCTGAGCGAATCTATTAGCCTGCTGATGGCTGTTCATCAGGGTGCTTCCTAGCCTTTGAGAATAGATCAGGTTGATAAAAGGATGTAAAAGGATTAGGACTTCAGAAAGCCAAGGAGTGGAGACAGAGGGAAAAATAGGATTACTGTTCTTTTCACTGTGTTCTCTCTACATGCTGGGTGGTTTACTTCAATGAGAAAAAAAGTTATTCACATCAGAAAAAAAGGGAATTATAAATTATCAAAATAATATGTTTTGATCTTATATATTATATTGTATCAGACTTATTGCTGCACAGATGATTTTTTAAAATCACAATGCATGAACATACTCAGCAGAAAGGATATGTAACAACTGGAGGGGATCTTTAATTATGAAGCACTTTTGTTCACAAACTGACCACAGAACAATGTCGAAGCGGATAGAATATGTGTTTTTTAAGTAGTTCACAACTTGAATTATGTCTGTGAAACATTGTGACACGTTCCACAGAACAAGAGCTGCATTCGTGATAGATTGTGCCCAAAAACAGCGAGTCTACCTTGTTAAGTCCGAGTCTTTAACCAGTTTGAGGCATTAATTAAGTCCAAATTTGTGTCTGATTTCAAATCCACTCAAATAGGCACAAGTCTGGGTTCATTCATAATTGCAACTACCCCAAATGAACTACTTGGACAGTTAAATTGGTGTAATATGACCGAAAACATAATAAGCTCTATCAGTAAGTCCCTTCATTATTAAAATCATTGCTTTGCTGGGAAATTGCATGTACAGATATGCATCTCAGGGCTCAGATTGTAATGAAGGCAAGCATTTACAGTCCATTTGCTGATATCCATTGTCTTTGTTGATCTGGGGTTGAGGTAAGGCCATTTTCCTCATTTCCTCTCACTGAGCAGTCCTGGGGGCTGGATATGATTTAAAGTAGACTGCAATTTCACTCGAAATGACTGGCACAAGACCTCCTGAACCTTTGCAACGGAACATGGCCATCGGGGACGTTTTCCTGTTTGCATTTTGCATATTTGTTGAAAGTTGCCTGTGGCTCTGCTGCACTCTAATTCAATGTTTCATATTAGAGTTGTCCATAGTTGTAAAATATAAGTTACGTTGTTATACTCTTTATTGCGTACTTGCACATGTTGGTGAAAACATTATGTAGGTTTGGGAAAATATATATGTTATTTATGTGCAACACTTTTCTGGATTTTATGGCCAGCCAGATGGATCAACAAAAGTGAGAATTAAACTCTTGTGCCTGATGCAAGACTTGGGAAAGAAAAGGCTTTTTTTTTTTTTTTAACGACTGGAAATTTCTACCATCGTAAAATCAATGACTGCTATGAAGTCCTTGGAGGGCTTTTCCTTGCAGGACTGACAGACCAATTATGGACTTGGGAATGTGCAATGCTATGATATCTACAGTCGCACTAATGCCGCCCCAATCCCTGTCACAGCACAGAGACCAGATAAGATGCCATCAAAGGCTGTGCACCTCTCGCTCTTCGTGCCTGTGCAGCCATACACACTGTGCCCTAATGAAGAGAAATAACCCACTGAAATATCACTTACCCAGAGCAGCCGGAGACAGCGGTCTTAAATTAAAGCGGTTCTATCATTAGTGCACTGTGCATGCAGCAGACAGAGCACACTCCATCCCTCATGCACAGTCTGCTGAAGAAACATCCGTAGCTTAGCATGACTTCAGTGACTATTAGCGCATTAGTGAAAGACGAGCTTTGATTGGCTGTCAGAGGACCAACGCTCTGGGGCGATTTTCCCAATTAAAAAGAGCAGCAAGTGGCACGAGCCAGCTTGAGAAGGGTAGGCAGAAGAAGTGGTGTTTGATAAGTTTACGATGGCCAGATGGAAGAGACAGTCCCTGTGACTACTAAATGGCAAACTGGTTTGAGATGACAGCATTAATGTTGCTTGTTGTGCGATAGATAGAATAAACTTGCTTAAGCTGTGCCTTTGTTTACTAACCAATTCTGTTTTATCATTCGTGAATCTTTGATCCACCCTTTTGTGATGAATGACATTTGTTTATCGCTACTGGAAGGCACTGCTCAAGATGCTGGAGTAATTGGTGAGGAAAAGTTATATTCCGACAGGCACACTTCTGTTATATTAATATTTCAAAGTCATCCAGTGTTATATTTATTTTACAGAAGAGTTCATACATTGGGCATGCGCACATATTCTATCAGGATGATTACATTTCTTTAAATTGTAGTGCTTACGTTATGCTAATGATTGTATATCCTCAAAACTTAACCCTTATGCATTTTTATATGTTCATTAAGATATTTTATTTTAAAATACAGTTCTATGTTTAATCATAGAGAAGAAGATGAAGTATTTAGTCTGACAATCTTACTCGTTATAGTGTTTTATAACTGATTCGACCCTTAATATAACACAAAATTGCTTGAAGATTGTTATGAATGCATGTGGTGTTAAGTGCAAATGGTAAGCTGTCAGGCTAATCAGGTATCCAAGCTAGTAAGCTAATAATGATAAAAACCTTTGTTAAAAACCTGGTGTTGTGTTATAACAATTTAAATTACATATAACAATTATTATATACATATAATAGCCAGTGGGCTTGCTCGGAGGGGATCTGATTTTAAGACAGAACCATTTTGTCATGAGTTTATTAAAGCCAATCGATTTCAACTTGGAATTTCATGTTTAAAATGCACAATCATATTTTTCTTTTCTGTTATTATGCTCTTTATATCCTTTCCTAAAAATCAGTTTCTGGCACATATTTATATTGAGCTGTTTTCCTCACGGGCCCGGTTGGAAGGTTTCCAAAATGTAATTGACATTTGATGGCTACAGTTTTAGCCAAACCAGATCCGCATACGCACAAATCGTGCATGACAGTTCATCATTTAAAGACTAAGCCCTAATTCTGTTTTATGGAGACAGAAAACATCTATACTGTGTCTAAATGAAATTAAAAGGGCAGTTTTTAAGCGCCCGCGGCCAGCCTGGGATTTTAATAAGCATATGAAAATGGAAACAAATTAATACCCTCTTAATATAATATCTCATTAAATGCTTAGGTGGGTGGCGTACAGCTCCCTTGATAATTTGCGACTATAGAGACAGTTGCTGAGAGACCAGACAGGGTGGAGGAAAGAAGGGAGCAATAGAGGGCGGATGGATCTAAATTCTAAAGCATCAAATCAGCATTAACCTGCCGCAGGAAAATCAAATTGCCCTGTCAATGGCTTGAGCAGTATATTCTCTTTTAAGATTCTAAAACAAGACCAAATACCTCTGACAGCTTGACAACCATGCCCATAAAGTCATATTGCCTGCATGAATCTTTTATTATGTTGTGTATATAATGATTAGGTTCAGACACTTCTGTGTATAAGAGAAAAAAATATGCTTTGAAAAGTTTTCTCTAGAGTAACATATTCATATTTGATGGTGTGATGTTTATAGTAACTGGGTTCCATTAGACTCTTCAGTAACCCATCATATCAGATACAGAGTTGAGCTCGGTTAGTATGCAGATTAGCAGTTTAAATCCTAAACAAATGGCTCACATGCTCACAGACTGATCAACAGTCTCCACTCCAGCTGTTCTTAAACATCTGCTAACAATTTGACAATACCGTAAGTTGAACGATAACTAATTCAATCATGAGTCCAAGTCAGGAAGCTGTTCGCTTCGGGTCCATGTTTTACAAAGTGCATCTGGCGTTCTGAGACTGTTGACTGATCCATTCCTTGAAAGTGAAGGAGGTGGAAACAGATGTGCAGCTGTCATCTCTCATGAGATGGAAGATGTGATATGAATGTAGCAATCTTGCGCAAACAAAGTGCTGAAATGGGCAGAGCTAAAAAGAGAAGCTGGTTGAACGGTCTGGATAAAAACATCCCCGATGTTAGACGTGCATGTCCTTCGCTTGCGGAATGGAGGACCTTTGATAGGGAGCTTTGAGACGCTATCGTGGGAATGGGATTTGTTTCATTCCAGTGTTTTAGATGAGAATATGCCGTACTAGCACAACTGCTTCTCTAATTGCTGTGTCCTGCAGTTCCCCTAAAGCTGGTGTCATGACTGCTGACACTGATACAGAAGCTCAACATAATCACCTAATGATGATGCCGTGTGACAGCGAGAACACAACTTCTCAGTTTTGCTGAAGCATCTTCTAGATTTTTAATACCACCTTACCTTATGCTTGAATATTTTGTGCAGAAGTTGTTAGTGCTTGTGCTTTCTGACATGGAACAGTCTGTGCTGAATAGTGAATTGTAAACAGAGGAATCACAGTGGGGGAGTGAGGACTTGAACTACTCTTTTTCAGCTAGTCACTTCCCCCTGGGGTCAAATTATTAAAGCCAGCTCTGAACAGCTTTATTTTTTCTTGGGTAAAAATGTTTTGCCTCACTGTAAAATGACAAATCTCTCAAGCTGCGGGTTTCCATTAACACAGAGGCTTTAGTGCACCTCGCTCTATTTCCGACTGAAAAACAAAAACTAAAATTACAATATGGTAATAGGATAAATAAAATCCCTGGTACATGAAAAAAAAAAAATCAAATAAAGTTATCATTGAAATAAATTACTGTCATATTCAGTATTCAATGCCACATTTCATAACTGATATTCAGATTATTTATAGTAGACTAGTACTTCAGTGTGATATGAACATTTGACACTGTAAAGCCCAACAACAGTTCAAATGAATAGCTAAATGAATTAATGAACGGTTATAAAGCTTGCTTTTTTTGATGCAGCACATAAGGGGTTTAAACTTTGTATATCTTGATAATATGTGATATAATAACATGATAATAAGGTCATATTTAAATAATTAGCTTTATAATCAGTGTAGTTTTTATTGGAAAAGGCTAAACTTGATGAAATGCAACAAAATAATGACTGAGAGCTCTACAAATAAATTATCCTCAAATGCTTGTTATATCATATTTGATACTTTTAAAAAAGATTTTTTATAAAAAACAGAAGAAAAAAAAAGGTGCATGGATGAATCAAGTCAACCTCCATGTTCCTTTAGTCTGGTAATGTTCATCTTAAAGTATAACTAACAATATAACAATTATTCTGATGTTTACAGAGCCTTGTAAAAAGATTTCCTATCAAAATATGTTGTAGGACCTAAAGAAGGAAGTTTTTATAATTCAACTAAAAGGTATCTTACTTGTTCAAATATTATAAAGTATCAGTCAGATGACAGAGGAATATAGTAGATTACAGCTTTAATTTTTTAGATAATTTAGAGGCCTTAGAATCAAACGTGCATCAAATCTCATGTCTTGGGTGTCACACCTATTTTTAAAAATACGTTTTTTTTTTAGCTAAAATGTCACTACTCTGGTGGATATCACACTTATTGATTAAAAATGGAAGAGAGATGATTTAAAAACAATCGCTGACATTTCTGTAAGATTCTGTATGCTTTGTGATTAAGCTCACAAAAATAAGAGTAGGAGCATTGCAAGACTGAATTAGAAAGCAGTTCACTAAAGGGTCCTAAAATCTGGAATGCAGATGTGGCCCTGAAGTAGGTGCAGAAGGTACCTTGAAGTGAAGGTTTACTCACCTGAGCTCAACCTTGTTGCAAATGAAAACAGTTATAAACAGATGTGGATGCATCTCTGTGATCTTTATATGTTTTTGATCTCTCACTGCTGCTGCATCTAGAGGTTTATGTTAGTCCACCAAGATCTTTTCAAAATGTAGCTAACCTTTGTACACTATTGTGGTCAGAGAGAGGTCACACTATAAACTGTGCCCTAATGTGCTATTCACTAATGTTTGTCACTGTGAATGTTTTCTACTATCACATAAGAGCCTTCAGTGAGTGGACTGCCACAACACAAATGACAAAACACAAGCATACAAGAATTATGTGGCAGTTTTCTCTAGTACTTGCATGTTCATATTTTGCATTCATTTCACTTTTGATTTATTCATAAGCCTACCAAATAAAATATATGCAAAAACTGCCAAAAAATGAAAACAAACACCCAGTGTTACTAAAATCTTTCCAGCAGTTGTTGTAACTTGAGAAAACAGTATGCTGCTGTCATAATTTCCCTGTAATTTAACACAAATTATTTATGTGTAAACTTTGTGCAGGTTCACTGGCTCTCTGTTCTACTAGACTTCCATTTGCACAGTTTCCCAGCCTTTATAGAGGCCTGAGCTGTAAATCATTAATGCGCTTTAGGCTCTGAATCTCTCTTTAAACACTTATTTTGATTGGAACGCAGTGATTTGCTGCAGTAGATTTTAGTAAAACTCTAAATAAAGCCAAAAATACAATTCTAAAGTGAAGCTGTGAAAGTGTTAAGGATGGATTGATTTGTCGAGGTTAACAGCAATAAATATACTGAGATTTAGAAATACATTTTTACAGACTGCCATGGCCTCACGCCCACAGCCTACACCTCCATCTGTCTTGGAAGAACAGAATTAAAAGAATTTATAGGGGAAACATAATACATAAAAGTAACAGATATAAATGTAGTGCTGCACTTTAATTGCTCTGTTTTAGAAACAGAAGCAATCGTCTGTGTCTAAAAAGTCAGCAATAGCATATGTAGCGTGAATAAAGAAAATAATAAAATTAAATAGTGTTTAGTGATGCTTTTATCAAAAGCAAACAAGCAAGGAAGTTCTGAACAAACATTGCCTGAATCTAAAGTGATTTACCCTTCAAATGTGCATTTTTCTTTTCAAATTGCTTCTTATTTTGGCAGGCATTACTTTGAAGTTTTGTTGTGCCTGAGTGTACAGCTGGCAAGTGGATTCATTAATGAGTTTACATTTGTCTGCACGCCTTGTCAGGGAATATATCTGCGTGTAGGTGAGCTTCGCTCAGATTTGGCCGCTCAGACAATAACAGTATCAGAGCTGACACAGGCTGTTGGCGGGGGTAATTGTTTTGAGTCTTACCCAGAATCTCTCACAGGATTTAAGCATAACTGGATTAGGCCGAGGCTCTGCAGTCGACACATCCACTTTCTCACTTTTTAACATTTAATCAAGCTCTCAAACATCATTCGATCTTCTCTCTGCAGGTCAATTCAGGGCTAAAGTCGACACGGATACGATTTTCTTGTCCCCACTCCACTGCACATGCTGAAAAGGCATAGACCGAACAAACTGAACAATTTTTTTTTCTGTTTATTGCCTCAAACAATACACTCTCATTGAGCTAAAGCACTTATAGCCTCCGTTAGATTCTCCTCTTTTCTTGAGGAAGGATCACGCGAGCATCACCAGACATCTCACATCCATCCACAGCTTAAAATTCAAAGAACACAGTCAGTGCCGACCACCGAGGAAATGCTTTAAAAAAAGATCAATGTGCTTGCTAAAGTGCTGGACTATAAATAAGCGTTCTCCTCTGTGCATTCCAAACAGCAGTCAGAGAATGATACCCGTGTCAGAGAAAAGGAACCAAAATGCTCTTTATTCGAACACCTTTTCCAGCTGCGGCAGAAATTTATCCTCGCTGATTACATACACCCAGGAATAATGAGTCAGGTCAGGAAGACCGTTGCTTTCGTTTGCTGATAACCACTTAATGAAAGCATATGGCTTTTAATCAAGACTCTCTAGCATGATAAATGCAGGGTTCGCATATGGCCGTACATTTTTAAAGCACTGAAAAAAATAGCCCGAGGGTGTAGAGTCCTGTTAGTGCGCCTGCTTGCATTCAAAAATGCGGTACGCGGCAACAAAGGCATTAAAGCTCAAGTGTATCGCTTTGTCTTATAAGACATTGTTCTTTTTGGCCATTGTCTAACTGGCAAGGTCAGACCAATGCTAGACAGAACCAGCTGTTAATATGATACATGGTGGACAAGGACTGATGAGCAAAATACATCAGAATGAAGATGGTGATCATTATTTCAACCATGTTTTAGTGTCTTAGTTGCTGGGCAACTTTGGCAAAATGTTGTCGTCGATAGACAACCGGGTGAAACACAGGGTTCAAAACCAATTTCAGTTATCCAGAGAGAAATTTGTTACATTTTCAATGAACATGTGCCCAAGGGACATTGTTAAATAAAATGTGTATCATCAGCCTTAGGAAATGGTCTGCTCCTTATCAAACCTGGGAATGATTTCAAATTATATTTTTTTAAGTGTTTTTTCTTTTTTTTTAATACAACAAAAGAATGACATGTTAAGTTAAAATTTACTGTCCAATAAATACATGAAATGTGATACCCCTCCATGGAGGCATGCATAAAGCTCTGTATTCTTGCCTGAGAAGCCAGTTAATCTCTTCTGCCTGATGCCAGCAATGTGTGTAACAGCAAGTGCAAATTGGTTTCCCAGAATTCCTCTTCATACAGGATTCTTGTATCTTTTGTCACTGCATGCATGTTCCTCATCTAAGAGATCAAATTGCTTCAATATCATAGACACTTTTTCCCCTTTGTCGGGCGCACACAAACACACAATGCAGTTATTAGATATCAGCTTTTATTTAATTTATTTTTTTTCCACATCTGTCTATTCAAGTTTGATTTCGATCATTATTTGACATTTGCACTTCTAACAATATCAATTCTCACTTCAGACTTTCAGCATGACTCATGACTGGTTACATGAAGATGATGTTTTGTTCTTTAGAAACGAGCCAGTGCTTGTCTAGCTACATCTTATTCTACTCAAAACGTTTTCTTGGTATTATCTGATGGTTAACTGCCATGCATCATACCACAGGGTTTGTGCATTACAACTGCAATGTAGATGCAAGTTGTGCAGAAACTTCTATATTTCTGAGATCCCATTCGGTTCTGTGTGAATTAACCATATCATGGTTACATTAAAATTTGCTTTTGGCAACTTTTGATATGCTGCTTATTGCACACTTCACAATACTTACAGTGACGCAACACTTAAAATGTATAATATTATACTTTATGATAAATGTTTTGAGATCATAACATAGAATTGTGCAAGGAACCACACAATTATAACCAGTTCCTGTAATTTGTGTGCAAATGATTTAAAGATGTTGTTATTTACTGCCACTAGTATTTATTTTACCTAAATGGGAACTGAATTAAATAATAAGTATATATATGTTTTTGGAGTTTCACATAAAAGCAGTTAGAGGTGAGTGAAGTTAGTCCTCAGAAATGTTTTAGCCTTGAATGGCTGTGGTTGTGGTCAGGGCTTGTATTAATTAGTGATGGGGTCTGATATTGTCACTCCAACCGACAGTGCAACAGACCATGTTTGGCATTACGCTTCTTCTTACTTCATTGGTAACACCTCTCTGCATGTTGTTTGGTTATCTCTGTGTTGTGCTTTATTAGACTGGGACAGATTGCATCAGGAATTTATTATCCTCTGTGTAAGAGAGAGTCTGAGGGCAAAGGTCTCTGGCACATAATGCATCATCTCAACGTGTGCTGACTGTCACCCGTGAAAACAAACAAATGAAACCCAGTGTCCTGTCCCAGTCCAGGCACTTTCCTTTGTGTCCCTTAGGAGGGGGTGACTAATGTCCTGTGCAGCTTAATGGAAGGACAAGAAAAGGCTTATGAACTGAACACATTGTAAACCTTGCTCTGAAGTCTTTATCTACTGTAAGTCTTAGCATTTCTTGTGTGGAAACATACATTTCTGCCTTGGCTAGTCCACCGCCAAGATTATCATCTCACCATCTGTCCATCAAACACACATAATGTTCTTAGAGCAGCATGAATCTTATGCATATTATTTGACAGCATATTTGTTTGAAAACCGCCACATTGACTGCCAAGTACATTACACTGTCAAGGTCCAAAAATGTATAAAACATATCATCAAAATACTCCATCTGCCATCAGAATCTGAATGTCAATCAGATGGACTATTTTGACAATGTGTTTTATACTTTTCTGGACCTTGACAGTGTAATGTACTTGGCAGTCAATGTGGCGGTTTTCATCCAAAATACCTTAAACTGTGTTCCAAAGATATTTGAGATGATTTCAAGATCAAATTTAGGATAGCTTCTGCAAAGTATTTTATATAAGATAAACCACTCATATCTGACTCCTCTAATATAAATAAATAGCTGTTTCACGAGTTCACACTATATTAAGCACGTTTGCCGCGCTGTACGGGGAGCAGGCTGGGATCCCAGCGGGCCCCGAGCCCTAGGGTTTTTACCCCTAGGAGGCTAGGGTTGGGCAAAGTCTGGGGCCCGGCCTGGTCCTCGTGTGCCCCCCAGGAGGAAGTAAAAAAGGAAAAGTTCAGATTGAGCGGAATGTTCCTGGGTGTTTAGATGCGAGGTATTGGATGCGAGACCAAATCAATTGGCGGAGCCGTGGTGGTGTAAGGGGCGGCGGAGGGATGCAAGGAACGAAAGTGATGGGGAAGAAGTTTTTTGGAGTATTTAAAGGAACGCTTTGAGGTTCTGATAGGGTAATCAGGTAATAGGGAGATCGGCGGCAGCTGAAATTAATCATTCGCTCATGATCCTCCCGAAACTTGTTTGGTAACATCATAAAAATTAACACTTTTCACATAAAATCACATTCTTAAAAAAAACAAACAAGCAAACAAACACAGGCAAGTGAAAAAGATCTGAGCGATGCAGTGAAGAAGATTGCCTGTTCTGATGAATCATGTTTAGAACAGGTGAATAGCTTAGTGTGTGTGGGTTGTTTATCAGGAAAAGACACGGCAGCAGAATGCATGGGGAAAAACAGAGGCCAGTGATGATGCTCTTGGCATTGTTCTGCTGGGAAACCATGGCGTTCATGTTGATGTTACTTTGACACATACTATACCACCTACCTAAAAATTGTTGCAGACCATATACACCACTCCACAGGGGCGGTTCTAGAACACAGTAACTGGATGATGTTAGTTGATCTAAATGGGCGAGTAATGCTGTAATCTGTTAACTTTGCATAAAATCCTGTCTTTTTACTTAAGTAGCCTACCAGATATGGGTGTGATAGCATAACATAATTTTTTTATACTCTAAAGCTGTTTATACAGTGAAATTAATATCTTACTTACATTTTTAGGTCCAACTTCACTTCATTGTTTCTGAGAGAAATCCAGACATCACACGTGGTGTTTTAGCCTGTTTCAGTGATGACTCATCTGATGCCTCTGATTGGTTGTTGTATTCATAAGCTCAACAGAATCGTGTGTGATTGGTTATAATGACGTGTGCATCTCTGCCAGCCAGCAAACGCAAATTTGAACTTAGCAGCTGGTGTTGTTTACTTTACACGTGTGTATGTGTGTATACAGTATATATATATATATATATATATATATATATATATATATAGTTTACAGGACAGACTACACATTTTACCAAATTTTGAAAAATCACTATGTACTTTGTTATTGTCAGATGTGTCAAACTAGCCTGTGCCCGCCCATACTTCCCATGACGCTACATTCAATTTCGTGAGCAAAGTCAGTCTGGCCAAGCTGCCGTTTTAGAGCATTTCTGTTCCCAAAAAAATGGGAAGCAATGAGAAACGTGGACCCCCTCCCCCAGCATGACAGAGGCAGGTGTAAGGCAATGACGCAGTGGTTTTCTGCTACCAGAAACTATACCGGCTTTCAAAGATGGCGTGTACCGAGCAGCAACAGCTGGTTACGGTGACTTCAGATTCCGTCGCTACGCATTTGTCATCGGAATGAGTGGTCTGATTGATTGTAGATTCGTAGTATACAGAGGCATTTGATGGACGCAGGTTAAGCCCGCCTCCCAGAATGCGGGTAGCAAGGCAGCTTGGCCAGACTAAGCTTGTATGACCTGTATAGTCGCGGAAGCCAGGCTAGTGTCAAACATGAGAGTGTACAGATTTAGCATCCACAGCACAATCTTGCAGCCCATCTCTGATATTTTCTTGAGGATTTTGGAAGGACCAAGGACAGGAAATAAGAAAGAGCTGTGTTAGTTTACTTGAATGAGTGATGATTTACAGCGGTGGGGAAAGCACTCAGGGCCTCGTCGGGTGTTGTGTAACACATACAAATGGCCATGTCAAACACTCATTAATTTGATTGGAGGAGAGACCTTCGCCATGAAGAATAAAAGCCACCTGGCTCATTTAGTTTTAAAAAAGAAAAATGCTAATATTGTGGCGACTCATTCGCTAGATGCTTGTTTTTACCCATCGGATCCATTTATGTTTGTATAAATGGTTATTTATTTCATTGAAAGGAAGATGACTTTTCATTGTGCATGTTAAATTCAAAGTGAGTGAAAGTCAGTTACTTGCAGGCGATAAACACAATGAATGTCTGAGTCAGTGATAGGCTGGTTTGTTATGTGATGCCTCGCAGGCTTCCATTAAGACAATAAAATGCTGTGTTTTAGAAAGGAACAATGCCTCTGCCATTCATCAGGAAATGTGTTTAGGTAGAGCAGAAGAGAGTGGAGCAGGGTTCAGCGAAGACCGCAGCAGAGAGTTAAGAGTTATTTGACAGGGTGACGTGCATTTGACTAATGAAATGAACCGTGAGTTGTACGCCAGCTGTGCTCAGTTGGTGATGCTAGCGAGAGTAATGTGTTTTTCAGCTGGAATTGGGCCTATCCTATTGTGAAGAATACATTACAGTTCATGACACCCGTGGGACGCTGGAGTGTTTAGCTGCGACACTGCCGTCATGCAGCTGCCTTGAGTTAGTGCACTTGAATAAAACAAAAAAATAAATAAAGTGCCTTTGAGATGTAAAAACCTAAACAACTTTTTTTTTTTAAAGAAACAACTTTTATTTCAACTGTGTTGGCAACATACCAATGTCTTTTTTTTTTCTTTTTAAATTTTATAAATGAATGTCTTATCTTGACCACCATACCTTTAATAAAAATAAACATTATTAGAGGTGACTAACAACAACTATGGTAGCATGTGCCTTATTTGATCAAAATATATAAGGTTGCATTTTTATACATTATGAAATGCTTGAAATGCACAAAAATGCTTGAGAACTCAGAATCAAATGTGAGCGAACTGAATACACAGTATTACACACGGTCTTGAAGAAAGAACTGACATGAGAGAGTGCCTTCTTTCACATTAATGAAATGAAAATGAGACAGACAGCTGAACACTTCATGCAAAAAAACAACAACGCAAACTCAAAACACCAAGTTGTATATGAGTCAGTATCAAGTACTCAAATAAGACCAATGTTAAAATTAAAACCGTAGTGAGAAAAAATAAATAAATAAAAAAATACAACAAAAAACAGAACAGAACAGAAATAATAATAATAAAAAAATAATAATAAACGATAATAATAAATTAAGAGAGCCATGCATTTAGCAAGGCAAACACTACTTTATGAAAACTGAATGCTGCGTTTATGGATGTCACTTGTGTGTATGACACAGTTGTGAAGCTCTAATTCACATAGACTTTTTTTTTTTTTTTTTTTTTTTCATCATGCTTCTTATAGAATCCATTTTACATCCAAATCTGGAAAGATCTTCTACACAAGTCCCAGAAAACAAAATGGCCTTCTCTTTTATTATTCTGATATTTAAGTTTTCTCCAAAGTCACATTCCCATCCCTCACTGTGATGTGCCATAATGATAGATATATTTATATATATTTATATATACGTAGTTACATTTTCCCTTTGTTCGTTTGGTACATAAAATGAAATCACTGCGAGTTGTTTGGCTGTGGTCTCTTATTAGGCAAACAGGAAGGGGAGGAGCTTATGCAGGATCAGCAGAGTGATGAAAAGGAGTGGCTCAGTGATTGCCATGGTTCCGGAACCTGCAAATATCAGAGAGAGAGAGAAAGAGAGAGAGAGAGAGAGATGCTTGTTAGAGCACAGTGCATGCTAAAATACATTAAATATTATCAGTTTTTTTTTTTTTTTCAAACATTCATTTACCAAGAACATTAGCATTCCTCTGAAAAACAGAGCGTTTTCATTGCTTTTAGTCTAAGGACATTTATTGCATCTAAATCTGATTTTGCATGTGGGTCATATTTCACATTATTAAAGCCCTTTAAATGGCTCTTTCATAACGACTGCTCAGCTATTTTGTTCTTTTCGCCTCATTCCTCCATCCAAGTTGACAATCTCTCTTTACAAGAGCAAAACACAGTCAGCTCTGCTGGAGAAGTGGAGAAAAAAAAAAAAAAGGCACACATGCAGAGAAGAGCACTATAGGGGCCTCAATGTTAGCTACATGCCCTTGTGTAGAAACTACATGACATTTCTTCTCTGTGACTGACAGCAAAACAGCAGCCCACGGGCCTTTTGAGTGCTAGCCAACAGCGGCACAACAGACTACAGAAACAGACTGTGACAAGAACGCACTTACAAGAACACACGACAAACACAAGAACTGCCAGAAGGATACATTTAAATAACACATCCCTCCAATATAGACATGTACGCAAGACATAAACACACTGGTAATGATTCATTGCTTAACGGGGCTGCAGCGCCGCTGACTTTTAGAGTGTGAAACGGCCGTCTGTTTTCTGCAGTTCTGATTTTCCCATGGCCATTTCTCACGACGCTGCTTTACTCTTTCCCTCCTGTCATCCTCGAGCAGATTAGCATGGCGTGCCAGGCCACCTCGTGACAGGAACAGCTAGCTAGGACGACGTAACACCAGCTCTAGGAGCATGTCTAACAGTGGGCTCCTGGAGCGTGTCCATATGTCTTAAGAAACCACATTTATATTGCTTCCTCTCTTCTATCATCATTATTTCAGAGGGAAGAGGATGGTGTTGTACTCGTGCATGGTTGGCTGAGTTGGTGCAGGGCGGTCGGAAAACAGTGTGCTTCAATTTCATGCTATTGCTGTAAAGTC
Organism: Enteromius radiatus; assembly: GCA_032357445.1. Taxonomy (NCBI): domain Eukaryota; kingdom Metazoa; phylum Chordata; class Actinopteri; order Cypriniformes; family Cyprinidae; genus Enteromius; species Enteromius radiatus. The sequence continues at coordinate 18,691,251 of JAUCMS010000127.1, forward strand.
AAACATTAGAGCAGGGCTTACTCTTGATTTGACACAAATAAACATTCATCTTCTCCTCTTTACTTTTTAGACTTTCTATCTGCATCACTGAGACATAATTTTAGGTCTTTTACCAATTGCCAGTGTTATTTTTAAGGATTTGAAAACAGTGAATATGTCAAAAGAAAGAAAAGAGCTCTAATTTCCATTTAAAAAGTGCATTTTGAAAACAAAAATTTAAAACTCAGATCCATGCAGATTGGGTTCAGAGCAATTATCAAATCATGAATTACCAAAGTCCAAGTACATCGACTGGTGATCGGTACTTTTAAAACACTGTTTCCTTAAGCTTCAGAACATTTGAACTTGTTTCCAACCAATAATTTGGAACATGTGTCTATATATATATATATATATATATATATATATATATATATCATTTCCACCTGAGGCTCAATTCTGTAAACTTTTAGATATTGTACTGACAGATTTCTACAGTATGACAAAACAAAATGGAATGGAGTTGCAGTTATTAGTTTCTAATTGACCTCATTAACCAAGCTCTCCATAAAACAAAACAAGCCCTACAATTTAATAAAACAAGATATATTATAGACAATTCATAAAAGGTGTTTTGTAAAAGGTGTTGCTTAAGTGTAAACAACTTCTGTCCACTCTATTTTACACAGCTCTAACTGTGAAAACATGCATTGCTTGAATAACTTGTTAATAGTGGAGAAGTTTTGTGTAATAATTAATAAATGACATCAATGGTGGGGAAAGAGTTAAAAACTGGTGAAACTGCAGGATCTTCCATAAATCGTCCTTCAAAATGTCACTCTGCAAGCAAAGAAAATCTCTTACCAAGGGACATGATAGATACACATGAGATTAGACTAAACAAGGGTAAGTGAATACACGAACAGACGTGCAAATCAGCTAAAATGGCAAAGTCATGACCCTGACTGCTGTGGAAATAATTACAGTCAACATCGACGCAGAGGGCTTCTGTGTCCAGCTCATTACTCACATGCCATCAGTAATCTCCTCCTCTTCCTCATTTAACCCTCTAGAAAAGGACGTTAATCCGTCTGTTCGCTTAATAACATATTTAATGAACACACCCCAGTGATCAGGGTCAGTGCCACTTTTAATAACATTTTATAACCTTTCAGGGATTACGGTTCTCATGCAGTGTGTAGAAGGACATATTATAATGGGAAAGGTAAATCGCATCCCTGCAAAAACCCAAGTTGTTTGTTTAATAATCCATGCTGGTCCAATAAGGGCAAGTTATCTCAATCATTTAGTTCTGCTAAATTAAATTTTAAGTATTTTTAAGTAATATGCAAATTTAGGCACATCCTCAGTGTGCACTGCATGCAGAATATGTAGTCTCTAACATTCATTTCTGGGTCATTTGTTCCCATTGCCCATTTTCTCACTCTTTTAACTATATGCTACATGAAGCATCCTGCCTCAGGTCTTGCCACAACCTTGAGATTACATTTCATGTGGACTAGTCACCGTATGAAGCAGAAATCAGTGATTTTACTTGCGTCCAGCCCTCAGGCCAGGCACAAATGATCTGACATTCTCCATTAGCTTCTCCTGATGCAATGCAGGGTACAGGGTACGTTATCTTAATGATGGCAAACCATCCTGATCCATGTGCAGCCCTCTACTGAATCATTTTATATGGGTAATGATATCAGTATTATAACCGCAGTGTTCTTGCTGCATTACAGAATTTCAGAAAATAAGTCACATGTTACATTTTGCTTTTATCAATTGTTTTCACTCCTTTCTGATCTCAGCAGATGTTCTTACGCAGAGCCGTAATGGCCCTTGAGGGCCCACTGGGAGATCAGAAGCAATGGACTCCAAAGATGAAGGATTAGAGGGTTACTGTGTGATCATATCTGTTGAGCTGAGGTCGTGTTCCTCTCCCTCTGAGGGATAATAGAGTTTCAGCAGCACACTCTGCACACCTCAAAATCCGATTGACTATGGATCGTCGAAACCGTGCTTTATAAGCTACAGGCATACGTTTGGCTGCCCCAGCATGCCTGTGAATGCGGAGGCTGATATAGTAAATCTATGACACCTGCAAATGATTTTTCGTTTTGAGAGCTTAAGATGCTGATGGATCTATAATGAGTTATAATATCCAAACCGTGGTCCAAACTGGCAGTGCAATTATGATATTTTCGCATACAGTAACCCTATTAACACGAAAAAAAGATACAAGAGCAGAGCTTCAGCAAACAAGAAGATTTAAGCCTGAATGACTGAAAAGGGAGGATTATTGATCACACTAAACCGACACACTCAGTATACATACTGATAATTAACCTATTTTTGTTATTTCACATTTATGAAGAGATGATTTAGGTTTTGGCATTATTTATATTTATTTAACCAGATGCAGTATGGTAAGGCAACAAACAATAAAAGTATCTAAACAGTCTGTGAGGTAGCTCCAGCATTTTCTATGATCTGATAACAAGTGGTCAACACTAAACAGAGGTTAGAAATGGGGTCTTGTGTGATCAGATCATTAAAACCACATGGAGGTATTAAAAAAATGCATGTTACCACATTGCATTTATAGTGGAAATGCTAATCCATCCTAATATGTCTCAGATCACAGAGAAGCATTGGTAATTGTCTAAAAGTGCAGTCACATTTACTGCTACATTGTATTTTTTGCCGCCAAAATTCAATCATTCAACAGGAATCCACAGAATTACAAATTTACAAATGTACAAATATCCCACTATGCAAATTTGCAACAAGTTTAATCAGAAAACTGCTTGGTTTGCAAACAACTTCTGTGTGAGCTGGGCTTTACAGATCAGTACACTATTGGCAACAGAGAGTGGATCTTTTTTGCCATGAAATTTCATTAGTATCACCGCAGCTTAACACATGAGTGTTCTGGGACATTTTGTGACAAAGCCAACCAAAACAAGTCAGCTAAAACAAGTCGTGTAACATGGATTTGTTCATTCATTCAATAATATTTGGCGCACTCAGCGCTCCAATGAAAGCTAAACAGAGTGTGATGGAACAAGAGGCGAGTGTCTCGATGAAATCTAAACTGGTTATAGGAGACCAGATGGAAACAGTAATGCATCTCGGCTGATTACTTGTGTTTGGCTCATCTAAAACTAATTTTAGTACTATGTGGAAACAGTGCTTGAAAGAAGGCACAACCAGAATGGCTGCGGTTACACTTTATTTTAAGATGTCCTTGTTACAGTGTAAGTGCACATTTAAGTACTGAGTAATATTAGGGCCTTTTGCATCGTGGGACCCTATTCATAGTACTCAAACTAATTGTGGAACTACCCACTTTTTGCTGTGTTTGCACTGTAAGAATTAGGAATGGTTCTAGTTCCAGGAACTCCGTTTGGAGGAACTAAATTAGCTCCTACTTCAGAGTAGGGTCTAAAACAGTTCTAGGAACTATCAGTGATGTAAATGTGTGTTGATTGGCCAAACGCATACAAAACACCAACTACCCGGCATTTTCAAAATGTAAACATTTTTACTCCACCAACATGGAAAACAGCGATAATGACATTTACCTGATGTCTGCAGTGTTGTGATCTTTTCTCAGGTTTGATGAGTTGAAATTGTCTCTTAGCCCAATTTTTTTTGCTTAAATCACGTAAATTAAGTGCTTACATTCCATCGCCGTTATCACGAAAACCAAGATTCACAACATGAACTCTGATCATGGCGTCCTTCATTCACAGTTCTTTTAATGTTTGTTAAAGCTGAGCAAAAAGACATCGCTGTCGGCCGCAGCCTGAAGGAGAAAAAGTTTCTCTAGGAACTACCCTGCTGGCTACTTCTAGAACTAAGTATCTAGAACTAAATTATGCATACCTTACTGCTAGTATAATAGTAAGTACATGTAACGTGTAAAAAGGAAACCTTAAAAGAAATTGTTTCCCAAATTGCTTCCATAGAAATCTAGTACATGGTGTAAGTGTAAAAGAAGGTAAGATGCTAGTATTTACAGTATTAATTAGTTGCAGATACTGCAGCAAATAGCATCTTGTCTACTCTATATCTAAATACACTCTCAATACACCTGGAAATAGAAGTAAAATGCTGTTTTAAGGGATTGAGTTATTATGGGCAGAGTTGGTGAAAACACTCTTTGTCAACAAGGTTGGCTGCTATATTTGAAATACTGCCATTTTTGGTGTTAATTGTTCCCTCAATTTGACGTCCTTAATTCCAATGAAATGAATAACTGAATAAACAGCGTCTCTTACAAGTTTAAGTTCAAACTGTGGACACACTGCATTGACTGAAATAGCTGACAATGAGTCATGAAGCTCTTATTTTTCTCTGGATTGCCCATTTATTCTGTCACCTAACCATTTCTAAACCTATTTCTACACCGATTTTAGCCAGCTATCACATATCTATTATTCATGCTCTAACGCTTTATGTTCAGGCTTACCTTCATCTCGCTCTCTGTTTCGCTCTCTCACTGTCTATCTGAGTCATGTAGCCAAACAAAAGCTAGATTGAGACAATGTTCCCCTTGATTTCCCTAGTGAAGTCAGCAGGTACACAACTAAGCACAGTGTCCCAACATGACAGAAGCAGAGATGAAACAATTAACACTCGTCTAAGAGTGCTGAAGTGCTTCCCACACAGTGACAATGCACAAACACAACCAGTTAAAAAATGTCTGCGGCGGGGGGTCTGCAGCTGGATGAGGCTCATCAGTTAAGTGTGAAAGCTGTCCAGCAGTACTAAACACTGGGCTCCTGCCTTCAAGCATGCAATCAGCCCACCACCACAACCCCCTGCACTCGCTCTCAAGGGGGAACGCAATTTGATAACAGGTGTTTTAAGTTTGCAAAATGTGTGGGAGGCAAAAATGTGCTTGAAAGGTAAGTAAAACTGAACCAAGAGTGGCACACGTGTGTTCGGCATAATTATAATGCACGCAAAATAACCAGATTGATGTTTGAGCACATTAGATGAAGAGGGAGTGCTGAGTTCTGAGAAAACACACCGATGCGCGAACAGAGACTAGATTAAAACAGCTGTGCAGCTGGAGTGATATAAACTTATCAAGGGTGCCAAGGTCAACAGAGGTGGCTTGATGCATTATGGGTAGAGATTGCATGAGCCAGTTTGTGCTTCTATTCTCAGTGTATTTCTTTCCCTCTTTTTCAAACTATTTAGTCTTGTTCCATATAAAAAAGGGTAATAAAAAAACTTGGATTTGTTTGTTTGTTTCACAGAAAAACGTAAGTCACACAGCTTTCAAACAACATGAAGGTGAATAAATTGGACAACCTGCCTGTTTAAAATTCTACATCTTTTGCCCTCTCCTGCCCCCCTTTCTGAATCAAATTGCAAATTAAGTTGTGTAATTAGATTATTCTAACCTGGAAATCTTTGTAAAACTATTTCACCATGGATTTAACCTAAGGGCAACCACAAAGCTTAATTATACAATCTGGAAGCAATGGTATTAATATGAAATGAGTTTCTGAATTAATTAAACAAACAGTATGCTGAGACAATGTCTTATTCTAGTAAGCTTTGCCACAAATGGAATTTAATTATAGAGCACGTCTGTAAAAACGCACATTTTAATTCTTGATGTTCTCATGAGAAGGCGATCAGACATGAGCTGATCTTCAGGGACCTGCATTTTTTGTTCTTGGGCTCGGTGGGCATTTGAAAAGGTGCAATGAGTTAATCTGCTCTTTCCAGTAAGGACATACATGCCACCCAGCCCTGCTGGGAAAAAACAACAACAAAAAAAACAAATAAAAGAAGCGAAAGCAGCAAGAGGCAATTCGATGCACCTGACAGTGTGTAGAAGGCCAAGCTTATCAGCTCCCGCCCGTGGCATTCCTTTATTATTAATTGTTTCTGCCACTCAATGAGATGACATTGTGGAAAACTGACAGATGCATGTTTCCAAAAGAGGAGGCATGCACGTATGACAGAGAAAGAGAGTGAGCGTGAGCAGTGAAGGGTGCATTTTCTTTCTCTCCTCAAAAGCTGATAGTGTGGTCAGAACTGAAAGGTGCAATCCTTCAAATGTGGCAGATGACTCTTTAACCTTCTCAATTCTATGATAAAAACATAGCTCCTAACCAAAAGAGGAAAAGACAAATGTGAGATCTTTTTGTCAATGTTAAATGTGCTCAAGCGCTTACACATGACACATGACAAAGTGACAATAGTTCATTGGTTCATTTGAGTTAGTCTCCATGACTCTGTAAAAATCCCTCAGAAGTGTAATTTGTATAATCTAAAATCTTTGCAATTAATATCAAATAAGGTAGAACCTAGCACTGAAGATTTGGATTTTCGAACAATTGCAAATAACCAGATAATCCAATAACATTCTGCTTTTTTTTTTTTTTATAAATATTCTTAATTAATGATTAAGTATGACAAGCCAACAGTTCATCTATTCTAAAGGGACAACAATAAAGTATGGGATGGCAGAATAACTGGAGAAAGAGAAATAAAGCCTGTAATGAAATACCGTGGAGGATCAGAGCACTGGCCCTCTTAATGTCCGACATGCTCGCCAAATGGCTGCCTCAGTGTCTGGCTGCACTAAAGATAGGGCTGGCTGAGCATGTTGGCACACATATAGTCTCTCCCACATGCACACACAAACATGGATGTATATATACACACTGCTGACATGGTCCAGAAACAGTTTGTGCCACAGTTTCATATAGGATCAAGAAATACTGCATTAAGAAAAGCTATATTTGCTTAATAAAATAAACATTTGACATTTTTTATGTTGTTTGCACAGGGAATTTGCTGAATTTGCCTGTTTAAAAGCATTTATTATTTTATTTGTATCAAACAAACATCATCAAAGATGTTTGGGGCCAGTAAAAGATGGTTGATGGTAACTGTTAGTATTTTCTTCATACAGTGGCTACCATCAAGTGCTTGGTTACCCACATTCTTCAAAACATCTTATTTTGTGCTACACAGAAAAAAGACAATTCATGCTGGTTTGTAACAATTCAAATATGTTTAAATTATGACAGCTTTTGCGTGAACTATACCTTAAAGGCATCATAGAGGATTGTGAGATTCCTCAGAGAAATCCTGTGAGAATTTCAGTGGAACTTGGTCTTTTTTGCAGCTTCCTTTTTAATGTGTTTATGTTCATTATCAATTGTCATTTATTAAAGCTAATAGATGTTAGAGCACAGTAATTTAATATTCTCATGAAAAGTAAACTGTTACAGTTCTAAAATAGGACGCTATCTGTTCTTGCTCACCACTGATGTCCTAGAACACAACTGTTGACAGGGGTCTCTCATGAGACTTCACCACAGTTATAGTACACTATTACTGTAAACATTACTGCATCCGTCTATAGTCCACAGTGTTTAGAAGTCACTGCAGGGTAATGCATCCCTGCCACAAACAAACTCCTCTGGCTCAGCTAGAGACTTCAGGTAATCACTGTTGTCTGCAGGAATCACTCCTTCAGTGACAGAAGCGAGAGTCAGAATACACCCAACCCTTTAAATCCCCAATGAACCCCCAATACATAGAAGCCCTGACCTCGAGGCAAGAGTAAAGAGACAAGGTGATATCTTGATAACCTCTCTGTCACATGGCACCATGGTCATAAAAAGACAAAAAGACTCGGGACTGATGCACTGAAGCTGGACAGATCGCAATGACACTTCCTGCTTAAGACAGACATTGTGTCGCCAGCAGCTTTTATCTCTTGCATTTTCACTTACAGAGAATAGAGTACACGATAGAAAGCATCACACACACATACAATTTTCAACTGCCTACTGAGCAGACAGAGATTTGATATGTCATGGTGACAAATTAAACCTTGCAGCAAATGTGATTATTCTGAGATGTGCTTCACCGAATGGTGTGTATGGGTAACAACAACAGCCTACATTGTGGCGACCAAATGTCCTCACTGTGATTGCAAAACCTGAAATCACCAATCCTCAGGGGTGCATCCAATGTCCCCATGAAGAAAACAGCTTAATAAACATACTAAATAATGCCTTAATGAAAATCTATAAATGCAGTGTTCCAGGAGGGTTAGGCTTGGGGATAAAGAAATAAAACATCATTAGCTCACTTTAAAAAAAGTCGATGGAAAGTTCCACTGTGATAGAAAAGCAATACAGGTTTTGCCTGCTCCAAATATCCTCACAGGAATACAATCTGAAATAGTCTACATTGTGGAGGCCTGCCTATGGTTCATATACATAGCCTAATAAACATACCAGTAAATGGATTAGTGAAATTAAACTTGGATGAGGTTTAGCAACAAAGCAATACAGAATAATAGCATATTCAGACTAAAAAAAATTGGAAACACTGTCAAAAGCTAAATTTATTCACTTGTATCATGGAAACACTATTAAGATTAAAATACGTATTAGTAATTTAATAAACATACATTTTCTGCATTTAACTACGAGCCAGTCTCTGTAGTGCTAGGTCCTGGCTTGAAATACCGTGCTAATTTCATTTTAAAACACATATATGCACACACACATAATCAAACATTGAACGCTTGATTATTTTTCCTCCCTAGACCGCTCAGTGTCGCTGTTGTACTGTGACTCACCGGATCCGTGCTGTTGTCTCAGGATAGATGAATTGCCCGGCCGAGGCGAAGCTGACGACTTGTCTGCAGAGCCTGTCGTAGTCGTTGAAGGGGAAGCGGGTCCTATTCCAACCGGCGGAGGCACGCCTGGTTTTCCCTGACCCTGGCCCGGCTCAGAAGTGACTCGTCCACCCGTCGCTGTGTTGCTGTTCCTCAGTGGCCATCGGTTCTGGATGTGAGACACGGCCTCCTCGGCCAGCATTCCCTCGCGCGGCGTCACGCGCAGAGTGGCCTGCACCTTGTATTCCTGAGTCTCATCAGAGTACAAGTCCAAAACCCGACACTCATACACTCCCTCGTCCTCCTTCCTCACACCCGATAGGCTGAGCTTGTGGGAAATAGCGTTGCCCTGGACCCTCACCGTCTGTTCACCAAGAGATATAAATAAACACGTCACAACAGGTTTTGTTGACATTATAGTTTTGGCAGCCCAGTCTCATTAGCCCCCTTTTTTTATGTTATTTACTACTAAACAAAACGTTCAAATTAAAGGGGGTGGGGCTGGAAGTAGTACAAAAGTACATTCATAGGTTAACTATTAGGTTACAATAAACAAGTTTATACCTTTAGTAATTAAATTAGTACTATAAATTGTGTTATCTATAGTATCTTTTTAACTTGTTTCGCTGTGCAGGTAACCATAGCAGCTGCATACCTTAGAACTTTGTGTTCGGAACAGTTTGAACTCATCATTTGCGAAACATAAGTAGCTGACTTTCATTATTTATCACTTTCTTTATTACAGATTTACATCTCACACACAGGCTACAGACGATCAAAAGTAGTAGTCGTGACACAAAATTTAAGTGAATCCAACTTCACAAGAATAAGTCCCAATTACCTATAGAACTAGCTGTTTTTTTTTTTTTTGAAAATAATTTTTTAAAATGCGTTACTAGCTTACATTTTTAGACATTTAGAAGTGATAATTAGGCTACTTATTTAGCTATTGTTTATTTATTTATTTGACCTTTATATATTCATATATATATATACAATTTCCAAATCAAATCTTCGAAAGACGTCTATTATTATTCATTCTTAAAAAACGCAGCTGAAATATCAGCAGATCTGTTTGCACTCATACCTTTGATAAGTATAGAGGAAGAAATGCCACAAATAGTGTTCTTTTATTAATAATTACTTTTGTTCATTTTTTTTTCTTTCTTCAAGCGAGATTCTACTAAACATTACAAAATGTTGAGTGATCAAAAATATGGTTAGTATTGAAACTTACGCTTATTTTCGTAGCGTCCCGGTGAGCAACCTGCAAAAGATCACATCAAAACAGCATGAGTAGTTTAATTAGGCTACTCATGTCACAATATCACTGTGCATTTTTATGACGTTTGAAAGACATGACAATTAATAATAAACGAGAGGGCCATTCATTTGGAGTAGCACCATGGACAGCGACAGTTCCCTCTGATGCTGTTTTGGGGCCTCTCTTTCATATGGCTATGGCAGGATTCATATTACTGGTTCAACAGATATCTAGTGTTTCATCTGTCACTTTCAATATAGGAGACATTCGGGTCCACTGTCAAAAGCAGAGATGCAAAGGTAGACTTTATTTTGGCGTGTATTTATCAGTCAGAAAGTGACAGTTCTGATATTGTCTCTTTTATAGGCTAGCTAAGAAACCATCTCAAGGTTTGATAAAAACCTTGTAACATTTATTTAGCCTACTTATTATTTATGTATGTCGTATAATTAAGCATGACATCACACTCCTATTCTTCTTCAGAATGTCCACCCACAGACACATAACCCAACTTGATTCAACCTAATAAATGAAAAATAGTTAATCGCCTCAGTGCGTTTAATTGAGATCGCTCATCACAAGGGATCCAACTGGACGCATCTGGACACGTGAAGCCTGCCACATCCCACTGCGGCCGTCAAAAAGCACTCCTGGTGCGACTCCAATAAGAACTTGAACGGAAATAGTCTGTGTTCAAGCGAAAGCTCCTTTACCTTGGCTCTGTTGGCCGGAGCGCTAATTTGCAGTTCGTGAGCGAGCTCCTTAGGGGCCGCTTCCTTGAGGTACCACCACTGAATCTCCAGAGAGAACGGCGAGACTCCGACGGCTCGAAAAGCGCACGGCATCTCTATGTCCTCGCCCTCACCGACACTCACATCTTTGGGCACTTCAGTAAATGTGGCTTATGAGGAAAACACATCAACAGCAGATAGTGCGATTAAAAGAAACCCCTCAAATAGATTCACCAAGGCCTATATTTAAGATGACACACATTTATAGGCTATTTTGTGTTTTAAAAGCTTTGTTATAAACTGCTTTCAGCCTTTAGCCTGTAGTATTACGGTACAGTATGTTCAATTCTCCACACGTAATCATAACAATTCATTACTTTCACTTCCGATTCGCATTTAATAACAGGTTTAATACGCATCCACATGACATTAAAAACAAAACAACGACACTTAAACAAGAACAATGCAGTAAATTCACATGAGTAAAAAAGAGGGAAACTAACAGAATCGGAACAGACTGCTCGTACTGACTAAATGCGCAACATGGGAAAGACGAAAATCTGTTCAAGTTTACTCACCATTTACATAGAATAGCAGGGGCGCATTCAGAATGAAATAATAAAGAACGCTGTGGAGTCCCCGTTTTTCCATGTCATAAATAAGGTGGTCAGATTGGAGAACGAGGGGAAGCGGTCATTTGACCTGGAGAAACAGGTTTTATTTCATTGGCATCTCCATAACTTCGTCTCTCCCGGGTTTCTTCTTTTTAAGATAGAGTTTCTTCCCCGAAATGTGGAATAAAAGGATTGGAATCTCCAAATAAGATACTCCAAAACGATGCTGCGTCAGTCAAACAAAATGTAAAATCCAATGTTGCGGACCAGAAAACCCCCTTTCTGTTGGGAAAATGTGTGTGAAAAGTGTTATTCTCTTGAGTAAGTATCCTTTGCCCCTAAAGAATCCTCTGTTCCACCATTTGCTTCTTATCAAGATAAATCTTGCTTTCAACAGTAGGAAATCTGCTCACTTTGGTCTCCATAAAAAGAGAAAAAATCCGTGATTCGTTTCCACCACCCATCACAAAACAATCCTGTGTCTAAACCCGCAAACCAAAAAAACAAAACAAAAAAAAACTAAAAAAAATAGCGTCGGAGGACAAGAGTTTCCCTCGACGTTTTTAAGGAGCAGTTAAGCACCTAAACGAAGAAGCGGCATCAGTGGATCGTTCCAGCTCGCGCCACCGGAACCCTCTGCTTTGTGTGTGAGCGCGTGAGCAGCGAGGAGGCGCTTTGGCATTTCCAGACCACTGACAGACTGACGGGGTTTGGGAGCAAACTAACCGTCTCTGTCTCTCAAATCAGCATACGGCTCGACCAATAAGAGGAAAACCGTACCAGCGGACGTACAAAGCAAATCATTGAAAATAAAACGCGCTTCGGCGACTGATGCGGTTTACTCTGCGAGAGCAACAAGCAACCTTTCAAGTATTAGGCGTCGAGTATTTCATTTTAATATGAAAGTCTGATTCCTCAGATTAGGCGGTCACTAATAATCTCTTTCTGCCCCATCATTTGCCACTGGTAATAATACCATAGAGGTAATCTGCCTTTCTTCTCCCCCTTGCCGGAAAATCCAGATTAACTGTTTTGGAACAGGGTGGTTTCTAGCTGGTCTAAGATGGTTATAAGTTAGGATATTGTGGTAGATCATCATGGACCAGGAACACACAAGCTACCATTTGGTCAAACTGGTTTTGGACACAGTTAACCATCCACCTACTAGCACCAGCTAATGGCCATATTAAAGCAGAAAACCCTACTACAGTATTTTCCAAAACACATTTTACAATAATAAGATGGATTTTCCATAGGGCTTGCAGTCAGTCAAAATAAATATCTGCACACCTCCTTTACCCTGCACTTCACAGGATTCCAGAAAACAAGGGTTCATTCTTCAGCCTTTTTCAGCTCTCATTCTATAAATATGAACAAATTTATAGTGGCTATTATTAGTGTTTGGTTAGATTCTGCATAAGGAGGGATACTGCAGGTGCCTGCTGGTCTCGGTTTAGACACCTAGAGAGCAAAGCGATTGCCAAAATAATGCACAAAAACACAATTTAATCATGCAAAATCAGAAACATAAAATAGTTGGGAAGTTATACAAGAACAATAAAAATAAAATAGGTAATATATTAATATAGTTAATAGTAATACTAATTATAGCTTTTATTAGTAGTAGTATGACTTGTAAAGGCTATTAAGCCATTAGTAAGATCTTTGTATATCCATACTCTATTGCTGTAAGACATGTGTATTAGAAGTCAAATACAAATATATTCATTAACATGTAATTGAAGGATGTGTCACCATATCTGACCACTAATCCAGCATTGTCCCTGGAGTCCCAGGCTTGTGCAGCAGAGTGCTTCTCTGGCTGAATCCTAAAACAGCCCTCCCTCCCAGCTGCCTGCCTGCCAATAATGTAGCACTTGTTCACCCCTACACTCCCATTAGCACTTCACCAACACAGAAAAGGAAGAGAGAAACTGAGAGAGAAAGGCAGAGAGTTAAAGGGAGAAATGGGGCGAGGGCACTATTGAAATTAGGCTTTTGCCCACTATTGATGTGTTGGTGCTCAAGAGATGGTGAGAAGGAAAATGTAAGTGCACTCAATGTGGTTGAAAAACAAAATGAGAATGTACGAGACTGAGAGGGAAAAATCGAGAGAATGTAAGAGGCTGAGTATCAGACAGAGAGGGATTGAACAGTAATCTGTCCTTCTGTTGTAGGAAGATACTCATCAGTCAAGTACTTTGACAACATTCCCCAATATATTTTATAGGAGTGAGAGATGCATTGTTAAGTTAACCCATGCAGCATGACAGGTGTTTTGGTTTTCCTTTCCCTGTACACACAATCCTATTACTCTCCTTGCTTTTGTATTTTTTGTAAAGATGGTCAGCTGCTTGTCATTGACAACAAGACTAGCTCTAGCCTTTCGATTCACAATCCAAACCTTTACACAGAATGATGATTTTCCTGAACACACTCCATTTTGGTGTGTATGTCCACAAACAAATGCTCATGATGAGCTCAGAGTGCATATATTTGAACATTTCTCGTATGGATGTAAGGAGTGTGGACACACACATAAACACACTGGGTTTTTGTATGGGGACTTTCCATAGAAGTAAAGCAATGAATTTATTACTGTACAAACTGTATAATTCAGATCAAAAATGTATTTGCTTAACAAAGATGGACTTAACTGCTAAAATGTAACAATAAAAAGTTGTGTAATGTTTATGAAATGATCTTTTCTATTTGAAGTAAATGCCATTTTTGAACTTTATATGAATCAATTAAGTATATAACTTTATTATATATATATATATATATATATATATAGGGACTCGGTGAAGAACAAGCAAGAGTGTCTGTGAGCCCCGGAGGCTGGATTTATTTAAGGAAGTGGTGAACAAACAGGTGCTCTGTCGACGACTGTGGTGTCTGTGGGGTAAGTGCTCGTGCTCCAGGGTGCTTGGCGGCGTCTTCTGGGCCAATCGGCCACAGCATCTCGTCTAAGTAAGGGAAATAGAAACAGCATTAAGCACAATGTGTGTGGAGATCAAGCTCCTTGAGTAGCGTCTCAGTCTCTTTTTTATATTTCACATGCCGTAAGCGATTGACCCGGTTTGACTCCAGGTGTCCGTGATGTGTTTCCAGGGCGACGCTGATTTCTTGGGACTTCCCCATCACAATATATATATATATATATATATATATATATATATATAAGAAAAATACTAAGCAGCACTGTTTTTAAGTCGTTATTTCGACTTATTAAGTCGTTATTTCGACATAATAACTCGTTATTTCGAGATATTAAGTCGTTATTTAGAGATATTATGTCGTTATTTCGACTTATTAAGTCGTTATTTCGAGATATTAAGTCGTTATTTCGACATACGCCTTATGACGAAGTGGGCACGGGCGCGCGCGCAATTATATTTCTAAGGAAGCCGGCGCTGCGGTCCTGACCGCATCGGTGTCTTTACTGGAGGTTTTGTGGATTTATTGTGCACTTGCGACTGGATTACCTTGTTCGTGTGTTGGACTGTCACGATTTTGGTTTATGC
>JAUCMS010000127.1:18706142-18720985 GCA_032357445.1 Enteromius radiatus
GATTTTGGTTTATGCAAGGCACAGAGTGGATTTAGAAGTGGGATTACGCAAAAATATTAGGTTTTTGGTAATAGGTAATATTAGGTAAAAGGGCAAAGATTTGTAAGTTTATGTCAGAGAAGAGTAACAGAGAAACTCTTTTGCACTTAAGCTTTGGGAAGATGAAGCTGTCGGTTCATTGCAAATGAAATTACATTTTGATCTATTGACATAAACCTTTATATTGTGAGCAGATTTGTGAATAGGTCAATAAGGCTTTCAGAGTCTCTTTTACATTTTCTGATTACAGCAGTGAGGGCCAAGGACTGGATGTTCAGAAAACATCAGAGTTGAACACAATAAGTCAGTCTTTCTTATTTGTTTAAGTGTAGCAGCACATTTATCAATGCACAAGTGTTGGAAAGCACAAGCATAATTTGTAAAATTAAATTAGACACAGAACTTAAACTGTAGAAGTGTAAAGTATTCTTAAAGCATCTGAAATTGTTAACATTACCAATGTCCATTTCTGTTTACTGTCATACAAAACTATTTGAACTCGGACGACCCTATCATGTCTGAACTAAGCAGGTCACTCAAGCAGACAGACAGGGGGAAAGGAAAAGGAAAAACCTAAATATTGTAGCGTCTTTGGTTTCAGTGGTGGAAAAATAGCATGGACATGATGGAGAAAGTCTGAGTGCCATCAGCTGTGTTGCACTAAATTACATTGCAAGCTACATCTACTGTGCCACGTGCATTAATATCACATTGCTTGCTCATGAATTAGACAGAATTGCTGTCACCCTGGAATAACTAGCTTTCTTACTCTCGAGACTGTCCAGCAGCAGACACAGCCTCCCTGAGATCATAAATATCTCATTGTGCTTTCTGCTAAATGCTGTGCAGCAGCATAAGAGAAGTGAGATTTTAGATGGCATCAGCCAGCTGACAAGAGAACCTGAAGAGACCTTGGACCATGCACCGTTAGAACGTCACGACTCTCCATGAATAAAAAACAAGAAAACAGGCTTCACAGGTTTTTCTGTTTCTCTTACTAAAGGGGTTTGTCCAACTCTGAATGCCATCTTTCAGTTAAGTTTACTTTCACACAACATCACTGTGAAGTAATTTCTTTCACTAATTCAAACCACAGGGCCATGGCTTATCTTTAACTGCTTCCAGAATGTGACAGTTTATCTTTGGGATTATAGAATTACCTAGAAATTAAAGCCTGTGGATAATGCATGCCATTATATAGTTCATTCATTTATTTGTATTTTAAATTGACAGTGGTGTATAATGGTTATTATCTATTATTAAAGCAGACATTAGATGCTGTCACACTATCGAGAAGGGCCTCTGTACAGTTTTAAGGAGTGATGGGTGCAGATGGTTCAGACCCAAAGGACCACTGAAAGGCACTCATCATTAATGACAGACTCTGATGAGATTCATCTACGGTTAGCGTCAATTGTGACATTTACTGAGTCATTGTGATATAGGTCATAATAAATGATTATTTTTATTTATGAACAATTGTTCATAAACTCGGCAAAAAAAGAAACGTCCATTTTTCAGGACTGTGTATTTCAACAATGTTGTAAAAATCCAAATAACTTTACAGATCTTCATTGTAAAGGGTTTAAACAATGTTTTCAATGCATGTTAAATTAACCATAATCAATTAATTAACATGCACCTGTGGAATGGTCGTTAAGACCTTAATATCTCGAAATAACGAGTTATTATGTCGAAATAACGACTTAATATGTCGAAATAACGACTTAATATCTCGAAATAACGAGTTATTATGTCGAAATAACGAGTTATTATGTCGAAATAACGACTTAATATCTCGAAATAACGAGATAAGTGTTCTTATTTTTTTACCCCACCATAACCTTTTTTTTTCTCTCTCACTCGCCATATTTTTTTTTTTTTCACCTTGCGTTTCAGGGCTTCCGTACAATTCAAAGCCTGAGCCTTACTTTTGGAAATTTCACAGGCAGAAATAATTTATCAGAAAAAAAAAAAAATCTGCTTGTTTATATGTCTTCATGTTATGTGCTAGTCCCCTGGATGAGATAGGAAAAAAAAAGAGAACTAATAATTTTGATGTGTCACACATTGCAGCCAGATGGTTTCATGTTCTGTCTTGAGAACGGCTCTTCACTTCTTTGTTATGCTAAATTGAACAAGGTTGAGTACAACACCATCCCTTTCCTATTGTGACACAGGCTAATTCATTTTGTTTGGATCATTTTCCAGACAACTGTTTAATATTGTAGGAAGCTGAACAAGGAAACTGTGCATGTTTGGGTTTTTGTAATTCTCATAACGCCAGACTCACAAGTGTATGCCAGTTTTGGATTTAGATCAGTATTGTCCAGAACATTTTGTACCTGCAGTGATGTCATGTGTACCTGCAATTAGGACACTCATGTTTCATCCATCAAGAATATCTGAATCTGCAATAAACATTCTCAGAAAACAGAGGTCACTGCGGTAATGTAACCCTCTCACTTGCCAGCACAGAATTCGCTGAGAGAGAACGAGCGAGAGAGAATAACAGTAAAAAAGCAGCTGGGAAAAGGCATCTTAAAGGGATAGTCCACCCAAAAATGTCAAATTATGTCATTATTTACTTGCCCTCATGTAATTCCAAACCTGCATGACCACTTTTTTTTTCTGTGGAACAGAAAGTAAGTGGTGGACCCCTATTGACTTTCAAGTCATATTTGTAATGCAGCAATGACACCTATAAAAAAAAAACAAAAAAACATTTTCCATGTTTTCTTGTAGTAAACAACATTTTAAAAATCAAAAGCACCACTATGTTGGAATCATATTTTGTGCATTGCGAAGGTTTCATGGAACCATTCCAAAAAATACACTATTTTTTAAAAGTGCATTCCCTATTTTATTCAAATGAGACAGTCTGTCTGAATCCTTAATAATTAGATGAACAGAAGCTGAGCTATGGACAGAATGTATGGATCTCTTCCGCAGCAGGCTATACAGAGACCCAGACCGCTGCTTTAAATTAGCACGCTTAAGCCCGGAGTAAGCACCCTGCTGCATGCTCCCTAATCGTCCAGAATAACAGGCACCAGGGAGGAGAAATCGCTCTGACATTAAGATGAAGAGAGGTAAGAAAGAGGGTCATTAATTAATAAATAAATAGATAAGACTGCACACTCAGTGAGGAGGCCGGGTATGCAGAGCTTTGAAGCAGCGTGTTCATGCCAAGGTGGATTCTAGGACACATTATGAACACTACGCCCACCCTCTCTCTGTCTTAATGTCAAAATACACTTGATTCATTTTCACCTATGCCATTATAAATCCACATAAGCAGCAGAGTCTGAATGTAGCTTGTTGCTGTGTACAGAATCATGGGAGCATCTTTAAGTGCTTTATAGACACTTAAAAGGGGCTGCATGCTGTGAGAAGACATGATGACTCTCTCAGATGCAGAATGTGAAAGCTGCTTATTAATGAAGGAATGCCTCAGAAGTGCTTCAGGACAAATGTGCCAAGCACAAGGTGTCCTGTTGACAGAGGCTCTTTTAAATGATTAGGGAAACCATCACTTGCCATTTGTTTAGTCATTCCGTGCTGTATCTTGTGCTCTTTCCTTTTCCTCTCTCTCTTTCTCCCTTTGGATAAAGTACACATCATGGCATTTATTTGCACTGGAGAGGCTTAGATTACTACCATTTGTTCTCAGCATGGTGAAACTTAAACAGCAGGTCCTCCTCAAACCCTTGTATCAGCGTCATTCAATATCTCCCTCTCTTTTCTCTCAGTGTCCCTTTCCCTGACATTCTTTCTTTTTCGCTCATTATAATACTGCTCACATTGCTCTCTTAGCATCCCAGCAAGCGATCGTTCCCTCCTGTTTGCCAAAGAGTAACAATTAGTGTTGAGAATGAGTAAATAAATGAATGAATGTTTGTAGCATATTACTATGGATGTCCCGATCAGGATTTTTGTGATCTGATCTGAGTCATTGAATACTGAGCATATCAAATTGCATTATATTTTCTATCTATCTATCTACAGTATCTATCTATCTAATCTATCTACAGTATCTATCGTATCTATCTAATTATCAGGGGTAGGCAAGTTCAATTGCAGTCCTGCAAAACTCTCACCTGCTTAGGTGTAATCTTATAGATGTAATCTATATGTAATCTTGAAAAACATTATTAGCTTGTTCAGGTGTGTTTGATATAGATCGAAATTAAACTCTGCAGGAAATTGGCTCTCTAGGATCTAATATCATAAATTGCTAAAAAAACTACAATTATGATATTGATTTATTTATTTAGTAATATTCCCATCTATAGTAGTCCCATATTCCTAAATTCTTGCAATCTGACCTTTATTTTGTTCATTAGTCTATCTTGTGTTTGTTTATATTATCATGTGATAAACAAAAGGAACATCTGGGGTAAACACACGGGGAGACATCCCTAATTAGTGTTTACCTGTTGCTGAAATTGGAAGAGTCCCACTGCAGGCTCAGCCCAGAAGCATACAGTCACCACTACCCTCTCCCTGTCCTCCCTACTGTGTCCATCTGGAGAAAGACTGGGGAGAACAGACCAATTTGAGGAGCTTCTGTTTACAGAGGCATATGGAGATGACTTTCTTTTTCATTTCAGCCATCATCAGACCAACCAGGCATTGGATGACAGTTTTAGAGAGAGAGAGAGAGGGGGGGGGGTGATATGAAGAAGTGGGCCAGCCCTTGAGAGCAGAGCTGTGAGAGTCTCCTGGTTGTTTATGTGTCTTTCAGGCTGCAGTGCCCAGAGAAGTGTACAGTACGTGCAACAGCTCCGAGTTCTAAATATAATCCTTTTATAGGATGGTGCTCATGTTGCCATAGGCTTCCCGAGTTACTCAGTCGCAGCAGTCAGAGGTCATACAGCACTGGTATGAATTCACTGGAATGGGATGCTGTCATTCTAAGTGATGAGTTTGTTGTTGAGGATTAGTGCTATTCAAATGCTGAAAACAACATGGGGGAACAGCGGGGGGGAGCAAGGGCTTAGTATCTGATTAACTGCATTACCTCTCTTACATCCGCTGCTGCTCACTCAGACCTTACTCTCACTCAGACCTTACAAAGGAGCAACTGAATTTGCTTATTTGTATGTACATCAGAATCTGCTTTCAATCTATTTTTATCAACTGTCAACCCCTAACCTCCACCTAACCCTGCCTTCGTTCTCTTTAAACACATAGACAGCCCAGACAGTAAGGAAGATTAAAGTGAACAGACATTAAAAAGACAAGAATGGGGTTGTTTCTCTTGAAGTTTCAATAACTCTTTCTGACAAGCAACCTACTAAGTCAAAACCGAATAAGGAACTGTAGTCAAAAAGCTGAATTTTCTTTGGAAAATGTCTCTCTGGGAGCATGGCTGGAGACCTCAGCTTTAAATGGTGAACTTGAATAGCATTAGTTTTGGGTTTAGAGAACAACTGATGACTTTATACTGTATGCTTCCTTTGGTTTAAAACAGGGTCTCTCAATCAGGTTCTGCACTGTCCTGCAGAATTTAGCTTTAACCCTAATCAAATGCACTTGAACAAAATCAAGGTCTTCAGGATAATTCAAACTTTATAGCCCAGTGAGCCAAGTTGATAAGGTTTGGCTCTAAACTCTGTAGGACAGTGGACCTTGAGGGCTGGAGCTGAGAAACCCTGCTCTAGAGCTTTTCTCTAGTCAGCCGTAGCAGCACTGCCCACAAAGCAACAGGGGTCTAGGGGATTTGGGTCTCCAAAGCTGAGATGTCCAAAAATCACCCTGGTAATGGGATGGCCTTCAGCAAGGTTTTTTATCATACTGCCTGAATTGGCACAACAGTACAGCTCCCTGAGACATCAATTCATCACAGTAATTGAAAGTAGTGGTCAATTACATGCACCTGACAGTGTTTGAAAGTAAAGTTTGAAAGGCAGAGCTCTTTACACTTTAAATCCTAGAATGATAATTGTTAAACCTTTATTTCAAAAGTCTGAATAAAGTGAAAACAGTGTTTTAGCCAAGAAAGCGATGGAACCTGGCAAATATGATAACATATCAAATTATGGATACGCACAAAAAAGTGCATCACATTAACTTTCTCTTGTATTCCTTGCAAACTTCAAAAGCTTCTTCTCTGCTGCTTTGTGAATACAGACATACCCATTTATTCAGACTGAATACATAAACCCCACCTTGGGCTGTTTTCTGTTTGCCCGTATTTGCTTGAGGTGATCCTAGTGCGCACCTCTATTCTCAAATGTGCCAAATAAAAGGAAGGGGCTCTGCATCTTTCTGACCATAAGACATGCCCATACCTTTTTATATGGCCCCACTTTAGAAAATGTGCCTTAGATCTTCAAAGCCCAAGGCATCATACACCTCTCAATACCTGATCCAGCACCTCTCTCCACTGCAAGCCAGATATTATCATGACAAAACCATTCTGCAGACTCTCAGAACCCTGATCTTCATTTGCATTTATATTGATGATGGCGACAGGCAGCTCTGCTAAACTTCACCTCGCTATGAAGCATCATTCCTAAAGGTGACAGGGAAGCTTGGATGGTAGGTGACAGAAATACCTATGTAAAAGGAAATGGCATTTGAAAAGAGCTTCCAGAGCATTGCTCGAGGGAATTATCCAACCCAGGCTCATTGGAAAAATATGCCTGTGGCGACATTTCTGCAAAATGATTTTATGTTGCTTCTTACGTTTGGCGACACAAAGTGAAATGTCCAGGAAGTGGAACTAAAAGTGTTACTAAAAAAAGTGGAACTAAAGGCCATTTTATCTGGCCGTTTGAAATGAAGTGTCCGGTGTGTGGTGCTAAAAGCTTAATACTCATTTTGACACAAGCAAACCCGATAAATCCTGACTTATGTTTAACAGAACTCAAATCTAAATGTTTACCAGGTATTAGGTGGGCTACCAAGCAAGTTTACTATGTCAAAAAGACATACATATAGTACTATGGTGAAAGTTTTAAACACATAATATAATATTTTCAAGAAACCATGTTAGAATAAGTATTAAGTATAAGTCTCTGTAATCATAATCTTTATTCATTAAATACAATTTATTACTGTTTTACTTGTTTTTGCTGGAGTTTTGTGTGTAGGTATGTTTTTGTAGGTAGAGAAAAAAAGAGCATTGGTTGGAAAATTGCCAACTTGGAAAAAGCACATAAAGCAAAGTGATTCAAGACAAAAAGCAGGATCTCACTCAATGCTTTCAATAATGTAATATAGCCATTTTCCAAATATGAAAGGCAACATACAGTAGTTGTAATGGGCTGTTGATTGTGAAATTGAGGGTCCAATTACAAGCATTTTCTTTTTTTTTAATTTTGGGAGAGAGACAATAAGTCTGGACAAAGGGAGATAGGGAGGCAAGACCCATCATGATTAGTCGCTGTTTTCTAGTGTTTAACTCTCAAACATACTGCTCTCTCTTATCCTCCAACATGTGTTGCCATGGTACTCAATTTCCTACCAATTTGCAATGAAATTGAGTGACACAAAACTATTGCACAGAATTAGCATCTTTAGTCTGGTCTTATCTACTAGTGATTGCTGTTTTATGGAAAGAAAGGAACAGATATATCAATTTCCAATTTATGTTCAATGCCATTTTTCTGCTTTCTCTGCCTCTCTCTTTTTGATATATATTTATTTATCATTCAGAACTAGCTCTTACCCTGCTCTTTTTTTACACTCTCAATCACTCAAGTTTTAAGAGCCCTTAAGGGTCACATAAGGATCTTCGATTCAGCTGAAACAACACACACACACACACACACACACACACACACACATACACATACATTGATGAGTCCAAATTTTGTCTGTTTATACACAAAACAATTCAGTCAAATTATTTCCCTTGCTCCCACTAAAGCCTACTCATCCATAGACGCCAGTTGCAAACCTGTCCAAGAGCCCAGATGACTCAAACCCAGTGAAGTCCAGGGTTTGTTCAGCCTGTTTTTCCACCGTCTGTTTCAACAATTTTCAGCTGCTTACAATCATCCAGTGGGATAAAACAACTATAGCTGCTGTAAATAAGCATGTTCCTCCATCTGAGCAGAAGCACTTCACATCTGTTAAGAAGCTTTCTATTTTACTCCTTCAGGCAATCCCCAAAGACCAAAACTGGTTTATAGGAACTGCTGGAAACACAAAACATTCATCTATTCTCACAGTTGAAAGTTACCAGAAAATGTATATTTACTGATTGCAGTTTAAAACCAGTGTCATACACGCTGCCAACAAATCCAGTTTCCTTTAGTTTTTTTTTATTTTACTTTAATTCAAATTTAAATTCATGAATTGATAAAGCAGATTTTTAAATTTAGAATTTTGCATTATTTTGCATAGACAGTGAAAAACAACTGGTTACAAATTTGAAATGATAAAAGTTCTAAATTGCAAATTATTTTTCTGAATTTGTATTATGCCATCAAACAGCCGGTCAACTTTAGTTTGGTTTGAACCTTAATATACTCTTGTTTACCGTTTTCCTACCATGTCTTTCTCAGTAAATCTCATCTCCCTCTGCACTACTCTTCCCCTTTTAATGTAATAACTCATTAAACATGCTCTCAAGTATCAATTAGCTTCTTTCTTTTCCCCTGACACTGTAAAAAAACATTTTAGTGCTCTTTCATGATCTTGAGTGTGGTGGCTCAACATTAATTCAGTTTTAGGCCAATTTTAGCAACATAAATATCTCAAACACTAAATATGCTAATGACATCATATTAGAAGCCAAGGGTATAAACATTTTTGAAGAAGATAATTTTGATAATTTCAGTTACTTTTTGGCTTGCAGGAATACAAACAAACATCTTACGTAGTATGTACATAAATATCTTATCTTAACAATAAAGTGCTGTAAAACTGTAAAAAAAAAAAAAGAAAAGAAAAAAAATGTTACTGGAAGTATGTCATTTGCAACGGTGTAGGAATTAACACACATAGGTGATTTACCCTCATTTACAGCATGTGTAAGATCCAAGAAAAGGCAAACTGTGTGGAATAAAGGAAATATAAAGTTTATAAGAAGAGAAAATTATGATAGTCTTGTTTGATCACCTGGCAGCATGTTGCTGAATTACTGTCCTACTGCATGTTTGATAAAACGACAGATTCAGAGGCAAAAAAATATATACTTTTACTTGTTGGCTGTTATTCTTTTCTTTTTTTATACTTTTAAAGTTAAACTTATATAGTGTTGAGGCAGACCAATCTTTATCTCACAATGAGTGGAATTGAATGTTGTTGCGATACAAAGGGATGTCAACACCCTGTCAGTCTGACAAAACTCCCTGCCCACAACAGTGAGAGCTAAAAGCTTCCTCTCTCCTCGCTACATAATGTTTTACCTTTCAACCATCCTTTTCCCCATCCACCTGTTTACTTCCTACTCTCCTTTTCTTTGCTCTAAGAGCTCATACTCCTTATTACCCGTCATTGGAAAAAAAGACCTGTCATTACCTCTTCAGAGCTGGCAGGCAGAAACACAGCAAAACCATTTTTTTCCATCTGTGTGGGAGAGA
This sequence comes from Enteromius radiatus, assembly GCA_032357445.1. NCBI lineage: Eukaryota > Metazoa > Chordata > Actinopteri > Cypriniformes > Cyprinidae > Enteromius > Enteromius radiatus. Next base: position 18,715,721 of record JAUCMS010000127.1, read on the forward strand.
AAACAAGGCAGTCATTACTGACCTGACATTCAAGTACTACCATCCTGCTTGTGAAGCTTCTGATATACCTGCAAAATCAGGTGAAGGAAATACTAGTGGAGACTGTATCACAGAATCACAATGCCGGGCAGTGAGCAGCAGTACACTTTTAAAAGCACTTAGAGGTGATGCTTGTGCCTCAAACCACCAATAAGTGCAGGTTCCAGGAAGAACTTACTTCGTTTTAGGAGAGAAGAAGAGTGGTCCATTTTTGGTTTTTAATATATATTAAAAACTGAAATATTGCCAAAAAAAAAAAAAAAATCAAAACGAAAAAAACAAGAACCCTATCAGATGCTTGGCCCACCCTGGACCCACGCTACTTCACAGCCAATCAGAAAATTGTTATGATATTCAGTTGAGGTTCCTATATTTTTATTTTTTTTGCTTTCTTCCCACAATGCGTGTAACCACTTCCGCCCACACCCACAAACGTCCTAATAATGCATATATAAATTTAAATTTAAACGCTACCAATATGCGCAGAATTTAAATCCTTTTGACTTTCAATTTGGGAGAGCAAAGATCTTACAAGATATTTGTCAATGATCTCAGCATCCATTGATGCATGTTGGTGCATTGTCTTGTTAGTCTTAGTGGTGTAGTGCAGGGTATGCGCCGGCATACACGGCGAACACCCACTTCTTTATCGGTCGTCTTTGCGTACCCACTTCTAAATCCCCTCTGATGCACATTCAGTAGTATCCTGCATTAGCCAAATCATGACAGTAAACCACAAGAGTAGCTAATCAAATTGCATGTGAATATTATATGTGTGTGTGTGTGTGTCCTCCATGTCCTTCAGAGCGCGCTTCAGCTTCTGTTCCATATGCGTCAGCGCACATTTATGTAGGTTAAAGATTTAACCTAACATTGCGATTTTGATATATTGAAAATTGAAATTGAAATTTTTATTTTAGGCAAATAGTTATGATTTGAGAATGCCAAATTATTCAAACATTGGCTATGATTAATACATCAATACATGTATGATCAACTCGCTGCCACTGGCCGCAAAAAAACAAACAAACAAACAAAAAAATAAATAATAATAATAATAATAATAAAGATAAAAAAAATCTGTTAAGTGCGTAACCTCGGAAGAAATCCTGCAGGCGCCCCTGCAAACAACAATAAAACCAAAAATTGACTGTCTGCGCTACTGCGTCACTGTAAAAAGCGGTCAAATATGCTACTCTCAAGGTCAAATCAGAATATTGTCAAAATTGTTTTGCAACAGCTTTAAAAATGCATCTGGAAATGCATCTAAAAGCATGCAAGCATGCAGGATAATAACACAATTTACTACATTTGTATGAAGTTTTCTGTGAATAAAACTCAAAACAGAAAAAAATAATAATAGATGTGCTGTGAAGGTAATGACTGTTCACATATTAATAGTGGTCTTTGCTTCACTACAATACATTCTCCTCAGGCTGTGGTCGGTGAGTGTGATTTCAAGTACAAGATGTTCCTGGATCAACATTCCAATCAACCAATCGGAATTGAGGAATACTTTTTCTGGAAATATCTGTTTTAAGCTTATGATCAGGATTAGGTGCTTCTACACCCTTGTTGTTAATCAGACATAATTTCCCACAGGGGAGGGAGGGCTGGGCGCTCTGGAGGGCGCACGGGATACACGGCAGGATCAGAAGGGCGCACGGGATGCGCGGCAGGATCAGGAGGGTGCACTAAATGTGCAGCAGACTCAGGAAAGTGCACTAGATGCGCGGCAGACTCAGGAGGGCGCACTGGAGGCGCAGCAGACTCAGGAAAGTGCACTAGATGCGCAGCAGACTCAGGAAAGTGCACTAGATGCACAGCAGACTCAGGAGGCTCCTCCATTACAGGCTCTGGAGGGTCGGGCCATGACAGCAAATCCTCCTCCACCATTGGCTCAGGTGGGTTGGGCCACGACAGCAGGTCCTCCTCCACCATTGGCTCTGGTGGGTCAGGCCACAGTGGCAGTGGCAGCATGGCCGGCTCTGGCAACAGCGGCAGCAGCGGGGCAGACTCGGGCAGGAACAGTGGTAGCGTGGCAGACTCTGGCTTGAGCTGTGGCAGTGTTGCAGGCTCTAGCGGTGACAGCAATAGCTGGGCCGGCTCTGGCAACAGCGGGGCAGACTCGGGCAATGGCAGCGGTAGCGACTCCTCACCTGCCATCCTGATAGCCAGCTCAAAGATGTCCCTGACTTTCCTCGCCTCCTCCCATGACCTGATCGGAGGCAGTGCCCATGGAAAGGCGGGAGCCCCACTCGGCAACCGCATCCATGGAGGCGGAACGGGCTCCGCGAAGATGTGCGTGTTCGCGCATGCAAACGGCATCTTTCAAGTGATGTCCTGTTCTGTCACAAGTGTGGTCCGTTCGTGGTGTTGTGCATGCCGCGCTCCTCAGCGTGGCAAAGAGCAGAGAACAAGGAAGGCTTTGATACAAACTTTTAATGACTGAATCCAGAACAAGATACAAACGCTGACGGTGCAGCGACAATTAGACACAAACAGGGCGAACGCATACGGACTTCAACAGGACATGAATTCAAACTAAAAACAGGGGTATTTAAAGGGCAGGAAACTAAGGCACTAAAGTGAGGGCAGCTGAAAAACAGGTGAGACACATCGAACATAATTAGGGATATACCAAAAATACAAAGACACGGGGGAAGACACGGACAGACAGGAACAGAATGTCACAAGAAGAGTTCAGACTCAGATACACACTGACCTTTGCAGCATTGTGGTGTTGACAACACCTTGGAGTGCTTCTCTCCAAGCTGAGTACATTTAGTTTAGCCTTGTGATCCCTGGCACACTTGAAGAAAATAAGCTACTTTCTCTGTCTCCCTCTTGAACTAGAATAAAAAAGGAGGGAGAGTACAAGGATATCCAGATGCTCCGCCTGAGCTTCAGTTCAAGGTCTCGACTCCGACCAGACCTGAGCCATGTAAACCCTCTTTATGTAAGACCTGTCCACAGGCGTACAGCCTAAATCCTCTGAGCCATTACCATCATCCTCTCTTTTTTATTAGGATGTGGCTGAATGTGAGAAGGAACAGAGCTTTCTTCACGCCAATGCTGCAACATTATTCTGCTTTCACCTAAAGCATGCTCTTATATTGTGTTTTTTTTCAAGACCTATTGCCATTTTTGTATGTGAAAACATGGATCAAGACAGGGTTCACTTAAAGGAAAATGCTGTTGAGAGGAATTATGTTAAAACTACAATAAAATGCAAGCATTAACCTAGTCTGACTAAACTTTTCTTTTCAGACAGTCATGGAAAACTGAAAACAAAAAGCTGATATGCAATAACAAAAACCAAAACAGTATTTCACAGCAAAGTAAGAAAAGCAAGAAGATAGTCTTAGTCCCAAAGATCCGGAGGAGACGCCCCCAGGTAAACATAACGTTGCTGATTTAGAGGTCATTTTCGTAGTGCGATACACTGCCCTTAAATCTGCCTGTCTTCTGTAGATTATCTCCCTGTGTTGTTTGCCCAGTGGTAATCTCAGAGAGATATGTCTAAGTATTACTGGACACATCCATTACTGTGCACAGCCCAATATGTACATATGCACGTTTCTCAACTATAGATCTCTAGACATGTGGAAAAATACATTTTTGAAAACGAAAATTAAAATCTATGATTTAACACTAAATATTGTCAACAGGCTGGAAAATATAACCAATATAAAGCATCGCTAGTCTTTGTAATCTGGAAACAATAAATCTGTGTTAAGACTGATGAGCAGGGGCAGAGTGAAAAACCCCTCTTTAGCTTTAAGGTCTGTAAATTTGAATAAAACACCCACATACAAAATAGCCTCTATTATACAGCATAGGGAAGCTCCGTTTGATAGCTTTAGTGTGGGGGAGAGAAGGAAAGGTAGGCTCTTTTCCAGCACAAGCAATATTATGGGACTGCTGAATGAATAGAAGTCAAGCAACAGACAACAGAAGAAAAAAAAAGTGGTAAAAAGGAGATGTAGAATATTCAAACACTCCAGAAGGCAATTTTTCATATGTGAATAACTGAGGTTTTAAAGTACCCCTATTATGCCATTTTAAAGGTGGATAATATTGTTTTATGAGTCTCTTTAAACAGGTTTACATGTATGCAAGGTCAAAAAACACTTTAGTTTTCTCCAAAAATAAATGTAATTTTACCCAGTTTCTAAATGATTTGTAAACGACTCGTGTGAAGCAGTTCGAAGAATCAGTCTGTCTAAACCCCTCCTTCCCGTGAGCCATCACTGCTGTGATTGGTCAGATGGTGCAGTCCTTTATGATTGGTCTACCACTACAGCGCGTGTCATTTAGAGCTTTTACCAAAACGACACTTTCTGACATTATGAAGGATGCTTTCAGAGAGAATATATCAGCTAGTTAGCACGGACTACTGTGGAAAGTGTTTGCAATTTGCTTTTGTAAGCAAATCAGGGCAGGCAGACCTCTAAGTTGTGAACTACAACATTGTACAGTATAATGCATAACACTGCGTTAAGCCACTACTTACACTGAGACAGACAGACAGACAGTCAAGCTGAATAAATCACAATTTTTAGACTACATTAGGCCCACAGCTAAACAACAGAACTACAGAAACTTAAGCTTGTTGCTAACCAAGACATGTGCAGGGTTGTTACACAACATAACGTACACAAATATATATTTTGAATGATCGCTAGAAAATAAAATCATCAATTATTAATCATACTTACAGGTAGAATTTCAGAGGAGCAATCCAATCCAAATAAACTCGGCCCTGATGCATCTTTTAAGACCAAGCGTTTGGTGAACCCCACGCTGTACTCCCGAAGATCAGAATAACGGTCATCAGTAAAATGACGTGAACACAACACAAGATTGGAATTGAACTGCTGAGGTGTTTTTGAAAAAAAAAAAAAAATCTTTACCACTCATTCTTTGGCAACATGTTCTCACTCCCAACTCATCAACATTTTGACGCTTGGTCAAAGACCATTTTGCGTCGCGTTTTGACGATCAAGGTACCCCCCTTTGTAGTTACTTTTCGACGTGAAGGGTCCTCAGTTGTTTGGCTTAATGTAATGGTTTGCGTGTGTAACCCCAGTGAGTTTTACATGACTCAGTAATGCAGTACAACATTGTCATTGTTAATTGTGATTCGCCATTACTCTCTTCATAAGTGAGTTTAGCTAAAGTAAATTCATAATAAAAGGTATAATAATAATAAAATATAAATAA
>JAUCMS010000127.1:18758720-18773524 GCA_032357445.1 Enteromius radiatus
GTGATTAGCTCGTTAATTCTCTGAGCTAGAGAGCAGTTGACTGCACTGATCCCAGTGCAGTCCATAGGCCTGACAGTTACAAGAAATATTCATATTATATTATTTCTTTCTACTTCAAAATTCATTCAATTTTTATTTAAGCATGTTCACTGAAACACTAAATAGAGTCTTGTATGTTCTTGTATTTTAAGAGTTTGATTATATCTGAATTTTAATGTTTTTTATTTTATTTTTATTCTTATCCTTGTGAATACAACACAGTTAATGGTGGACTGTATGACACAGCATGTCATAACACAGAATCGATCAATAGTAAATCAGTGCTGAACCAAACTACATTTCCACCCATCCATCAGAGTCAGGCCTCTTGACTGCAAGCCCGGAAGCAATGGCTAAAAGACAATGGAGATGAACCAGAACCTGATTAGGTTATTGCTGCAAGCACTGAGCCAGGGCCATAACAAGTACTACCATATACTGTTGAAATGCTTCTTTCTACTTTAAATCCATATGTAAACTGTCTTGCTGAATGTTTCATGTGTGGGAGTGTGTCAATTCAGTGCACTATATATTAACCTTTCGAATGCTTCTTGAGCAGCTCCGTATATAATTCATAGTGCTTTCAAATACATAATGCACGATGTAATACATCATGCATGATGTATTTTTTTTGGAGAGCATTTGAGGGCATTTTCAGGATGTGTCAGTCAGTGCACTAATGCTGCATTAAATTGACACACATCCTTGTTCAGATTTTGCTCTAGTCAGCATATCTAATAATATAGCTTTGTTTACATTTTGTTTATGAGACAGTGGAGAGCTCACACTTTGAGGCTAATGTGTTCATTGACTGAGAGTCAAATCATCTTTGCATTAGTGTGATTGAATCTGTCCAGCTTTTAAAAGCTTGGCTCATATTTGAGCACATTAACGTCTGTTAAAATTTGAACCGAGTCTTAATTGAAGACTATGTTAAACACTAATTCCGACAAAAGGATTAAACACTCTCTGTTCTGCTGTATTGCTTCTATCTGGCCAGTAATCCAGATTCCCTTCACAGCACATTACATTCATTGGTTATCATTAAGTATTCTGAAGACTACTCTGAGCTCATCCACTGGTGAAGTTTCACTCAAAAGAGGAAAAATCAAACATGTTTCAAGAAAAAAAAAAAAAAAAAAAAATGTACTGGAGCTGGATTGAAGCACTTGAAAACAGCAGTTATACCACATTTACTATATTTCAGATACTTTATAGATTCAGTGAATAATTTAGGGAAAGGCTACTGTATTTCTTTAGACAGCAGTTCAGCAGTTTTATTTTTAAAAATATACATATTCTTGATTAATTACATCTCTCTGAAGTCTCAAAAACATAATATAACTACAGTTTAAAAACAGTTTTAATAGTGCTTGATACCATGTATTACTTCACAAAGATACTGTATTCCCAAGCATTTAGAAATAACTGCCAACTGGGCTATTCAACCTGCAGAAAAAACAATGCGTAACATATTTACTTTTTATTTAAGCGCTCATAAATACGCTATAATTCCACCTCTGCTTTTCACACTCCCTTCCACATAATACAGATCTTTATTTCCTTTCTAAGTTTTAATGAGGAAAATAAAGGAGTGAGTGAATAAGGAAAATCGGCCATTCAAAAATAGTCTATTCTGTGTAATGTGTAAAAAAAAATAAAAAAAAACTCATGTGACATGCATTGCGGGGGGTGTATACTAAAAACACATTACTGTAATTGTGCTGTAATTGTATAGAAGCCATACAGAGACAAGCAAGTGACCCTGCTATTTCTCTCTGCAGTTTCACCTTCATTTCTTTCTTGTTTTATGTGTGTGTATACTGTAGTTAAATATCTTATACAAAGGTAGTTACAAGTAGTTTAAAATAGCTCCCTTTAGAGTAGCTGTTATATTTGGCTATTCAAAAGTAACTCATTTTGTAAGAGGGAAATAAAATAAAATAAAATAAAAAATCAATAAAAATCTTAAATTGTTTGTATTGTTATGCCAACATGGCCAGCTTACATGAGCCAGTTTTACTTTTCCCTAAGTGCCAGGCCTTTCAGAGACTTTAAACTTGACTGATTCATTAATTGGGGATTTTATCAGGGTATTGACATTTCATCTGAAAATTCTGATGTTTTTGCTGTTTATTTTATCATGTAACAACATTCCCATAATCATGGATTTGATGTTTATTTTAACCCCCGTGTGTCAGAGTACACAGTGTGCCAGAAATACACCACCAGAGTTAATGCAAATTTGTTGTGTCAAAGGTTAGAAATCACAGTGTAGTTAATTATATGTTGTGGCACTGCGTAGGCTTCATGCAGAGCACGGGATTGCACCAGAAACAAAGTAAGGATGAGGACTTTCTTATTCCCATTTACCACCTTGCATTATGCTTCTAATTAACCTTTCCTTTGGAAAAACAGATGAGCAATTAATACTGCTTTTAAAACTTTCAAATGACAATTCCAGAGTAGCAAAAAAATCCCTCATTTTCTGCTCGGCTGCTCAGTGGTGTGCATATATTTACAATTAAAGGACTCATTCAATAATACAAACAGAGCCCATGCAGCTTAAAACACACACCAGACGAAAAAAAAAAAAAAAAACCTTGCATTGTTGAAGTGCATTGTTTTGATTATTTGGTTGGCTGATTGCAGGAGTCACGCTGAAAAGCCCTTAATGTTTGACATGTTAACAAAACATTTTTTAATTAGGGCTACGGCATCTCCACAAAAAAAACACATTTTAAGCTTATGAATATTTTTCAGGCTTTGGTTTGTCTCCGCTGGCTCTCTAGGTCAATGATTGCTTGTGGTCCTGAGGAGTTGTTGAATAGCACCAAAAGATCCAGAGACAAATGAGGTCAGTAGTTGTACAATGTACTTAGCAGTACTTCATATTAGTCTAGAACTCCGAAAACTATTCCACCAATTTCCTTGTGCTCTTACTGATATTATATATTTATTTTTCTTTATGTGACAAGGACATACCATGATTGTTTACTCTTCAGTTATTGTGTTCGATTTGTGTCTCAGCAACTGCTTGAGTAAAGAAGCCTTCTGTGTGAGCAATATTGTAGAGAAGGATGGCTTGGTGCTGGCGAGGTCCATCTTTGCCAAAGGGTCAATGCGAAAGATTGTAAAGCTCTTATTTGGCCAACAGAACATGAGTTTTGGCAACCCATAATCTAATATTAATATTCACAGTGAATTTGACAAGACTACTGTATGTTAATCCTTTCAACAGAATTGCTGCAAAAATGTTTGTTGATCAGCGATTACAAAAAAACGTGTGCCGTGATGATAGCTGTATACATTTAAATGAAAATGATAGAGTTGATTGAATTTGATTAGAAAAACATCACAGGGAAAAAAAATCTAATATTCCTTTAAAAAAAAAAATAATAATAAATACATAAATACATAGATCACAGGTCAAAGGGTCACTTCCTAATCCCTCAAACAAGGACCAGAGAGAGACATAGCAGTAACATCTCCTTCACGTGCCTATCGAACAGCAGGGTTGCAATCTATTGTGCTCAAATTAAGATCTCCGGCTCAAACCCCACAGTTCAATATCATGTATCCTGTTATCTTCCGTTTGTTCCTCTACCCGAGCTCCCCCTCATGATAGCGCTATCTGATGTTCTGCCCAGAGCTCATCACTCATGGATCGCTTCATTTGCGTCCCTGACAGGTGGAACTGAGCTCTGCTGAGAATAAGGAACTGGAGGAGTTCATGCACCACAGGCTTTTGGGTCAGGAGACTAATCATACACATGCATGTTGGGGTGGCTGATGCAGAATAAATCGAGCGTGTGCAGGTGGAGAGCGTGCTTCTAGGTTTCCAGGCAATATTTTGGGGGCATGTCTGTTAACAGGGGAAGCTCTTTGTCAGTTGACATAAATTGAACATGTCTTATTATCTCTCCCATAAGCTGGAAATGAAAAATAACTGGCTCTGGAGAGACAAGATAAACGGCCTTCATTTGTGCCTCTGCCACGTCTCGCTGAGGGTTGTGAAATTCACTCACACATGCATCCAGTGCTCAAACACGCACACTCACTTCTTCCCACGTGCGCTTTTTTGAGCATGTGCATGCCTCATAAAACTGAAACTCTGATCTGAGCATTCCAACAACAAAATAACAGTTGTATGTGCAAAACATTACACTTCATAATTCAGGCTGTAAAGTTCACAAATTCACTCAGTAACAAAACTGTAAATAGTAATAGAGAATAAAGTGGACGTGGTAGAGAAAGATTGTGAGAAATAAAAATAAATCTAAAAGAGACTGTAAGACATAAGAGAGGAGTAGAATGGAAGTGTCAAGAATTTACTGACGAGTTATCTTTCTTGTTGATTAGGCTGGGAGATATGTTTTGTGTTGGCATTTCTGAATCATTTTTATGGTGTCTTGTTCTTTTTTTCCCCACCAAGAGGTTTTCATGTGTTTGCGCTTCCTCATAATACAATAATATAAAAAGCGGGTTTGGCGTTCTGTCCGGCTCATACCCTGCTTGCCCCTCAAAGGAAGGTGCGAGACGGGCGGAAAAGGGGAGGAGGAGGGGTGCACAAAAGACAAGATGCATAAGGAAGGAAATGGGTTTATTTATAATGGGTATGCTAGATCTGATTGGACGGATGGAACGTGGAGATTGATTAGGTGCCAGCTGTGGTTGATTCATACACGCTCCTCCTGAAAATAGTTTTGCAACATCACTTGCTGAAGCCTTGTGCTAAACGTCATGTGGATATGATTAACACTTAACACTTTCATTATGATCTGTTTATGTACTCATGGACCCAAGGAAGTGATTGAAATAACTTTTTGTTTTGTTTTGTTTTTTTTTACTGTAAAGGTAGATCTATCTGTGTTGTCTCTGAATCCTGTGGTTTGTGTGTGTGTGTGTAGTCATTCTGTGGAAGACACACACACACACACACACACACACAGATTGACACAGCTTCTCTGTATGAATCTGTGTAGCTCTTGTTCTCAAGATAACTTACATTAAAACAAAAGCTGTAGGATTTAAACTAATATCTTGTTTGATCTCTTGGCACATGCTTAGAAAGAGCTCCGAGGTGCTTTCTCTCTCTCTCTCTTTCCCTTTCCGCACTCTCTCCTGCTCCAAGCTCTGTTAAACACTTTGAGAAAGAACACTTCCAGTGGTCCGTGAGGGTTTGATATAATCTCATTCAAACATCGACCCCCCAGGCTGTTGGCTTACTTGGATACATGACTGTATTGCTGTCTGGATATTTTTCTTGTGGTTGCATTTTTTATAAAGCCTTTTCTTAAACAGAGTTTTTTTGGGGGGGGTTTGTAGCTTTCTACCTCTACCCACACAAGCACAGACAAAGACACACACACATACCTTAGTAAGTGGAAGAAAGCAAAAAGAAAAGAATATAAAAATGATTCTGAGCCACAAATTGTTTGGGGTACAGTGGTGCAAGGCTGTTGAACTAAGAATCTATTTCTATCTGAAGAACAGGGGGCGTTTAGAAGTGAAGGGGGGGGGGGGGTTCAGAGGTTGAAGAGTAAGAAAGAGTGCTGCCTTTTAATATCACTTTAAAAGAACAGCAAATTTGAACATGATGTACCCTAAAGACATTTTGGTATGGTAATTGTTTCTTACTGTTTCTCATGCATGGTTCCTCTGTGATAAAATTCATAGATTCAGATGACAATTATCCATTTTTGCCATCTCACAACTCACACATTCACTTCTCACATTGTCAGCCATGTTCAATTTATTTAAATATACAATTTAATAATAGGATAATTGATGTGCTATTGTTGAAATTACATCGTCTTGCATTTTACTTCTCAAGTCATAAAAGTAATTAAAAAAATGTAGATATTAGCTATATAAGTTCACTTATAGTGCACTCCAGTCCTAATACCTTACAGCCCTCATTGGCTCTATAAACAGACGTACCGCCCGATACCATCCAACAGGAGGCCGCACTCTCTTCCCTCACTTTTATTTCAACAGAGTACACATTTAATACATGGACAGCAATATCAAGTCATCTGTTGCGTGTATACGACGCGTATACGTATCCTACGTTTTACTTTTTTTAAAGTAAAACAATCTTCGTTTGTGTTCTGCTGAGGAAACAAAGTCACCTACATCATGGATGCCTTGGGGGTAAGCAAATAAACATCAAATTTTCAGTTTTGAGTAAACTATCCCTTTAAGGACCACAGATTCAGGTAAAATCATGTAGAAAGTGTCTGTGTTTTGTAAAGGACAAGGTCAGCTATATAGTACATCTATTTCATGTACTTTTGCTTTCTGAATAATAGTTTGTGCCTGTGTATTATAGTGGCATCATCCATTTGAAACAAGCTTCTGCCTCAATTATTGTCTGCTTTATTATTATATTGGTCAAGCAATTTCTTCATGTCTAAACATCAAATTTTCACTTTTGGGTAAACTATATGTTTGACTGGATATCTTCAAGATTTTGTCTGACTTCTGCTTTTGCAGAGCAGCGATAGTGGTCATGATCATTTTGGAGAATGACATCCAGAAGAAGTGCAAACTATGTAGCCCAATGCCTTTTTCATCTTGCTCAGCTAGAGCTGTGAGTTTGAAAATAACTGTTTTTTTTTTTTTTCCAATTCCATTTAGTGCTGCTATCTGTACAGAAATTACACACTTCACCTTTTAGCTTTCATGCAATAAGACCATAGAGGATGCTGAGCATGAACTAATGTTCTACTAATGGAAGGACTAATGGTCCAAGATTGTACTATCTATCTAATAATCTCTGAGAGTTATTGTTCTCCATTTAGACTCTATTACTTTTGTTTCTGATGTATCCTGCAGGTCTAAATTCTCCACAGTTAACGAATGAGACATGCTACATGTCTCATGTTTTACAATGTTTCTGTTTTCCTCAAACTCTGTAATTCGATGGAAATATCAAAATACATTTGCATATAACAATATATTCTAAACAAAAGTTTTGTGCATGCAAATTTAGTGTTAACATAACAAAGAGAAACTGTACATGAGGTATTTTCAAATCTGATTTTCAAAGTTTATTCCATTTAACAAACTATTGTTAGATTTGCACCATTTCTTTCAAAAACATTCATCCAGAGGAAGCTTTATACAATCACTTTTTTCTGTTCAGACAGATTATTAACAGATTATTAGGCTGCATGTGAACATAGCCATTGATGTAGAAAAATGACAGATGCCCCATCCTTCTTTCACATATATTAACATGCACAGATGCTACGGATCAGACACACACATACACACACACACACACTGTCTCTTTCTGTGTCTGTACACGGTCACTATGAACTCAGAAAAAGTCAGCTCTTTTAGTAAAACTCATTTCTTTTAATGATGTGAAGCATACTCAATTAATTGTAATTAAAGTCTGTGTCATTTATCTGGTTGGAGTCTTTGGACATAATTTCCCTTTGCTTATGAAAAATGCACACATGCAGACGGACTCTAACTCACACTCTTGAGGGAGTCATGTACTGTAGCTCAGTACGAACAGAGAAACCTTTGTAAATGAGCTCCTATATGCGAGTATCGAAGGAGGTCATGCTTCTTTTAAATTTCTTAAAACCTCAAACTTCCATCTACAATGGATTTATGAAATCTGAACATCAGTCTCGGTGCCTGGAGGCTATGGACATAGTTCTCCGGAATATGGCAAAGGCAACATTAAACTTCATCAAAGTTGCCTATGCAACTTTAGAAAAAGAAAAAGCAAAGAAGAAGCTTTTATTTCATCTGTATTCATGTAAAAGATACAGCACCACACACACACACACATGCCAAAGGGAAGACATGTGGAATACTAATGCCACACAAAGGCATCAAGGAACAATCCTCAAGAAAAACTTGTCGCTGCAACAAAAAAATGAATTATTCTTTTTAATCTACTTTTGCATGAATCAAGCATTTTAAAGCATGTTCTCCTGCATTTCAATTGTTGTCAGAATCAGGTTTATACCTTGCAGGACTGCTGGCACTAATGAACCCATATATACTTTATTATGGAAACATTATTAGGATTATGAATAATTGACTCATTTGAATGATAGAAAGATTTGTGTTAATATTATCCCACTCACCCCTAAAGAAGAGCAACTGGAAAATGAGGCTTGATTATCTTCCAGAATACTCAGTATGATAATGATGCTCTGCTATTTTGTTTATGCAATGCAAACCAGACCAGCATTAACATCTTCGCCTCATTCACCCTTAAGACCTCTAAATAATCACACACAGTACTTTTGGGGAAAAACAGTGTTCTGCATGGCTACTGATAAATATATGCATATTTGCTGCTTAGCAGTTGGGTAATGAGTCTTTATGTGGGTCACAATGGATCAGATCTTCATATTCGTCTGAATAATTTCAGCTCACCGAATTTGTCTTATACGTTCAAAGTCAGTCACATTTGCTAATCTGTCCCCAGTGACGTGGTGTAGTGGAAGATGGGGAGCGATACACGTCATTTTCAATTACAATCTGAGTAGAAGTGATAAAAAAGTAACCAGCTTTATATGAGTAAACAATGCACTTATCTGTAGAATGAACCGGGAAGATGCTGCAGAAAGTCAGGGATATGAAGCACAAGTGAAGAATAGCAGCAAACAGCCAGATTGGTAAATTCAGGAGGGAAATATGCCATTGACATTAGCTATCCAAGGTCATTATTTTATCATTTCACAGGGACAGATAGCAGTTGTAGAAAAGAGGGAGAGATATGAATGATGAATATTCACCAAGTCATTCCCTGTGTGCCTGACAGATGGACAGACTCCTCCCTGGAGACGGGCAGCTGATGACAGTCTCATGCCTGGTCACAAACCAACAAATATATAATTTGCTCAAACTCAAAGAAAGAAGTTGATAAAGGCATTGGGAGGTCATTTGATGCAGCGAATTGGACAGGTTTGTGGATATTTTCCTTGGCTTTAGAACTGCCTTTGAGCAGACTGGGGTTTAAGCCAACAGATCTCATATCTACCAAACTGTTCACACACCAGACTGGTTCATGCTTTAAAAACAGCCTTGGGATATTAGAAACAGTGATGGAGGAATTGGTTTTCACAGCAGAAATGACCTTGGGGGGACAACAAAATTATTATCATTCATTTATCTTAGCAGTGTAAATAGGTATTTTTCTTTCATACAAAACATAAGCTGTGATGCCAGATTTATCAAAGACCACCTTCCCTCAAAACCGTTGATCTCCTAGCTGGTTTTCGCATCTTTCGCATCAAAAATGGTATCCTGAGGTAAAAGTTTATCCAATGATTTTTAAATGAGGGATGATGTATCGTTGTAATGTGAAGTTTGATGGACAGCTGGTTGCCTGAGGTAAAAGCCATTAATGTAAGACACTTATTTAAACCGTTGCGCTTGTCCCAGCCAACTGCATTCAAGACAAAACACACTCTTATTAAACCAAAGCTATCGATTACTCTTTATCAGTATGCTGTACTAGTCATTGTTGTGGCCAGTGGGTCTTTGCAAGCTGTTGAATATAATTCATTTAACTATTCAAGTCCTTCAGCAATAATGCATTTACAATAAGTGCATTTTTATTTATTTATATATATCAGGCTGTCCCTGCTATAAGGGGATATACAAATTATAAAACAACTACATGGACAAAAATGATTCTCTTGACATCTTTCTGTTTCCTAAACAACATTCATTCAGACAAATAGGGCCCACATTTGATTAATAATAATGAAGGCTTGAAAGCTGACACACTCATGAATTTAATAATGAGATGATTTCCATGGTTCTAATTTGTAGGAATAATTCATGGGTAATGAATTATTGATGAATTATAATTCAAAGGTAAATGACATGGCAATATTTTGATATATGAGGCGAAGCACATGAGTTGAGAATTACAGCAGTGTCTTTTGAGAATCGCGATGCCCTGTGTGAGACGTAACATGGTATTGATCCAGTCAAATGACAAGGAGGTTTTTTATCTTTTCTTTCTGATAAATAATAATAATTACAGCATTATATTAGAAAATAAGATTATCTTGTGTCATTATTTTTCTGACCATTTCTCGTGTTATTTATTATATACATTTTATCTTCAGGTGCTTAGGGATTGTATGTTTTCCATTTTTTCTGTACAGTTATATGCCCTTTTTTGTTATAGTATAATATAAAAAATAATGATAATAATTAACAAGAAAATGCAGAAGAAGACTCTCAGCCTGCTTTTATTATTTATACTTAGGTATTAGTATGTGAAAATGACAGGTATCAAATAGTATTGTTTTTTTGTTTTTTTTTGTACATTTAGATTAACTTATGAAACATATGATGTGGATGTATTGACAATATCTAAAATATGAATATTTAAAAAAGAAAAAAAAAAAAAAAAATATATATATATATATATATATATATATTGTAAATATATAAAATATGTTACATTTTATAGATGCATTTTAAATCCTAAAAGGCACTGCCAAATCAGCAAAAATGACTTTGTGTTACTTTCACAAATCATAAATTAACTTTTTCACTCACCAGCCAATTTGACTACTTACTTGCCATTCATAACCTCTACTAGCCAAAAAACAAAAGCAAAAACAACAACAACAAAACAAACATAAAAAACAAAACATGAAAATAAACAATTTACAATAATACATTAATGTTTTGCATTTAAATAATGCTTTAAATATAAAATTAAAACAGCCAGTTGGAGACAGTAAGTCACTGTTAAGCGAGTCATTGCGATTGAACCGAATCATTTGAACAGTTGATTCATTCAGGAACTAAATACAATTCTGTTGCTCATAGATGCAAAACAGTCAACCGTTTAGAATGATTTTTGATAATGAAAGAGATCTAGAACATCCAATATAGTGTCTAAAACGTAAGTCTCTTTATAATGATCTATTATTTATTGAACTGTTGTATAAAAACCATGCAGATTTTTTTAAAGAATAAATGTTACTCTTCATGCGATAGGCCATGTTGATCAACAATCTGAAATTATATGATTTTTTTTTCCTGCCCTCTTATCTTGAATTATGTGATATTTCTTAATGCATATTGCTAGACTGAATCATGAATCATACTGTAAATGCAGATTTCATCATGTTGGGTGTGTGCACTCTGTATTTCAACTAACTTGGTTTTTAACTTTAAAAAAAAAAATCAGTGGAACACATAATCTTAATGATAAGATTATTAAATTGTTCATATGTGTCACAAGTCAGACCTCCGTGGCTCTCTCTGACCGTCATCAGCAGGAACCTTCCCCGGAGTATTAACGTTCCTACCCGGACTAATTATCTTCGCTATTTAAAGACCAGAAATGCTGCGGCAAGGCGCAATGTTTTGTTTACTACAATTGAAACTCTGAGTTTTCTTCCTGTGTTTATTCGGACTGCCTTTGTTATATTACCTGGACTGCCTTTGGATCTTTGACCATTGCCTGATACCCCAACCTTCTGCCTGGATTTACGGATTACGATCACTGCCTGATATCTCGACCTCTTTGCCTGGACTCCGGTATTTATCTTTTGCCTTGCCTACGTTTGTTCATTGCGTTTGACCCTGCCTGCCTGACTGTGATAAACAAAGCCTGCAAATGGATCCAACCTCGTCTGAGTCTTCACAGAAAACTTTGCCGCCACAGGAACCAGCGGTTTTTTATCAACTGGCAAGTGAGTTGTCTCATCAGGGATCAGTTTTAGCTTCCCATCACCAACAATTGGAGAAGTTAAATCAACTCACCGAGGAGATGGTGCAGTCCATCCAGGCAGTCTCCTTTACGCAGTCACGCTGTGGCCACGCCCCCTCCGGCACTCGTCATGAATTCTCAGGCTCAGATTTCACTCCCAGAGAAGTTTGACAGATCCGCAGAAAATGTAAGGGCTTCCTCTTGCAGTGCAGCATTTATATTAATCAGCAGCCTAAAAATGTCACCATGGACAACAGTACAGTTTTGCTGGTTTGCTCCCTTCTCACTGGACGAGCACTGGAGCGGGAAACAGTGCTCTGGGAAGGTAGGCAGATGGCCTTTCCCATCTATACCACTAAAACAAGGTATATTAACAGCTGCTGATTATACTATGAAATTTCACACCCTGGCGGCACAATCCGGCTGGCCTTCTGAATCGCTCAAAATGATGTACCGCAAGGGACTACGTGATGAACTCCAAGCCGAGTTAGCTTGTCGAGATGAAGGGAAATCACTGGAACAATTTATGAAGCTGACTATTCAGATTGACAACCTTCTCCGATCCCGATGTGGACGGCGTCCATTCCAGCCACTACCATCTATCTCTCACATCCCTGATCCTGAACCCATGCAGATCGGGTATACTCATCTCACCCAGGAGGAGCGTGAGAGGAGGATACGCAGCCACCTCTGCTTATACTGTGGACAACCTGACTACATCCGAGCCAACTGCCCGACCCGGCCATCACGTCAAACCCCATCACGGGTGAATGTTAACCCTTCAAGTAATTCCATGACAATCAATGTTAAACTCAGCGTTCGGGGTTGTGAATTTAATACAACAGCATTTATTGATTCAGAGGCAGAGGGAAATTTTATTGACGAGAATTATGTTGAGCTTTGTCATCTTCCTCTCCTTCCATGAGGATCTCGTGTGGCTGTGGCAGCCCTAGATGGCTGACCCCTGGGCTCAGGGAGAATAAAATCAACCACCGAGGATGATAAGCTGCACATTGGGCCACTCCACCAATAAACTATACGACTATTCACCATTCAGTCCCCAGAACATCCCGTCATCCTCGGCCTTCCCTGGCTCGAACTTCACGACCCCACCGTTTCCTGGACAGAGAGAAAAATCACCCGATGGTCATCCTACTGCCATCAGCACTGTTTGAAAAGCCTCCAGGAACCTCCACGATCCCAACCCGAAACCTCTCTTTCAACCGAACTTCACAAACACCTACCTGCACACTATCACAACCTCCAAGTGGCTTTCAGTAAAGAAAGGGCTACACGACTACCACCACATAGACCCACCAACTGTGCCATCGAACTCCTTCCTGAAACCACGCCCCCTAAAGGTCGTATATTTCCACTCTTTCAACCTGAAACGGAAAGCATGCAGAACTACATCAAGGAGGAACTGGCCAAAGGCTTTCGCTTCTACGGAATCCCGGAGGATATCGTCTCTGACCGGGGACCCCAATTCACCGATTATGGCACACCTTCCGTGAAAAGATGAATATCAATGTCAGTCTAACCTCAGGTTTCCATCCCCAGGCCAACAGGCAAGCCGAGAGACTTAATCAGGAACTCACCCAATTTCTACGGTCTTACTGTCACCAAAACCAACAGGATTGGAGCCGTTACCTTCTGTGGGCCGAGTATGCCCAGAATTCTCTCCGGAAACCATCCACAGGCATGACACCATTCCGATGTGTGCTCGGCTTTTAACCTCGGCTGTTCCCCTGGTCAGGTGAACCTACCAATCTCTCAACCCTCAACCACTGGCTCCGTCGGAGTGAAGAAACGTGGGATCACAACTCAGACCTCCGTGGCTCTCTCTGACCGTCATCAGTGGGGACCTTCCCCGGAGTATTGACCCATTGTGCCCACGCACTTCTGTGATTTCCGCCGCAGGTGTTCCGTATTTTTTGCGCGCAAAGTTTTGTTTACTATGGTTGCAACTCTGAGCATTCTTCCTGTGTTTATTCGGACTGCCTTTGCTATATTACCTGGACTGCCTTTTGATCTTCAACCATTGCCTGATACCCCAACCTTCTGCCTGGATTTACAGATTACGATCACTGCCTGATATCTCGACCTCTATGCCTACACTGTGTTTGTTCATTGTGTTTGTGACTGTGATAAATAAAGCCTGCAAATGGATCCGACCTCATCTGAGTCTTCATCACAATATGTAAGTATCTTAGTTTTTAGGTAATGTCAATACATCAGCAACACAGAACCACAGTTTATTTAAAATACACATGAACACTAATGGCATTGTGCTTAACCACAGTGCACTGATCCAGAGCACTTCACTCAAAAGCACCCAGCAATAATTTATGTATAGCATCTGCAATTTGCACACACATTCAGTCCACAAAAACACAAATGTAACATGTTAACATTGATTTTATAGAGCTGCATTTGGAACTACACATTGTGTGTTGCGTTTTAGACTTAAAGAAAATGTCTGTAAATAGTACTGCTAGAAGATTTCTATTAATTTATTTTCTTACATTGCACACACACTCAGACCATAAATTTCATGCTAAAGGAAGCTTTGGAAAGCTTGACATTGAAAACTAGCACTCACTGGACTCAAGGAAATGCAGGGGAACTTGAAAGTACTGTTGTGGCTTCATAATTATGTGCTTAATTGACTTGGCTACTGTAAAAGCATCACAGATATGTTAATGAATCTTTTTGATCCCTCTGGTCACCAGGCCCATCATTTTGTTTTCCGGTGAATGAATCAGAGAGATACAGAGTCATGTTTTCAAACCCCATTCTCCATTTTGGGATATGGGTAAGGTTAGGGATAGGTTTAGTGGTATGGGTAGGTTTAAGGGTGAGTTAAGGTGTAAGGGATGAGCCAACAGATTTAATTACATACAGTTTATATATATATATATATATATATATATATTAGAGCTGTCAAGCGATTAATCGCATCCAAAATAAAAGTTTTTCTTTACATAATATATTTGTATATAGTGTGTATATTTATTAAGTATATATAAATACAAACACATGCATG
>JAUCMS010000127.1:18848247-18872972 GCA_032357445.1 Enteromius radiatus
GGTCGACTCAGGGGAGGCGAAGAGATCCATCTCGGCCTCGCCGAAGTGATCCCATATCAGCTGGACTGTCTGGGGGTGGAGTCACCATTCTCCAGGGTGGGTGGACTGCCGTGACAGCTGGTCGGCGAATGCATCTTTTTTTTTTTTTTCAGTATGCGCTTCGGTGTGAGCATCTTGAACGGCATCCTACGCAGAGACCTGTTCAGAGCTCGTAGGTCCAGGATGGGTGTCAACCCACCACTCTTTTTGGGCATGAAGTAAGGGCTGTAAAACCTTGACCTCATCTCAGCTGGAGGGACAGGCTCGATTGCGTCCTTCGCCAGTAGGACTGCAACCTCCGCACGAAGGACAGCGGCTTCCGCGTCTGAATGAACACGCGTATAAAGTATGCCTCTGTACCTGGGCAAACTGAATCGCATAGCCAAGGCGTACCGTCCATATCAACCACTGCGAGGGTTTGGGGAGCTGTAATCAGGCCTCTAACTGGGTCGCCAGGGGTATCAAGGGTATGGTAGTGGCAGTGCCCGTGGTGGGGCAGCCTTGTGGGGAACCAGGGAGGAGAGCGGCCCCAGAAGCCAGAGCGCCCTGGGGGCGAGTCTGGCTGCACGGGGCAGCTCTTACTTGCTCCACTGGTTCCCGCGCTGGCGACCCAAGGCTCCACATCTGAGGAGACAAAAGAGATTTGGTTAGATGGGAACTTTGGGGCACTGTGCCCAGAGGTGAGGAAGATTGCTCCTTCTGTAAAAGGGGTGCACATGTTACTGTCCCCCGAGGAGCAATCAGCATCACCTCCGGGCTGCCCGTGTCTTTTTTCTTATATATATATATTTTTTTTTTTCAACGGGCAGCATCTCACACCCGCGGCCAGCTCGACGTCTTGCAGGCCGCCTAGCATCATGTGCCTCGACCGGGGACGGAGCAGAATGTCTGGGTGCCGCAGGGGCGCTTGGAAGCTTGGCATACTCCCTGCGCGGCAGTACGTGACTGATGGCCTCTGCCTGCTGCTGGACTGTCGAGAACTTCTGGGCAAAGCTCTCGACAGTGTCGCCGAAAAGGCCAACCTGCGAGATAGGCGTGTTAAGAAAACGAACTCTCTCAACGTCGGCCATCTCAGCAAGGTTGAGCCAGAGGTGTCGCTCCTGAGCCACTACCGTGGACATCACCTGACCAAGTGCACGTGCGGCCACCTTCGCCGCTCGTAGCGCAAAGTTGTTCCTGCATGACCCCTTGATCAGATCCACCCTCGTGCAGGTGTCTCAGCGCTTTGGCTTGATACACCTGTAGTGCCGCCATCGCGTGCAAGGAGGTGACAGCCTGTCCAGCGGCATAATAAGCCCGGCCCGCGAGAGCAGACGAGGTCTTACATGCCTCGGATGGGAGCCGCGGCGGCCCACGTCAGGCAGCGGCACTGGCAGATATGTACCGCCACAGCGCGCTCGACCTGGGGGATCGCCGCGTACCCCTTGGCTGCCCCTCCGTCAAGGGTGGAGAGGGGTGAGGAGCTGAATGGCAGGCGAGACGCTCCGCACTGCCACCGTGAGGTCCCCTAAGCGCTTCCCCACGGCCGCAGAAAAACTTTTATGGCTCTCCGCGCCACAGGAAAGAGCGCAAAGGGAGCCTGCTCACGAATGAGAGGCTTGTCCTCAACGTAGCGATGGTCATGCGTCCGCAATGAATGCATGACTCATCCACATCCTCTTCCAGCCATGCCTTCTTATACACATGCTGTGATAAGGTGCACCTGGCTGCAATCAATTCACGCCAATTTTCATTGGCCTTTTCTCAAAGATTCAAAGACGATTGGTCTCTCATGCGAGATCCCATATGTAACATCGAAGTGATTCGACTGAAAGGGTAACCTTAGATCAGTCACCACAGAGATGCTCCAATAAAACACCTTTTGAGTTACTTCAGTCACACTTTTAGCAGAAGCATAACAGAACAGCTCAGAGAGACATTGTTATAAACTCCTGCCCAGCTTCTAGGAAGCCGTCACTAGACGGTGGCATTACATGATTGAACATATAGGGAAATGAATACAATGAGCTCTTCCACAGCTCTCTGCTGAACATATATAATTGGATATTTACTCAATGAGGATAGAGAGTACTTCAGTACGTGGCATTATGTTGTGTGCTCTTCTTTTTGCAGTCTTTGTGTAGGGAACAAGAGAAGATTGTTTGTTTCTCTTGTCCTGTGAAATCAGATCTCAGAGACTGTGTCCATACAAAATGGAAAGAGAAAACATTGTCAGATTGTTTTCTTCTTTCAAGCTGAGATTTGTTGCTATGGGAATACTGTATGTACTGGCTATATAAAGTATGGGCCACTGCTGTATACGTCATTTCGATCTCTGCTTCTTAGCAGTACAATTGAAAATTGAGTACTTAAGCAGATATGTTTATGTGCTCACACACTAAGAGAAAGGAAGAATATGTTTTGTTTTTCGGTTTGTGCTTCTCTATCCATTGCTCACTATCAGCTTAATAAAAAAATTATAAAACATTTTAAGTAAAAAAAGGTTTTTTTTTCTCTCTGTCACCTGCCACTATCTAGTCCAGTAGTTATCTAACAATGCTATTACCTATTTAATGTAAATATTATTTAATGTTATATAAAAATAATTTTTTTATGTTACTTTAAACCATTTTTGATCAATTATGTACAAGCTTTGTAAATAAGAATCAACCATCACCTTCTTTAGAATTTTCTGTTGAAATAATTATCACATCTGTACAGTTTCAATTTCATTTAGATTTAGAAAGGTTTTGTTAAACAACACACAAGTAACGGTTGCATCAGCAGTGCACGAAGCAGCAATCCAACTGTGACTAGCACTTATTTATCAGTGTCTTCCAGTAAATCAGGTAGGACTGCAGGGTGAACGTCATGCAATTAATATTCATGAGTAGAGCTGATAAGTTTTGGTACAACTTGTTCTCTGGTTCAGACTAGGTCATGTTAGGTAATTGCTAAATACTAATTTCACAGTTGGGCCTTATGTTACTTAAGAATATTGTTGACCAGAATATTTTATATTCACATGCACACATTCTGTTTTGTAGATGACTTGTAATAAAGTGAGTTTTTGCAAACTGGCCATTACAACTAAAACAAATTAACAACAACAATAAAAAAAAATAAAAATAAAAATAACAGTAAAAACTATTTCAAATTGGAAACAAAATACATGAGTTTACTGGATGGAACAGTTGGTATATGCAGAGAACAAAAATGCAATATATCTTTTATGAAGCGGACTACACAATGGAGGTAAGTAAATAAAAGTAATTTATTTTAGGCAGCAGAAGAGTAACAGAGATTGTTGCTGAGGATACTGGTGAGTATAACAGACAGTGATCATTTCAATGAGCAGTAACAGTGGAGTAATGAAGATAACTTTGTATGCCGTGTGCGTGTATGTGGCGTGTACCCCCTCCTCCAGAGCCTCCTCCCGAGGCTGGGCCCCTGCGACGTTGCGGTGGCCTTCCTCTGCTTCAGGGTGCTGGTCGTTCTGGATGACTGACATGGTCCTCTCTAGGAACCCAGGATCGTTCTTCAGGACCATACCTGAAGTTCCTCACCCGCTGATGTTTCAGCATTCATTTGACTGAATAACTCAAGAAAGTGCTGAGTGAAAGCGGCATATGATTGTACTGCTGGGCCAGTTTGGTTCCATAAGGTCTCCGTCCACTGCAACGCCAGTCCTGTTAAACAAGAGATCAAAAAATAAATTTTGCCATTATCTGAAGGATACACTGAAGGATATGTTACAAAGGCGATGGAGCACTGTAGCAAGAATCCCCTGCATTCTCTCGCCACGCTTGAGTAGGGCGCCGATCAAACCATGGGACTGAGAATGGCGGGAGGTGAAGAAGCATTGTTGACTGTAGATGCGCTGGGGGCAGGTGTCGGCAGTGGCTGTGGTGGTTGTGGTGGTGTAGCAAGCAGGGCTCATCTGAGATTATCTGACAAATTCTTGCTGCCTAGCGGTTTTAGGTCCAAGCTTCTATTTTGAAGAGGACTACACAAGGGAAGTAAGTAAATAAAAGTATTTTATTAAGGCAGCAGAGGAGTAACAGATATCATTGCTGAGGATACTGGTAAGTATAACAAACAGAGATCATTTCAATCACATTTAAGAAAAGACCATTTGCAAAAGTAGCCTTGTGCCACATAAACCTTTTTTTTTTTATGTTCACAAAGGGATCCCCTTTGATGCACACAGACATACACTCCGCCTGTAAGTGAGAGACTTCCAACAGCCCTCAGTGCCTTTGAAAGAACCAGAAATATTTACAAGCCAGAAAAATGGCAGCAAACCTGTTGACAGTTGCTGTGAAAGCTGTCCCACACAGTCAGGGACAAAGATACATACCCAAAGGAAAATAGAAATTGACAGAGGAAGTGTAAATGTATAGTTTTTCCTCTAAAATAAGCAAAAATATAAAATAAGATATTCTGATATAGAACAAAATGGACCCCCAGAACTTGTAATTTTATACCAGGGCCCTTGACACTGACACTGAAGCTAGGAATCTATAAGGCTGCATATGTCTAATGTCCCCGTTGAACATTTGCCTGTTATATGCCGGCCGACTATTGATTTTAGATGCCACGCTCACATAAAGGCAATCATTACAGTGAGAGCAAAAAACTTGTTTCATAGCTCCTTCCCCTCAGTCCCCTACAATGCACAATCAAAGGCCATTATTCCAGTTTCCTATTCATCAATAGCATCACCCAACGGTGTGTGCATGAGTTCACTGTGGGTGAGCCTGTCATGAGACGCACTGGCTGAACTGTGGGACAGCTGTGTCTCTGAGCAGCTTAACCTGTGTCAGGGTGCAGCTGAGTGGAAATCAGTGCCTATCAGAGACAGCGCAGGACATTTGGAAGGCTAGATAGACTTACATTTAACTGAGCAGACAGGTAGGTAACTATAGTGAGCAGAAATCACAAAAGGCTTAATGGTTTCCCTTTCATATAAGGTAAAGTAGTATAAAATAAGTAATATTAATATAAAAGCATAAGAAATTAATCAGTAATAAAAAAAAATGCTAGCTTATGTAAGTAGTATCAGCAATCAGAAAGATTCACTTCAATATAAAAAATAATTGTATAATCCATGTTTCATATTTGCTCTAAGCATGTAACATTTCAAGTAATAAAATGCCCTGTGTCTATCTTGGGATGACAATCAAAAAACACAACAGATAAACAAACTATTATACTAAATTTCTTCACTTCTTAAAGTCCAGCGACATACGATATGGCCATAGGATCCAGGAGGCCTAAATGCTATCCCCAGCTACACGGATCACATCTGGCCATCAGGCGTGGTCCACCTCCGAGATCACCCTGCTCTGCCGAGCCGCGGGATGCGGTTCCGGTTCCGGTTTTGTTTTCGCGACCCGGACCCGCAATCCCGATTCCACCTCCAGTGATTTCTCCTCCAGACACATCGAGGAGAATCCAGGATATATTTGCACTCGCACTCAAGATGGCGGCTGAATCAACAGACACTAACCCTTCATTAGCAAAATCCCTGCGGTGCCAAATCCACCATTACTGTTGCCAGTGCCATCTAAAATCCCTGCGGTTCCCAAACTGCAAAAGACGGGTTGTACTCATTATCGGTTGTGCAGCCAGGAGTGCTGTCTTCTTCCCTTGCTGTCTCAAAACTGCAAAAGATGGGTTATATTCCCGTTTTACGGCGAGAGGGGCCGTGTTCACCCAGTCGGTCCCGGTTGTGCAGCCTAACGAGCTGCTTAAGGTCCTTGCAGTTCCTAGCCTGCAAATAACGGGTCCTACTCCCAAATCACGGTACGAAGAGCCGTGTCATGTCCAGTTGTACCCGGGCTGTGATCCAGATCCGCCAGACCCTGTCTGTGATAAGTTACGCCATTCAGGCGTATTCTGTGTTCCTTTGTCCATGTGCTCTGTGTTTATTTACTCACCTGTTCCCTATTGTCTCTTGTGTCTTGTCTCATGTCTTGTATCTTTGTCAGTCTTTAATGTTATGTTGGTCAAGTCTGTGTTTGTTCTTCGTTCAGCTCCTCTTTGTATTCTTAAATAATTGTTTATTTGGTGCATCCATGCCTTCCGAGTCCTTGCCTTCCGCTGAAGAGCATTCACAATAATACTGGCAATTTAAACATAATATAATAACATTCCACAATTAAGCACAGTTGTTTGCTGCTGAAAATGCTACTTTACCAGCACAGAAATAAATTACATTTTAAAGTGTATATTAATTTGTTCTAAATTGTAACAATATTTTACAATATTACAGCTTTCACTTGGTAAAATATGAGAGACTACCTTTAAAACCTAAAATCTTACTAACCCTAAACTTTTAAATGGTAATGCAATTTTTCCGTATTTCATCTTGCACAGATGAGATTGCTGACCATGTCCTAATTTAGAAAAAAACAAAAAAACAAATCAAATTAAAAATAGACGGTAAATATAAATATAGTGCTTTTATTTACACTGGTTTCATTTTTAGAAGCTTGTTTAAGCATTTGTCTCTTTCTTCTAAGTCACTATGATGTCTAAAATCAGGATGATGTGAAAAACATGGCACTGGGGTCAAGACGAAAGAGATCGACAGAGAGAGATGTAATTGGCCCTGAACAGCAGTCATATCGCTTGCCACCTGGGTTCCTCAAACCCTCTTCACCTCAAAATAGCAACAACAATTCTTGCTATTGCAGTGCCTCCCTCCTTTTCTCTGAAATCCCCCACGTCTCTCATTCCTGCCCTTTCGTCATTCTGTCATTGGTCCGTTAGTTTGATGAACTGACATGAGCGAGATTTCTGATATGTCATAGCTTAAGGCTCTGCTTTGAAGCTAATGTTGAGCCTTTGCAACACATCTATTTTTATTTCAATTTACAGCATGATCTGACAGCGGAGGGGGTCTGAGAAGTGTAAGGGTCTTATAAATATCTGGCCCAGGCTCCACCTTTGAGTGCCTGGGTACCAGGTGAGTTAAAGTAATGTTGCATTAAAGCTCAATAATAACCTCCTTGTATGTCAGTAATTCAGGCCAGAAAGACACTCGAAAGATACAGACTCAGGCTGGAGTCTTGGAAACGTCAGTGAGAAGAAAATTAAGTTATTGTATAAGAGATTAATGAGTTGATGACAGCTGAAGTGGGATTATATACAGCTGGCATATATCTAACTCAAATAAATTTACCAAATGGCTCTGCAATGGTTTGTAGCGTTCAGTAATATTTAAAGTGTGGCTGCCTGAAATAGAAAACGTTATGTAGAAACAATCCAAGGCAGAGATTCCCAGGAAAGATACTGAAATAACTAAACTAAGTTATTTTTTTTCTTTGCAAAAGGATTTTTAAAATGTATCATACAAATAATTTATTGTATGACATACAGTTCCCCTGAGCTGCAGAGAGATTCCTGCTTGTAAATATCAAGATCTCTTCAGTCCTCCTCATATCTCTTCAGCAACAGCTCACACTATGCTTCAAAAGCACAATATGTGCTGCTTTCTCTTTGACTCACTTTCTGTTTGAGCAGTGGTGTAGGTAGTTGTAATCGTTTTTAACTAATCAATCAATCTACAAATCAATTTTTTTTTTTCATAAAAGAACTGTATATACGCTAGTGGTCAAAAGTTTGGAATAACTGGGAATTTTTAATGCTTCTTAGAAAAGTGCTTATTGTCATGACTGCTGTGGTGAAAGGAATCGCTAGCCTCTTTCAGTGGCACGAAAACATGGAAGGCATGGATTTCTCAGAACAAGGAACATTTATTTAAACAAAGGAACAGACTGAAACAAAGGCAAACTGACACAAACCACACGCGAACATGAAACATCAACGATCGACACTAGGGCTTAGAACAAGACAGTTTAAATACAAGATACAATCAAGGGATAAAATGAAACACCTGGACACACACGGCTGGCAGGGAGTGAACACTAATGATGGGGCGGAGTTACAAATTAGTGAAAGCACATGGGAGAACGGTAAGAAAACAAACACACAGAATCTCATGGCACAAAATCAAAACATGGAACACAAGAACGCCTACAACGTTACACATTGTCTGCATTTATAATAGCTACCTTCGTCCTGAGCACTCTAGAGTAGACATGATATTTCATCTGTGCGCGATTATTCAAACATGTTTATTTATCTCAGCTGTGGGGCGGGGCTTGTTGTTTTAGTTGTGATCTCAAATGTCTTTGGTTATTCCCCTTTTCTGGAAGTCAGTATACTGGATGCCTGTTATGAGACGATTCATTCACTTGACTTGAGACGTGGCATTAGACCATATGTTATTGTATAAGCTTATTTTATTTATTCATTTGATTCTGTTTTTATTTAATGCAATGTAATGTATTGTTCATAGAGTAGATCTTTTTCAGATACTTTATTAATATACTTTTTAAACTTTTTAAACCTTTCATGCAATTTCATGATAAATTATTCAAGTGAACAGTTATACAGTTTCATATTTATTTGCATCTTGAAATGAATAGTTCTGTATGTCTCTGTGTTGTTTTTATTTATTCTGTTTGGAAGATAACTGAACCTTTAAATCTCCTTTGTAATAGAACAAGGCATTTACAGCTGTATTTCCTTTCCTGATCAAGTCCAATCAGTATAATCAAACACTGCTCTACTCAAATGAAGGTGTAGAACCATCTCAAGGATGATCAGAAGAAATAGACAGCACCTGAGTTAAATATAGGTGAATGTACCATGTTATATTTCAGTTTTTCTGAAACAAATATGATTAGGATCCATTCAAAGAAAGAAAATAAATTGTTTTAAGCTAAATGTAAACATAATGCAACTTTTTTTTTTTTATTCTCTATTTTATCACATCAAAATCCAATGTGATTGTTCCTGAGAGAGCATTGGTATGCAGTATGTGCCTCAGATGCATATTGATTTTTCCAAGGAAAGCTATTTCATTGAAATCATTACTGGTTTGCTGGAGACATGTCTTGAAACAGAGGGGGAAAAACATCCCTGTGTTGTAATCCAAACACTAGATAATTACCCATTTAAAACTGCACATGTATGCAACATGAACAGTTTGCACTTTTAATGCACTTTTTAATGAAAAGCACTAGGAGCTGTCCGTGGTGCTGAATTGTGCTTTCAGAGGTTTTAAGCTGTAGTTTAGGTCAGTCAGGTCTTCTAGCAAATGCTTTTGTCAAAAGTGACTATAAGGACTCTTATTAGATGGATAGTTCCCCTCCAGCATCCTTGGGTTCAGTGTCTTGCTCAAGGGCACACATGGTAATCGCTCATGGCTAACTTCTTGTAGGGATTGAGACATCAATTTTCCAGTTACCTGCTGTGAGCTCTAACCACAACGCAGCTGAGAGCCACGTCGTACCTAAGCTAAACCTCCCAAATCGACTGTCTTAAAGTTTTCCCATAAAAACAGCCCAATGGGTTTATGGTTGTCATCTAGACATGCATATATCAGACCTGTCAGCCAACTTCAGCAGCCCCTTTATTTATTTGATCCTTCACTGTACAGAGCTATCTTTACTTTTTCACTTTGTGGCTCTCTCTGTCCCCTCACTCCCCGGTGGGAGAGAGCAACATTGACATTCACTACAGGCATTCTCACCACACAGAGGGAAAGTTGCACATGAACACGTAATTGAATTCTTCACGTACCGGAGACAGGAGTATGTTGGACTCTGTTCTGACACTGTACAGATAGAGGAAACACAGAGGCGTGGACTCTTGGCACAGTTACAAAGAGAGGATTTGTGTTTATCCCTGTGTGCATCCCTCCAATCACATCTCTACCTCTCTCTCTTCTTTGCACTCTCTCCTCACTGTGTCTAAAACTTTATCTCTTTCAGACACTTTGCACTTTGTTTGCAGCGCTATATCATGAAAACAAGAAGCTGAGTGGAATGTTAATCTCATGCTTTATTTATTTTTTAAATTGCAATCAGAGCATTATGCTAATAATGACTGATAAGGAAGCACCGTCTCTCAAGTGTAGTTAGATCTGTTAATCTCACTTGTGTGTGTGTGTGTGTGCTATTATCAGATGCAGACTTTCTCCAGTGAATGAGGAAAGATTAAGAAAAAACAAGCTATGAAACTAAATGCATTTAATCACTTTCTTTCTTTCTTTCTTTCTTTCTTTCTTTCTTTCTTTCTTTCTTTCTTTCTATTGCATTCTCAATTAATTTATATTACAAAAAGAAAAAAAAAAGGAAAACTAACTTTCATGATCATACATAAAACCAAAAATATACACTTTGATTTTTGCATTAAAAGCATCTTCTTACAACAACTGTTAAAGGCTTAGCTACATGCCACAGAACACTAAATAATGTAATGCGTTATTTGAGGTAAATCTATGAAATACCTTTGATAATGCTCCTTCGATTTAGTTTAGTTACATAATGCACTATTTGTCATATTTCCAGAAAACATTCATTTCCTGTTTTAGAGCTGTATAGGGCTTAAAAGTTTATGAAGGGACGCCCCATGTCATACTATTTTGTTATTTGCGCAAACACATAATAACACAGTTCTCCTTAAAATTAAATATATTTCAGAATATGAAAATATATTTTCATCAGCAGTGTTCTGCTAGGGCTCTGCAAGATTCTTCAGACATTCCAACAGACATTTTTTTTTAAGATAAACTGAGACATAAGTAGTAGTAAGTGTACTATAATTAAACAATGGAAATAAATTACATTACATGTTTAATTAATAATAACAATAATAATAATAATAATGATTTAATATGACAATGAATGCAATTCCAAACTATTAGTAAAAACATTGACTATTCAAACTAATAATATAAGCTATAATGTCATCTCAGTACTATAAAATAACATTGTTGACTGCACATACTACTTATAAAATATCAATTTCATGTGAAAAATAAAATATTAATTTAAAATATACATTCCCTCTTTAACAAACCTAGTACAGATGAGTGTGCAAACCACCCCTTAAATCTCATTGGTAAATATAAATGGCAACATAAGCGATTTCTCTTGATTTACAGAGCTTCTCTTGAGAGGTCATATGCAATAATCAAACAGTAATTGGTGTATATTTTCGTTCAATTAGTAGTCCATTAGTAGTCTAGTAGAATATGCAGCTTTAAATGGGCTGAGCAGAAGTAAGATGAATGACCAGACAGAGAGAAAGAAATTATAGTATTAGCATCAGTCGTATGGTACATAACAGCTTGTATAATCAGTGTGGAGAAGGTCTTACTGCCCTCTGACTGCTGTTGGCCCCTATAGACAAGATACTAGAACAAACACAATGAATCACAAGCTGTGAACTTCTACGATCCTCTGATTTCTTAATTAGCAATTGTACAGTAAAGGTATTTTTTTTTTACAAACACAGATCTTAAAATTTGAAGCCCAATTTGCATAATTTGTGTGTGCAGAATCAAATTAATGTGAGCAAAATAATAACCTTGCACACTTTGTAGGGCAACATGACTTCAAATACTAGTGAGCCATCATCGCATTAGTGTCAGCATGATCAAACACACAAACCTTCTTCCCTGAGTGCTTAATAAACAGGCGTAATTAATTATCTCACTGTATACATGAATAATAACAGGAAATTAAAAGACATCCTCTGGTTTAAGCACTACCTGTGCAGAAGGGATCTGCATCAGATTAGCTATTGAATTTAGATTAATTTACTGAAAGATTCTTAATCCAATATTATCACATGCAGTTGCGTAATATGTAATGATAATTATTAATTACTGCTACTTTAATGTTTTACAAGATAACATTGTGATTAATCCACTGCCTGTATGTTTGCTAAACAAACTGTCCAAAAGCAAAAAGTTATAAGCCAGTTAATCAGGATCTAAAAGTGAAAACATGACCAATAATTTAATTAGTTACCATGTTCTTCACTTTAAAATACTGATACAAATAGAAGTTCCTTAAGGATTTGTTAATACTTGAGTCATTCACAATACTTCACAATAATTATAAACCTATATACAGTAGTTATTGAAAGGTTTTCAGGATATATATAAAAAAATATGATTAGTTATCGATTAGCTAATATTCAACTGAACGCTATTAAATAATTAATCAGAGTTTATGTTAGTTAATGTTTAATGTTAGAATGTTAAACGTGCATTTCTATGTAGTTATTCATTAACAACGGAACAGTATTCTAAAGTGTTACCCACTTTGGAGTAAATAACAAAAACAAAAGAAAGAAAGAAAGAAGGAAAGAAAGAAAAAGAAAAATTATATCAATTTATATATATATATATTTTATTTTTATTTTTTTTCCAGATCAACTCTCCAGGGACAAGCAAAAATAATATTTACTATTTACAAATACCATTTAAAAAGTGCTATTTGCTCTCAAATCAGGTTTAAACTGAAACTCATTATATTCATTATATGCAGCTTTACCAGAGTAAAAATGCATACAATAAATGAGTCAGTTTTTCACGTTTTTCAATATAGGCCCAAAATGCCCTTGACTTTCTAGACAAGGAGATAAACAGTGTTCCAGCTATTCATGTGTGGTTTATTCTTTCTCCTTCACCAAACTGTCCTTGCTGTCCTTGTCTCTTTGCAGTCCCCTGATAGAGTGAACAAAGTTCTCTGCTTTGACTTGAAGACAGAGACCTTTGTCCTGAGATAAGGCCATCAACGCAAACGGTCCCGGTGGCAGCGCTGACTTGTCCCATCACTGTGCGGCTTGAGACATCCCGGGGTTTGCTGTGGAGGGGCTGTAGGGAGCAGCCAAGCATCTGGTTAAGTGTTAGAAGAACTGGCATCAGTGACAGCTTATCGGACTGTAACATCTGATCCGCGCTGAGCACGAAATTGTTGAATGCCAGGGATGACATTATCTGGGTTTCTGCATGCTTTCATTTTGCCTGGAGCATCTGATGACAATTTTCAGCGCAGGTGACCAATCAGCAGCACGGGCCTCAAAGACGAAAAATATATTAGACAACATCGCTATCAGCGCTAGATAACTAAACATTAGGTAAACCCGTTTCATTTGTAGAGATTAAAAAACCTTATTCATAAAACAGCATTGCCTCTGAGCAACTCTGAATTCTCAGATCCACGGATTATGAAAGTTTTATTACATTCAGAATGAAAACCATGTTTTTGGATGAATGTAATACAAATGCATATTTCTTTTACTTACTCAGTTCTTTTCTTATACGGCAATTATTCAGTATAATAGAGCTGCAAAAAGAGTGTGTAATTTAAATTCAGATCAAAACTATCACAATTAGTCTGACCAGAACTCAACTGTTTTATTCCTGCTGCTTTGTCCCAAAAAGCACTGAAAACTAGAAACAGCCTGACACTTCAGATTTTCATTTAGATAATAGCTTCCCATCTGGTTGCCGCCACGCCTTCTGTCACTCTCAGTCCTCCCATCCAACCTCCTTATCAATTACAAAGCCACTTTTAAGTCCCAGTTAATAGGATGTTAATGCATTATTGGGTCTGTGGGTGATGTGCTATCGAAGGGAGAGATGGACATTATTGCCCTTGAGCACAATCTGGGACCAAGACAAGATCTGCATCTTAATATAAGAAGATGAGAGGAGATTATTTAAAAGTAGCAGCATGCACTTTTATTCTTTGTGTGTGTCAGCATGCTCTGTGGGGCTGTATTATTGTCACTGATAAATGATGGCATTAGCCATATTAACATTAATTTTGTTTATCTGAGTGTGGAAAGCAGCACATATTTCATGATATATTTATATAATATCAGCAGTCATCTGTTGCTTACAGTGATGTCACTACCTTGCACATGCTGCATGAGGCAAATGTCATGTTTGTATCCAGGGGGCAAAATATCTTCATCTGTAAGCTGTAAATTGAAGTAGATGGAAGACAGGATTACTTCTTGTGATAACACAACTCTGTACAAGTGATAATTGTAACTTCAAGGCATAGCCAAGTAATTCTGAGTTCATTTACTTTTTACAACTTGTATGAAGTGAGTATGGATGGGTGGGAGTTAAGTGTTTTAAATGAGCGAAATGTGAACAAAACACCAGTGTCCATGAAAAATATCTGGATTTATTGGCTTGCTCAAGCAGAAATGTGTACATTATATTAGTTAATAGTGTAGTAGATGCTGTAACTACAACTTTAAGAAAATTATGTTTCTCCATTGATAGTCATGTACATCTTTAGTTCAGTCTTCACTGTCACATGACAAAAGAACAACATTTACTTGATAAATGAATTTAATTGTAACAATTTACTGATTATCAATTTAATTCATTCATGCTGAAAAGAAGGATTCATTTATTTCCACAAAAAAAAATAAAAATACTGACCCAAAACCTTTCAACGGTAATGTATTATACATATACATTGGTTGCTGAGGAAAAAAAGATGAGCTGTATGCTACAGTATTGCCATTAAGATTAATGGGAATGCTAACGGATAACTCCCTGCAGGTATTATGGATTGATCACAATGGCCCAGGAGGATGTCATTTCTACCCACTAACTCCCTCTTTGATTCTATAAACCAATCAAAAATGATGTCATATCTGTCCCCTCTTTCATGACCAAATGCAATAACTTTCATCTTCCAACTACTAATCAATACCGAAAAAGTCGATTGATTAAAATGTATTTAGTCCTCTGCGATATATGATTCATCATATTTTAGACGTAAAGGTTACACAATCAAAAAATAAAAGGCCTTCATTATGTCTGAGGATGATAGGATGTGAAAATCGATGGATCGCACAGAGTAGGCTTAAGATACTCATTGCATATTTAAAGCAGCATTGACCTGATTCTCACTCTCATTTTTCTCTGAAGTGCCAGCGAACGGGAGACCGAGGGTCATTCGTTTTCATCCTCGCTATAGTAGCATTCTGCACAAAAAGGCATATCCTTCTCAGTGCTCTCTTGTGAGTATTGTAAAATGCTTTTGAAGTGGAAGTTTAATGCTGGAAATCCTCACATCATTTGAAATCTAAAGAGACAGGCGGATTAATTGCTTTGTCAGTGACACTATCACTGGAAACTCTCTCTCTGTGAGTGTGGGTACACAACTCTGAATGTGTGTGTAGACACCACCATTTGACCAGATATGGCACTTGTCATATAATGCTTGTGACATAATCCCCCTCTCAAAGAGCCGGTGTCCAGCTGTGTGAAAAGAATACAAGTGAAGAGTCTAATGCAGGGGGTGGGGGGGCATGGGGGTCAGTGTGGTCATCTGTCGGCCTTTAATGTGCTGTTAGCAGTGTAGGAGCAACGGCAGGATACAAGAGACTTAATGTGTCTCAGTTAAAGTGGCCTGTGCTCTGAATGTGGCTCTCCCATCCTTCCCTCTGGGATTACTTCTCTTAGAGATAAACTCTCTTCATGTCACAACTAAAGGACAGGAAGTTCAGCCTGGCCTTGGGCAAAGAACATGTTCAGGCCCACTTCTGCCAGCCTGGGTTATAAAGATACAGTAATTCAAGCAGCAGCAGCAGCAGCATGTGTCATTCATGTCTGATCACAGTTTATAAAAAGTACATGTGCACTGGTATTATTTATATAGCATACATTTGGACATAAGTTACATTATACATGAAAGAGTTAGTGCTTTTTTTATATAACTTGCCACCTTTGAATCTGTCTTCCTACCTTTTTTTTTTTTTTTTGGCTAGAAACATTAAAAAGAGTTTTAATTTACTGCTGTCTCTCTGGAGAATTAGAGATCTAATCGGAACTAGATGTCCCCTTCTAACAAAACTATTAAGCAGGCTTGTGGAAATAGCAAATGTCAAGAGTGATACAGCGGATACAGTATGGAGAACGCCTGAGCCAAACTGCACACTCATAGATTAAAAATGTCAATAGAGTTTATTTTCAGTTGACAGAGAAGGAATTGCAGCCTCAAATAGTTGAGGCTCAATTGCAGGCTAACCGCATCACATTGATCAAAGCTGATGCCGTGGCAACAGCAGGCAGTAAAATCAGACATACTTACTGGATTTATTAAAATGGGCTGTGAGAACTTGACAGGCTGTAACCCAGTCAGTGTAGATAAACAGGAACATACAAATGGGATTGCTTCAGGAAATGTTCGTTGAAACAGTCTTTTGTAATAACCAGGAGTATGCAAATCCAATCTGTAAATACGACAGAGCGATGTTTGGGTAGCACCATTTTAGTGAGTGAAAGACAGAATGGAGGAAAAAAGCTTGCTGGAAAATCTGCCCTACAGTTACATTTACTGTTGCTTAGTGAAATTTCATGGGCAAAATCTACTCCTTTCAAAAGGAATCCACATGATCTGGAGTTTCACATAAGGGCAGAAAACTTCCTAATGCTGACTTCACTTTTTTTTTTTTTTTTTATTGCTATGGTGACCAATAGAAAGCTGCTTTGTTTAAAAATGTGAGCAATGCTTCCTACATCTGACATAGGCAGTGTCCTTACATGATCAATCACTCTGATTACTTAATGTCAAAGCATAAAATAAAATAAAAACAGCAAACCCCTAATGCGGGTTTGAAATTAATTGTAGGCTTATTGTGACACCAAAAGCAAGTTTTCATCATTTCAAACCGGTCTGCACTTTGGTCATGACAGCAGATATAGCAGTTCATACGAGAACAAGCGATCTGAATTCTAATTCTAATAAATTTTAACATTTACCACTATTACCCAGCCTCACAAATCTGTGAATGTTTATCCCATTCTATAGGAATTTAGACTTTTGTGGTTTTTACAACCAGAGGTTGGGCAATGTAGTGGCATCTTGGAAAACAAATAGATTTTTAATCAATGTGAGTAATGACACATTCCAAGATGGCGGACATGTTGACAAGTATGGAGCGGATTTCTGATTAAATTGTTGAATATTTACCAGGCAGGAGAATTATTATTTGTTATTAAAGCAGTCTTAACATTTGGTAGCTGTGTTTAAACACTGCTAGGCATAAATGTTCCAACTTTTCCAAATTGTTATTGCTTTCTTTCATGTTGCGTCCATTGTATTTTTAAAAACAGGACTTGAGTCAGGACTTGATTCAGACAGTCACTTGGATTTTATTATTATTATTATTAGCTATAGAGATTATTTCCATAACAGCAATGTGGTCAAATAGTGACTTACAAACAGTCTAAATGGTTTTATTACAATCATGAAACGACATAAACTAAAATCAGGCAAAACTCTGTGGAAGGCTTTCAGTGTGACGTCACTGCTTCTCCGTACGTTGACGTCAGGAGCGCTAGCAGAGTCTGTGGATCAGTTTGGGAAGGTCGATCGCAACCCAGTTAGCCGACAAACATGATGTCCCTTGCTTCCCGTTCGGGGGCTTTTTCCCCGTACCTGCAAGCTACGAATTATGCCGTGGCAGGTCCACTAAAGCCTCTTATTCCCGGCGTCGTCACGAAGACCGATAAATTGTTGATGGACACAAAGAAACCGTTCCTGTGCCGCGAGTCCTTATCGGGGCAGAGCGCTAAGAGCGGCCTCGCCGTGTGCGTCAGCCTCAACGGTGAGTGTATTTGCGGAGTAGATTCAACGCGAGAGCCCCGGTCTCAGGAGGCCTGCAGCGGCGCTTACTGAAGGGCACAGTGACCTCTCATGTATTTAATATGTGTTTTGAATATGTTTAAGGCGTTTGTAGTGTTGTACGTACTAGTGCTGAATTATTATTATTAATTTGAGTTTAGTTTGAACTTTATAGCGAAATAGCAGCAATAGCTCACGCGCGATAGCATTTAGCATCACGAGGCCTCGCTAATGTCCTTGCCGCAGCTGGTAGCAAACCAGTCCGGCTTTTGAGGAAAAATAAGCTTTTCGCTCTTTCAGGGTCCTTAGGGATATGATTACGATTACATAATAAAACAAATGCCACTATGTGGGAGAAATCGGCATATTTTCTATATGTTTTGGGACGGCGCTAGCTACTAGTTTATTGCTAAGGTTGGCCTACATGCTGCTAATGTAACGTTAGCGTTTCTAGAGTTTGCTTTTAGTGAGTTAACGTTAGAAGCAAAATGCGCGTATATAATATTTTTAGTAGTATTGCAGCATGATTTCTGAATGAGCTGAATAAAAAACTCTAATCGGCTCTATTGTGTAAATAAGACAAATTTGAACAGTCAGTAATAATATGGATTACCAAACTACAATACACAATGTTAATTATAGCAAGGTGCTATAAGGTAGCACCAAGATAGCTGTTGACTTCTCTTTACAGCAGTCCAGCATGAACAAGTCTGAGTTCATATTGAAAATCTGTTGTTTTCCAGATGATGAGGTGTATGCATGTCAGTGGTCAATATTTTTTTCTTCTTCAAATATTAAAAAGCAGGGTGGTTGTAATAATTATTTTGTTGTAGTATGATAATGTTGTTTGAGTATAACATTTTCATAACTTGACATTTATTAACATTTAGAAAATCTTAAATGGAGATTTGGTGCCATTATGAATGAAAAATGTTGTGTTGGCCGGATATCATATGATACAATCACTATATTGTCATTGTTTTATATGTACGCTTATGCAGTGTCTTTGTTTGTTTGTTTTTCTGCAGCACGGTCTTCAGTGCGTTTCGCCCATACAGACATCAAGATCCCAGATTTCTCTGACTATCGGCGGCCAGAGGTTTTAGACCCAAAGAAGTCCTCACAAGACAGCGGTGATGCCCGGCGGGCGTTCTCTTATCTGATCACGGGTTCCACTGTAGTGGTTGGAGTCTATGCAGCCAAGACAGCTGTCACACAGTTTGTCTCCTCCATGAGCGCCTCAGCTGATGTGTTAGCCCTGTCTAAGATTGAAATCAAGCTATCAGACATCCCTGAGGGTAAGAACATGACCTTCAAATGGAGAGGGAAACCCCTGTTTGTCCGGCACAGAACAGAAAAGGAGATTGCAGCTGAGGCTGATGTAAATCTCGCTGAGCTTCGGGACCCCCAGCATGACAAAGACCGCGTCCAGAACCCCACCTGGGTCATTGTCATTGGCGTGTGCACCCACCTGGGCTGTGTGCCAATTGCTAATGCTGGCGAATATGGTGGCTATTACTGCCCCTGTCACGGCTCTCATTACGACGCATCTGGTCGCATTAGGAAAGGCCCTGCTCCGCTCAATCTGGAGGTGCCCTACTACGAGTTCCCAGACGAGGACACAGTGATTGTAGGATAAATGACTGTTCTCTGATAACTATGATCAACACTGAACATGTGCTTTACTTGTTTGATTTTTGTCCATCTTGTTTCAGCATTGACTTGATGGGTAACAAAGGTTAATTGTAAGTAATAAAGTGTATTTTATCTGATGGAAACCTCACTCAGCTCTATTTATTCAGTCTCAATATACACATTTATGTGTTAAGTTTTAAACTTAATCAAAAGGTTTGCTTAATTTTTTGCATATTGCTTTATTACACATTGGTTAACAGATAAGGAGCAAAAAGATGTCTACTATGCTGTAGCATCTACGTGTTGAATTGAAAAAGGCAGAGGGTAAGAGAGGGTGTAGTTTTTGAACAGCAGAATGTCAGATAGGTGATATTTGCAGGGTTTAGGTGAACAAAATGTGCAATATACCTTGAGCAATGACACATTGATTTTCAGTGGTCTTCTGTTTTCAGTGGTAAAAGTGACAACTGTCTGATGGTGTGTAGGTTTCAGTGGAATCTCATAAGAACCGCAAATGTGAAATTATTACATATTAAAAATGCTCTATTCTTAATGATCTGTGCATAAACAGAGCTCTACGATGTGCTTACAGAATTATGAATTGAATAAAACTAAAACAAATTTTGTTGTCATTGACATTTTTTAATCATTCTTATAGAGCCGTCCACACAATGTCTGTTTCTGCGAGTAGAATTTAACTCATCACCTAAAAATGATATAAAACCATGATTAGAATCATGATTGTTAAATATGAGTTAAAACCATTTAACTATAGATTAACATTTACTCCACTGATGCATCCATGTGGCTCAGCAACTGCTAATTCAGTGTTAATACAGTATTATCTTTTTGAGAGAACCTCTGCTAATGAGCCAAATCAGAATCTTATGGTTCACAGATATGTATTGTAGAGGATAAATGCATTTTAAATTGGCCATTTAAACAAATCAATTAGATTTATTTACAGTCCGTGTGTCATTTGGGTGCATTTTCAGCAATAAGAATAATAGTTGCAATACCAAGCGGAATAATTGCGTCTTTTAAACATGACATGACAAAAATTCTTAGTTACGCTGAACAGTTGATTTAAGCTACCAGTAATACTTCAAGTCTGTAAAATATAATAGCTCGCCCATTAATCAAGATGGAGCATGTGGTGCTGGTGGTTCACAAAGTACATCCACTGTGCCCAGGGAAAAGTACAGAAAATTGGCCAACATGTGCAGTGGCAATTAAGAATGTAAAAACTGGCCAACACGTTTGGCATTCTTACATTTCATTGAATAATAACCAGCTATGAAGTATTCACTGTCTCTAGATGTGGCTATAGAGAAATGGCATACTTCATTTCCTTCCTTTCATTCTGTAAGCTGCAGACTTTAGATTAACTGATAAATCACAATGTGAATATAAAGTAAAGCTACTATTTTACTACAGTTTATTCTTTAGAAACTTTGCGTTTCCAGATGAAGTGAATTGCTTTATACTGTAGTAATGTGCCATTGTAAAGTAACACAATGACAAGTAAACAGTAACGTTCCTCTCATCCAGATTTTATTTGAATAGATGTTTCAGGGCCATATTACCATATAGAGTAGCTTTTCTCCATGGTGCATTTCTGTTTGAATGTCTCACAGGTCTGAGAAAGACATTGGACATGTCTGCAGGTTAATAGAGTCAATATACTCCTTAGCTTGGCTGCAGAGAGCTTCAGATGACATTTTAGGTGATAGCGTTAATTCATAGTTACGCCACTTGACACAGGCACACAGCATATGCTTTAGTTGGAGCATTTTAACCCAACAAATTCCAGATTCAGGTTTGCCTTTTATTATTGCAGTACTAATACTGTTTCTATTAGTCAGTCATTTTAAAATGCTGACCTTTTCTCTGAATGTGTCTGGGTAACTGTGCTGCACATTCATTGATTTCATTTTCTGGCGAGGTCTGGGTATTTTAATACATTTAATGCACCGGATTGCCATCCACTCTGCTTTCCTCTGGAGCATCCGCCACTTATGACATGCAACCTGCTCAGTCGTCCTGGAGCCCTCGGCTCTTGCCAGGTCCTGCTGCCAGTAGCTTGGCGGACTTTCAGCCCTGACTGACAGAATGATGATATCCCAGGGGTTGTCAGGGAACCATTGTGTATCAGCTGAAAATCACGGAGATCCCTGGCTCCAACATACGTGTTTAGCATCCAAGAGCAATCTCTTTATTGGGCTAATTTCTGGGCAAGGCAAAGTTCTAAAATTCAGCTCAGGAGGGTTCATCAGTCACTCTAGGCTTGTTGAGGTCCCTGTATGAAAAGCAAACGGCCACTTAATTTTGTGTTGGTTTTTTGTTTGTTTTTGCCAACCTCAATTGGATTCCACTTGTTTAAGATGCACATCAACTCATACAATTAGACTGCATAATGCACAACTTCCCTGTGGGGACAATATAAATCAGTCCAATGGGGAGTCAATTGTTTTGACAAATGACTTGATGTTTAATTTTTTTGGTGTTAACAAACGCTTGTGTAATTGAAATTAGTAATTTTTTTTCTGATGCAACGGAATGAAAGGGATGCAGTGCCGGACAAAGACCAAAATATGGCATTCGGCACTCGTATCACAATACTGTTGCTGTGTTGATCATTTTTTCATTGTTTGAATTGAGCACTTCAAAGCCTACAGAGGAAGCATGCAATGATTCAGATGCTGCATGTGTTATCTTTAAAGAGAGTATGAGATTCTGTGAGGGTGGAAGAAGAAAACCAAGACAATTAGCTTAAAATTCTCTCCGATTTGCTCTCCTATTATCTGATGTGTCACATTAATGTTATAATCCCCCATTTGTCTCAGGGGTGATCAGATTACGATGAAAGATTTATTAGGCTCCCTGTAATTCATTTGAACTTGTTTTGCATAACTTAACATAGTAATGTGTTTTCCTTTTCTTTATTAAGAATGGCTGCTAATGCATCTTTTCCTCTAATGTTATTCAGTCTGTTTATTAATCTGTTAATCTTCATGACAGTGTGTTTTTATTTTTAGTGAACCAAAAGTGTCATAATAAGTGATGCATATATATTTATTTATCTTATTTTAAAATTACTGTTGGCTAATCAGTCTCTACTTATTGGCAGAACTTACATTTTAGAATAATTTAGCTCCCAAAATAGTATGGTTTATGCTCATGAAAAAAAGCCAGAGCTTTAATAAAGATCATTTGGCATTATTCATAAGCATTTTTATTGATGCTTTTAAGATGAACCTGTAGGGTCATTTTTACAAGCATGTCCTAGTTAAAGACCATTAAACCAACCATAGCAGTAACTGATTTATCAGTGCATCAAATTTCTTGACATGCATAACTCTCTGATCTCAGTCAAAACAAACACATTCACATAGCCTTGGGAAAAGTTTTAGAATTTAATAAAGCCAACATAAAAGAGAAAGCTGCATTCATAACTTACAGCAGATTGCTCAAAATAAAATTATTCTTACAGAAAAAAAAACAAAAAAGACATTTCATATTAGATTTAAATATTAAAAAGCCAGATCCATTCGACTTATTTGCAGTGTCTTTTAAACAAGTTGTTTCATTGTAAAACGTGGCTCTGTGTACATTTTGATAGTGAGCTTTAAAAGGCGAGAATGGATAAATTGAGAAAGATGCCCTATTGTCCTCCCCCCTCAGCATTAGTGTGAATAGGTGGAAATGAGACATCACATAGAAATCGTCGCATCATTAGGGGAAATTGATCTCTGCTTTCATACTATGGTGCCGTGTTGCCTGCAGCTGGAGCTTTACAAGCCCATCTAAAGCATCCTCCACATGTGGCACCATGCGCCGTATACCCACATGTGCACCGAGTGCCAAGAATGGAGCCTAAATGACTCTTCACTCTGGAGCGGAGCTGGGGAGCGAGGTTGACATGGGGGACTACAGAATAATAAACTCTAATGAAAGTCTCTCTTTTCTTCCTCCTTGTGTGCCAGGAGCTTTTGTGCTCTCACAAGCAGCCGCTGATCTACGGGTTGGGCTGTGAAGAGCTTCATTAATCCTGTCAGTCAACAGCAAATGGCAGCTGAGTCATCCTCTGGGCAAAAGTAAAAAAGACAGAAAACAGCGCCCCAGGTCACCCTGCAGGCCACTCCCCTAGTGAATGCACAATCACTCTGGTCGATTACCTCAATTTTACGTTCTTGTAAGAGTGTGTGTCTGTGTTTTTTTTTTTTGTATCTCTATTTAACATGGTGCTTCGAGCAGCCACTCTGCTATGGCTTTATTCACCAGGATTTGCTTAATTTAGGATTTGGTCCCTTTTGGCCTTTTTCTTACAGTTGTGCATCCCAGTGACTACTGTAGCTGCCCTCTAGCTTTTCTCAGTACATGTTAATGGGGTAATTGACTGCTGGCAAGATGGGGTTTCAATAAAATGTAACTGTCTATGCTCTTGTAACCCCCCTGGGTCCGCTTCCACCACAACTCCTCCTCGCTCCAAGCAGGTCTCCAGCATGGGAGGCAAGCGCTTTAATAAGGAGGCTAAAGTCCATGACCTCTAGCATCAGTCGCTAGAGCGCCTCTTTTTGAGATCAGGCGAGTAAGGTTTACCTGCACAGCACTTACTTGCTGGCCTCCGTTACACTCTGGTAACAGGATTTTTTTTAATAATCTGTTTTACACTGAAAAAAAGTTGTGGTGATAACCTCATGGGCAGTGCTCTAAAATGTAGCACTGTTGTGCCTGAGGCGTCCTAAGTTTGAGTCTCGACTCATAAACCATTACTCCCACTTCACTTACTGTGCTATGTTCATTTACTATAATAATGCAAAGCTGGTTGAAAATCAGTGAAATTGCTGTACCTTTTTTTAAGCAGTAACAAAATAACAGCATAAAATGAAAGTAAATGAAGTAAATATATAAAATAAAATAAATAAAGCCATTGAAACAATAAAGCATACAGCCAACTCTTGAATAGGATGATCAAAGCAGCAGTAGATTTTGAGGATGTGCAGCTCAAATATGAGTTTTGCTGCAACAGATGCTCGACTGTCCTCCCCCAGTAACATCTACATTTGATCTTTTTCTGACAGTTTTGGAAAATGAACTTTG
Source organism: Enteromius radiatus (assembly GCA_032357445.1). NCBI lineage: Eukaryota > Metazoa > Chordata > Actinopteri > Cypriniformes > Cyprinidae > Enteromius > Enteromius radiatus. The sequence continues at coordinate 18,872,532 of JAUCMS010000127.1, forward strand.
AGAGTTTTTTGAAGTTTTTCTGTCCTATATATTCCTAAACTTATTACAGTGAAGCAGAACGCAGGCCTCAGTCTGAACCTGTTTTCAACTCTGATCAGTTTTCTATACTCTGATCAGTACTTTATATATTCTGCCTATGCTCCATATTTCTGACCATGTAGAAATATTCTGCCAGATCTAATTTAGTGTTTAGGGTTAAATTCTGTTTTTATATTTTTTTCTTTTGGAAAACGGCTCACAATGTATGTGTTGCGTAACACAAAATTGTGACTCGAATGTCTGTGAATTTTCCTGGTACAGGATCACAGCTAGACCAAACCCCCTGATGCTCTGACTTTTAAGGTAGTGAATGAGTAGAGAATGTTCTAGGGCAGGGTTCCTCAAATCTTACCCTGGAGGTCCGATGCACTGCAGAGTTTGGATCTAACCCTAATCAAACAC
>JAUCMS010000127.1:18881613-18899259 GCA_032357445.1 Enteromius radiatus
CTTGCTCCCTTTTTGCTTTTAGTTTGAATTTGCTTTTCTTTTATATGCTTAGTTCTCCTTGTCTTGATCTCTTGCTTTGAGCCTTTTTATATTTTAGTTTAGATGTTGTAGTTTATTACCTTTTTTGTTTTACAGTGTTCTTTTGGAATTATTATTGTTTCCCCAGTTTGCTTTTTGTGTATCTGTTTTTGTGGAGCCTTGTCCTGTCTTGTCTTTTGTTTTAGAATCCCTGTCCAGTTCCCCGCCATTGGTTCTCCTGGCCCTGGCAGTTTATCATCTACAGTATTGTTGGCCTTCAAAGATCTGGTCTAGCTATATCTTGTCTTTTTCTTGCGATCTACCCTGTCAGGCTTTGCCTGTTAAACCCTTGAGTGTGCTGCCTGTGGAGTTCCAGTGGCCCTCCCTTATGTTGTGTATTGTGTTCCTCGTGTATTATCTGTGCTACCTCATGTATCTTTCTGTTTTTTTTTTTTTGTAAATAAAACCCCTGAACTTATCTGCGACTGGGTCCTCCTTTCCCAATCCCTGACATTATCATTACCTCTCACTAATCCGGTCCAAACATTCGCACTATAAATAAGCCCATTTCCTTTTTCCGTATCCCGTTCTAAGCATCCCTCCTCCTCCCCTTCTCCGCCGTTCGCATCCTCAAGGTGGGGCACGCGGGGTTCGAGCCGGACTCCGAGCTCTGCACTGGCTAGAGTTCATACTACTAGGGCTCAGAGTCCCTAGTAGTATGAACTCTAGCCAGGACAGCACGCCAAACATGTTATTGTTATTATTAGTTTACGATGAGGAAGCGCAAACTCGTGAATGACATTTTGTTGTTGTCGTTGTTTTAATTATTATTAATTTGTTTTGTAAATTATAGTTTTAAACTGTAAAATTTACATATTCATTCAATGCATGTTTGCCTAGCTATTTAGAAATAAATTAGCAGAAAATTAATCTGAAGTATCACACATTCACAAGAAATAGCTTACTTTCACATTGGGAGAAAAATGAAGTAAATACAAAGGCAGCTAAAAGACAAATAAAAGCACACTGTATGGAGCCAAGGACAAACAACAGCCCATCATAATGGTAACAATGCACAAATCAGCATTGGATTTTGCCTTGAGTTACAAGAATATATGAAAACAAGAAAAAAAAAACATTTGATGAATGTAGTCCTGATTTTGTGAAGATATTTAAAAACATTCCCGACTATGCAGGAACTATCCAGCAAACACAGCTGTGTTCAATGGAGATATCACCAGTCTCTAAATTACCATATTTCCTCAGCAATTAGTCACCTGTGCAAACTCTGGACCTGAGTGGCTAAGCAAGGGCAAGTCGTCAGCCTCCTATGTCTCCTGCATACACGATTAAACAAGTGGCCTGAGACACCCATGAGACATCTCATAAGGTCACGCTTTGGTACACAAGCAAGGGATGCTGTCTGGATGCTGTGTGTTTGGGGTGGAGGGGAGGTGGGGGGTCGGTATAGGGGAGCATTTTTTAATGTTACTGTTTGAACATAATGTGCCCAGAGGAGAAACTGTGGTACGATAATTGCTTTAGCCCTGCAGATAAGGAGAAAACTATTTTCTCCATAATGATAGGAAACGCCTGAGGCCTTTCTATCTCCTTCTTTCCAGTCACTCAATAAGAGTCTGCCATTCTGAAAATATTTTATGCATTACAGCTGAAATGGAGGGGAGAGGGGTGAAATGATTCAATGTTTTTATTTCTGTAGGATTACACTACTCTTAATTTATATAAGACTTAATTTATCAATATAATTGATCTATTATTCTCATTGAGTCACCACCAATACATTGTACGGAATCAAATGTATGGACTCAAATCCCCATGGCATGTCATTTTCCATGAATTCTCTTTTTTATGCAACCTACTGGTGAACTTCTGTACTTCTGCACAGGTTGTGGTAAAATTACCCATGACTTCAGGATGGCATTAAAGACCAGTTAAAGTCTATAATGCTTTAGTATGAAAAAAGAAGTGCATTTATTTAATAAATTTAAAATAAGCAACTATTTATTTATTTATTTTTTTTCCAGTTTATAAGTGAAATAGTGCGAGCATAAAAAGAGACACAGTTCAGTTGCGTGAACATTTAACATTTAACCATATGCAAGATGTCAAGTTATAAAGAAGCATTGCTCTTGATGATTAATATATGACATATAGCACACATCAGAACTCTTTTGAAAATTGAACACCCTCTCTTGCTCTCTCATTCTATATGTCAGTTTAAATGAACGTGACAAATTAAAGCAGCTTGGAATAATTGGCTGATTTGATATGCTGATTACAGTATTGACCTTCTGCTTGACATATATTATTTTATAATGGTTATTGCATATAAGAGAGTATCTTTGTTTCAGTGACTCTGGTTGACTTCACTAATGGGGTGTTGTTTCTGTATTTTAGATTATATGACGTGAACCTGAAATTTACCTATTAAAATATAATGATTACTCAAGGCCATTGTAGGTTTCCTAACATTATTTGTATTAGATTTGCTAGGTATTATCAAAATAAATAAATAATTAAAACATATAAATGCAAAAACATTTATTTTTGTAAGTATTAAAATGTTCTATCGAAAAAAAAAAAAAAAGTAATTATTCTTTGTAGAAAATGTACATTTCGTTAATTTCCCTAATGTTAACTCAAGTATTTCCTCTTGATTGGAGCAAGCACAATTCCTGTGAAGATAGAGAAGATCGAATGATAACTAAAGGATACAACAATGGGGTTAAAGAGGGTTTTTTTGTCCTCTTCCAATCTCACCAACTATCTGATTAAATCTTTTCAGGGAGAAAATCAATAGAAGGACACTTGTTTAGGGTCATTTGGAAAGGTGGCTGATTTAGCCGACAGTGCCTTGGCTGAACGCTCCAGCTACTTGTTCCTGCTACTTCCTCTTGTTTGTTTTAACCCATCTTACATAGGAAGAGGGTTTTGTTTATGAATTAGAAATGGTTTGAAAAAGAAGAAAAAAACGTATTCACAATCATCTCAGAAAATCGATCTTAAATGATTGAGGTATACTGTTTATTAATGATGAAAAATAGGCTACTGTAAATCACTTCAGATAAAAAAATAAATAAATAAATGTGTTTAATTATTAGTGGTATCCTACTTATGACAAAAATGGGTCACAGGTGTGCTCTGGTAGCATTGTGAACAGTAAGGAAACATGCAAATAAATAATACATAACATCTAAATATAAAATACAAAAAAAAAAAAAAAAATGCTGGCCTAAGCAGTTTCTTAAAGACATTTTTCTTTACCTTTGTATGACACACATATTTGGCTAAATAGTAGCATGTTGTTTATTTTATCTGAACATTAATATGATGTGTGTGTATGCGGGTGATATAAAATAAAAATTGGACTGTATCCTATGGTGTGTCATAGCAAAACACATACAAATAACATGAGGAAAAAAATATCTTCATTCTTAGAGTTACAAATAGCATAGCTTTTGCTTTAATGTTAGTTATTTTTATTTTTTTACGTTACACCATAGGACACATTTTTACTTCATATGTATATGCATATGTATATAGTGCTCAAGTGGTCTTTAAAATTTCTTCTAAAATAAGCATTTTTATCAGGCTCCTGTGTGTCAGTTCAATTTAAATTTAAATTGCAATGAATAGGTTATTTTCATTGCCATTAAAGTAAATATTTATTCATGTGTTCAACAGCGTAATCAAGTGTTACCGTGAAGTAAGGTAAATCTTTTACATTTATTTCTAGTGAATTTCATTAGGTACGAATATTTTGTTAGGTACCAATATTTCAAACACTCATTTGTAAAAAGGTTTATTTGTCACCATGGTGACAGCACTCAGTTACTACGCTACAGACTGCCGTCAGCTTGAGCCACAATAGGCAGGTTTCAGTGCTCCACTAAGTGTGTGATCAACCCGCAGTTCCCCAATTGTCATTCAAATACCCAAAGGTTAGTTTAATCACACCAGCATCCTGAAATCACAGTGTTATTATCAGGGAAATAAACATATCATCCGGAATGACAGTGAGTGATGAATAACAAGCCAAACAAAACCCAACATTTCTGTAAATGCTATAGCTTCATTTTGCCCAAAAGGTGTCCGTCAATCTCATCTTGAGAAAAGCAGCTAGACATTCTTATTAACACCATGCAAACAATAACAAAAAAGTGCTTGTCACTCAATTTCAGAACCTAACACAAGTGGTATTTTGTCCTGTGCATTTCATTCCTTTATGTTTTTCATGGGGAGAGATGTATCGCAAATCACTAGAAGAAAGCGTAAATGCTTTTCCACAGACTAAAGATATGGGGGCTTTCAGCACACTAGGATTCATGCGGCATCTTTGCTGTCTCTGTTGATCTGAGAAAAAGTTTCGACTGAGTAATTTCTGTCTGTGTTTTGAGCGTGTGATGTGCTCTTTAAGAAGGCTGGAGATGGAACGTTTGCTCATGGTGACCAGACACTCACCCCAATCACCAGCAGAGGCTCAGGAGAGAAGACAAAGACCATTCAGTCTCATGAGGGAGCCATGATTCTGGGGTTTGGCAGCATTAGTTCTTCTCTATCCATCTGATGCATCCTGCTTAGATACATGCATGAGGCACTTTTACACGCACGGACCACATTCAGAGCTCACCTGTAGACTGATTGTATGGTTAATTTAATTGTTGTCCTTATAACAATTATACAGACACATTTATATATAGAGCGCACACACATACATAAAAACATATGAATGTGCATATTTGACAGTTTATCGATCTATCCACCACATAGATATGTCTCTGTGTCTATAAAGGCATCTCCCTCACTCACTAGCAGAAACGGAAAGTAGTGAAGTACATGTACTTGAGTATTGTACTTAAGTACACTTTTTGAGTATCAGTACTTGTGTTTTATTTTTTCTGGAAACGTATGACTTTAACGTCATTACATTTGAAACACAATTATCGTACTTTTCACTCCACTACATTTTTACCAAAGTCCTCAAAGTAGAAAGTTTTTTCTATGTAGCAGCTTTAAAGAGCGTTTTTTTTTCTTCTTCTTCTTCTTTAAATGTGATTGTATTTTATACTGTGCACAATGGTCATATTTTAATTTAATGTGTCTTTCCACACTAATGTACTGGTCTAAACATGCTTACCATATGCCTTCTGGGGTAGACAGAATTCACTAGAAGCAGACTGATCAGTAAATAATATCAATTCTGTTTTACAGACAGCTTTATTCTTTCTGATTTAGCTTTATTGACCCTGGGCCAGACATTTAGGACATTTCCCTTAAATGGATGAGAGGCAAAGGTCTTATTCATCTGTGTGACAAGATTGTTATAATGGAAAGAGTAACCAAGAACACAAACACTGGAAGACAGTCTGATACATATACCTCATCTAATGTGAGCAGAGTTTGAAGCCATGTCAAAGTCTGGTCCATCCGTAATGACTGGGGCTGAAGTTTAAAAGCCTTTTGACAGCCTTTTACACTATATCAATTTTCTTTTACCTATTTTCACATCATTTTTTTTTTTTTATTATTGAAGCAAAGGCCTGGAGATGGTTGTGTAAAGGCATGATAAAAGAAGACTCTTCATTCTTCATACTAATTAAATAAAGTTCTACATGCTAATCTGGTTGATTTATGCTTGCTATTTTATTTAACACACGCAACATTCCTAGAGTATATTGCCACTGACAGTTGTTTGACAGTTAATGTGTCAAGATATATACATTGCAGCACTTAATGACTAGGGGTGAAGTAGCTGAAAAATTACAAATAGAGTACAGCCTATAACACAATACTTTATAGCACAGGTGAGCTGACAGCAACTTTATCAACTTGTTAAGGAGAATAATGAAAATGACATACTCCATTACAGCATTATATGTAAAAGTTTGCATAATATGATTCATGCAGTTTAAGGAAGAAATAGCTTGAGATGTCATATTTTATTATCATAAGACATATCATAGGAGATTTGGGATCTCAAATATGTCAGCTGCATATTACAATTTGTTTCTTTTGAAATAACTCTTTTTGAACAAGATTTGATGTAGCATTGCATCTTTCATAGATGTGGTAATTCAACAATAGACTGTGACAAGATAAGCAAAGACCTTTTAATCAAGAATGGCAATTGCAGCTCAGTATATATTTTCACCAACTACTACTTATGGTTTCACTCTTAAATAGTTGCTTATATACTACATGCATATTACTAGAATATCAGCCATTTATTAGCATTAATTAAGTACATATCAATGCCTTATTCTACCTTATACATCCCCAATCCTACTCAAAAACTACATTTAACAACTACCTTACTAATAGGATAGTCACAAGCAAAAAGCTAGGGGCTGCGCATCACTTTATGTATGTTGCCTTCCTCCAATGACAACACAATTTTCCTGTGGCTCCAGTCGATTAGTCTCACAGCATTTAGCGCTGATATGATTTGTTTAAAAAGTTAAGGTTGCAGACGAGCCACTGCCATTAAGATGAGGATTCTAATGGAAAGCTCTCTCCAGGTATTATTGGTCTCCTTGATATAGATAGCTACATAGCTAGATAAGAGTGGTGCTTCAGATATCTGAGAGTGATAATATCTTAATGAGTGTTAATGTAAAACAACCACACACACACACAGTAACTCACAAGCTGCACCTGTATAAATAATGGCCCTTACATCCACTGTATGCACAGGAGCAAATTTAAACAGAAATACACACACACACACACACACACATCCATACTCAAACATTGGGCATTGGGTTTCCATGTTGTATGTGGGAAACTGTGTGTATAAACAAAAATAAAAAAAAATAAAATCATCAAATTGTAGTATTTTACACCTCCTGTCACGGAACTCAGCATGAGCCTGAGTGTCCTGGAGCTTTGCCTTTATGGGCTTGACTTTGAACAACATGGGTGCTTAGATCTTCTGTCTGATGTTTATCGAGAGCTGACAAGGAGCTGAGATATTTTCATTAACAAATGGAAATGAAATCTCCAAGGCTGAAGTCTCAGGCCCACCGTGCAACCACAGTCTGACTGCAGGCAAAGACAGGTCAGCATCATTACAGCACACACAATAATATGACAGGAGAATGAAAAAAAAGGAAATCTGTGAAGTAAACAAAGCCACAAACTGTGGGCTAGGTACCGTTTTAGCTCCTCTCTCCACTGTCTCGCCTTTCTCTGTGGGAGGTAATCTGCAGGGGAACGACAGGAGTAATAATAAATGGTGCTGACCGCTTGTCTCCTCGGTCTAGTTGAGATATCTAAGATTAGGAAAGACAAATTTCTGTTGATTACAACAATGAGGTGCATCTCCTTTCAACCTTGAGAACATTGTGTGCTTGGCAATGGCTGATCAAAGTTGAAACAAACAAAGAACACATGGAGTTTTTCGCACACTTGCTTATGTTTTCTACTCTGATGATGGATGCTGTGAGCATCTTTGCTGTCCTAGCTTTCAGTGTCTTGCTTGATCACATATGCTCTTTCACATGCCAAGTTTGTGCCTCTGATTGGATTTCTTCGGCTTTGTTGCAGCTTTGTAGTTGCATACAAAGCTTTGTATTGAGAAAAAAGATGTGCTCTTCGAGCAAATGCATTAATAATGTACATGGATTATGCTGAGAAATCAGGTTCATGCTAGTTCTAGTTCACATATACTGTAGGTCACATCCCAGACCAACACATGCTTGTTGCAAAATTAAGCACAGCATTTGTATGCCATTGACAAAAACCTTAGTATATGTCAATATACATAACAATATACATACAGAACAATATTCTAAGTAGTTATTAGAGAGTTTTGTCTGTTTGACGAATGGGGACTAATTCTTCTTGGAAAATGTTCAGATCAGCGGGAGTCAAAGGAAGTATATCTGCTCAATTCATACATTAAACGGTTAGTTCGCCCATTTAAGACATGAAGTTGTATGCATTCATTACCAGCACTATAGTGTATACACACTAATCTGTGATCACGCACAGTTTTGAGGCCCCGGAAACTAACCGGGACTACTTTCTTAAAAAACTTCCAGTGGCCAGAACTCTGACCAGGGAGGTGATCACAGAGTGGGTCAGTGTGTATACACTATAGTGCTGGTAATGAATGCATTCAACTTCATGTCTTAAATGGGCGAACTAACCCTTTAAAAATAGGGTGACCATACGTGCCATTTTTCCCAGATGCATCCTGGCCAGGATTTGGCTTGGTTTGCGTGTGCAGACCAATCAGTATGACATCGGTTCCTTACGTTTTTGAAACACTCTTGAGGTACAAATCAAAGCAATATGCTGACCAGGATGTGTCCGGGAAAAATGTCTTGTATGATCACCCTAATTAAAAGGGAAAGTACTATTTTAAATGAAGAGAAATTAAAGTAGCACAGTATTGCTGCTGTACATACTCACTCTTTTGGCTGTTCCTGTTAGGAATCACCGCAGTGGAATTAGCCACACGAACTGTATTTGGAAAGGGTTTAAGCTGGATGCAGATCCAACCCAGCACTACAAAGTATGCTAACTTGTGCAACCTGCATGTGTAATGCATGTGCAGCAGACAGAAAGGTAAAAATTATGACTATGTACCATCTGTGCGTCAACTAACTAAAATATGTTAAGGTAGTAAAATTACTAAACTTAATTACAATAAGTAAAAATGTATAAATAAACTAAAGCAAACCACATAGTGGAATAAAGAAAGAGAAAGAAAGCAACATATAAAAACATATACTTTTTTTGCTAGTATGGCAAAAAAAGAAAATAAATATAATATAAATAAATAAATGTGCAATTAATCCCCTGAGGTAATTGGATGCATTAGACTCTGAATTAGCAGTATCTGTAATTTAAGGTGAAGTCATGCATGCGTACTCAAGCATACTCACAGCACTCAAGCAAAATCACAAACTTGCAGTGTTTCTTTTCTTTGTCTATGTCTCTTAAGTTTGACCAGTCTGGTGTCATGTGTTTGTGGCTGAAAAATGAATCTATATTATTGTCTAAACATGGTCAGAATAAAGGTTAAATTAGGCTACTCACTTCAATGTTGTGTCATGAGATCATTTAACAACTTTTACTTTGCCACTGTTTGCTTACCATTCCACATGTTACTGCATGTCACAGTAGATGAAAATTTAAAATAGTCAAAAAGAAGCTAAGATTTGTTGACGCTCCAGTTTAGAGAGTTGACAAAATAAGCTAGATAAACTGGTGGGCCGCAATGAACGCCTAGGCAACATCTTTTTTGGGTGCCGTGCAGCGAATTTTGCACAGCACAGAGTTGGCACTGACATTCGGGGGTGGCACTGAAAGCATTTGGCACTCTCATGCAGGCCCTTCCATCCACTGCCCTCCTCCAGCATTTGTAAAGAACAAGGCTTTTTTAATCCATGTGAATCAGTGGGGACAGATAACGAGAAACACATGGAGACCTAGAGCAGTGGCCTTTTTGCTGAGCTATGAAGGCAAACTGTCATGGTAAGAGGATAAGTACAAATGTGGATAAAAACAGAATAACTTAAAGCTAACAAAATGTCAGTTCTTGGTTTTATGAGATTATTCTGCAGCTTGGTGAAGTTCATGGAAGAAAAAAAGGTCTGAAAAAAAAAGTATTTCTTCTGTTGAAAGAGATTTCTTCTGTGGAACAAATTTTTTTTTTTCTCCTTTAAACTCAATAGGGTCCATTTCTGTTTTGTACAAAACCTCTCTGTTACCTATGTGACCCTCATTCCCTGAAGGAGGGAACGGAGACATATTTTGACTGATGTCATGGGGTCTAACTTGGGAATTGCATCCCTCAATTACCTGATGCAACCATGAGCTACACTCAAAGACTGTAAAACCTCATAACAGTTTTGGGTGTCACCGAGCCCATATACTATGCGCAAGAGAGGTACCATGCGTCAGCACCCAGGACGAGGTAACACTCCGAATGGAGTGAGCCTTCACTCACAGGGGTAAATGTACAATTAATTATCTTTGTGGCGATTGGATGTATTAGAGTCTGTGAATTTGATGATAGCATGCCTCCTAAGCGTGATCTGGTGTCATGAATTTCTGGCTGAAAAGTAGTTTTATTATTATTATGTTATTGTCTAAAGGTCAGATTGAAGATTAAATTAAGCTACTCACTTCAGTGCTGTGTCACAAGATCAGTCATCAACTTTTACCTTCTCACTGTTTGGTTACCATTCCACGTGTTTCTCCATGGTGCAGTAGATGAAAAAACATTCAAGAGGAAGCTAAAGCTTTAAGAGATATACATTATTTCAGCACAACTGAATAAAGCATCTCAAAGGGATTCCTCCATAATCCCAAGAGGACCATGGACAGATCCCAAGAGGGTATGAGGTGCGACTTAGAAATATTTAGTCTCCTCGCACTGCTCAGGAACCTGACAATAAAGTGATGCTTCCCCAAGGACAAACCATCCACTGCATAGTGGAGGGCTGCAGTAGCAGTGACATACACCTTTAAAGTGCAGGAAGTCAAGCACCGCATCGATCGAGCATCTCTCAGAGCCCTCTCAGTGAGAGTAACACCATTCAACTAATTCACTTTAGAGAATAGGTAGCTTCAGTTATGGTATCCACCATGGCCTAGGGAAACCCAGAGAAGTCTGCCACGTCCTGTCCAGAAGCCAGATGTGAAGTTCCACAGATAGGGCCATGGGTGCCATATTGTGGCCATCCCCTGAGAAAGAAGGGCCTTTTTAAGAAGAATCCTCGAGGGAGGGGCTGTCATGAGAAGCCCGCTAGTAAGCGGGCTTAGTAAGCCCCAGGGCCAGCAGTGTGCCAGTGCATCGGTGCCGAGGGAACCTTGGTCAGGGAGTAAAACACCTGACAGTGGGTGGACTCCTGAGAGACAAATAGGTTTATCTGAGCCTTGCTAAATCAAATCCAAGTGAGCTGGACCGCCTGAACACGGGCTCTTCATTCTCCAGGAAGTTTGAGCTGTTGTGAGAGTGCGTTGGCTGCATGATTCAGCTGTCCTGGAATATGAACAGCATGCAAAGTTTTGAGCTGTATCTGAAAAAGTTTTAAAGAAACCACCATCTAGCCTCTAAGTGAATGAAAGCAGTTCAGCACTGACTGTACATGCTCGTCCGTGAGACACACTGTCATATTGACTGAATCCAATTCACACAGAGAAAAGAGATACTCAGCATAGGGGAGAGCTTGCTCTTCTCCCAATTGATCCAAAGAAATGATCAAGGCAAAATCGAGACATGAAATTACACGGCTGCAATGCAGTCCTGGTACCGAACACAAGAAAGAGTAGACATCTTGAAAGGTAGACTGTGAAGGGACAGATTCAAGGATCAAAGATCCAAGTTTGGCCACAGGATTGGGTACGATGAAGTAGGGACTGTAAAATCTGAAATTCATCTTGGCCAGAGGGACAGGCTCTTGCATTGTGAAGTGAAGTAAAGTGACTTGTAGCTAGGTATGGTGACACCATACTAGGAATTTGTACTCTGCATTTAACCCATTCAACGTGCACACACACAGCAGTGAGAAGTGAACAACCACACACACACCATGAACACACACCCGGAGCAGTGGGCAGCCATTGCTGCGGCACCCGGGGAGCAGTTGGGGATACGGTTGTGGTATTGAAGGTGGAGAGGGCTCTGGTTATTCACTCCCCCCACCCACAATCCCTGCCGGACCTAGAACTCAAACCCACGACCTTTGGGTTACAATACCAACTCCCTATCCATTAGGCCACGACTGCCCCAAAGTAATGCGTTGGCAGGAGGATCATAAATTCCACACACAGGACAGAAGCATCCTTGTCCAAGTGGGTAGCTATGAAGAGGATGCCCCTGAACCTGAGAGGATGCATGGTGAAAAGAAGATAAGCTGGGCAGCGCTAGCCAGGCCCCCAACCTGTGTACAAGTGGATCATTGAAACGGTCACCAGTATACCTGTGCAGCCATGGGAAGAAAGGTGACTCAGGAAGCAAAGTATTTTTGAGTAGAGACAGGCTGCTGGAGGCAACACTTACCTGTTCCTCCTGAACCCACGGTGGAGACTCTATGCCCGAGTCTGAACGTGAGGAAGTAATCCGCCATCCACAATCAGAACCCAGCACATTAGACCAAGAGATGAAGGAAATTGCTCTCTTGAAAGGGTGGGTACTGGTGGTGAAAGCCTTTCTTCTTGAGCTCAAAGGTAATTCCCAAGTGAGAGTCCCAAGTGAGACCTCGTCACGTCAGTTGATGTAATCTCATAGTAACTAACTGAAAAGGAACTCACTTTCATTGTAAAGCAGAAGAATTTAACACATACTTCAAGATGGTAAAATAGTCTATAAAATATCTTATATCCCACAAAAAAGTCATACACAGGTTTGGAACAAGGTGAGGGTGAGTAAATGATGCATTGCTTTTTCATTTTATCATAAATCTTTATCATCGCACAAAAATCTGACCACCTAAAATATGAATCATCTACAGGTCACTATCATAATTAAATAAGAGGTTTTGGAAGACCAGTGAAAAGAATCAAGGATGTACATGATGGGGCATCATGCTGTCCACGATCTTGAATATGTGATACCCACGGCATTACAGAGGCTTTAGCTGCAGTGGTTAATCTGAGCCTCAGCCTGCTGCCAATTGAGTAAAACCAGCTTTGCTCTCCATGACTGGAGGTCAGATCATTGAACTGCACTGTCGATCTGCTTCACTGGGTCACAGTGCTAGAATGTCAGGCCCACCACACAGAGGATTAGTAAAGTCGATTGATAAGTGTGTGTGTGTGTGTCTATCTGGCCCTCCCACAAAAAAAAAAAATAAATACAAAATACAAATAAAAAAATAAATATATATGTTCCTGTGCAAAAGACTTCAAAAAATGGTTTTAAGTTGGTTATTTCTATTTTTTGCGGTAGCGTGTCCATTGGAACTATCAGTTTACATTTCCAAACATCACTTTTGTCATTAAAAAGCAGTGAGACTATTGTCTGCACAAGGAGTCTGACAACAGCCAGTGCTACACCCAGAGATCTGATCTGATCATCATCCAGTCTGTCTGGAATAATATGAAGAAACAAAACAAACTGAGACAGACTCAATCCAGAAGAACTGTGACAACGTCTCCAAGATGAAGAAGAAGAAAAAAAAAAAAAAAACTACCTGCAAAGCTACAGCACTGTTCAAAGTTTTAGATACTCATGTAAAAAAGGATGCTTTCAATAATAATGCTGTAAACAGCTTTAATATTTCAATTAACTTCTATTAAATAAATCAAATAAATTCTTGGTAATACAGCTTTTGGTAAAACAGCTTCTGCTCTGAGGTACACTTGCCCATAGTTTTTCAGGAAGCTTTCCAGATTTTCTTCTTCATCTTGGAGGCCTTGCCACAGTTCTTGAGTATGTCTCAGTTTGTTCTGTTTCTTTATGTCATTCCAGACAGACTGGATGATGATCAGATCAGATCTCTGGCTGTTGTCAGAGTCCTTGTGCAGACAATAATCTCACTGCATTATTACTATTAATGACACAAATAATGTGAACTGATATTTCCAACACTTAAAAACATTTTTTGTGTTGGTAAAAATACTAGTGGCCTAAGACTTTTGCACAGTACTGTATGTATAGTAAATCATGTTTCTAAAAGAGCAGCAATGCAAACAGGTTTTCTGTAAGAGGCAGATTTGGGGTTAGGGGATGAAAAAAATATTGTTTGGCCAGTGTAATAGAAGTCTATGTCCCACACAGAAACAAACATGTATGTATGTTTGTGTGTGTGTGTGTGTGTGTGAGAGAGAGAAAGACAAACCCTGAGTTGCGCCCAAAATCCTTTGCAAAAAAATGCATATTTCTGATTATAGCTCATAATATCTCATTAATCAAACTCGACTTTCAAAAAGATAAAAGCAGTCCTTGTCTCTCTGATTTTGAAATTAGCAAAAAACATTTTGTTATGTAGGGCTTGTAAAACTTTAAATATATTTAAATTACATAGATAAATTATATTATTCACTAGTCTCTCCAGAAAGAGAACATTTCATACTGATAATTAAAAACTTAAATTAGCCTTTTAGGATAAAAAATATCAGTTGATCAAAGCATAATGGCACTAATGGTGTATTTAATTTATGTATAAAAGAATAAAACTCACCAAAGAACATCATTCAAATTACAAATGTCAATGCCAATATCATCATAAAAAATAAATGCCATTATATCATTGGTTTTCCTTTTTGCTGTCAGTTTTTTTCTTCTGATGTGCCATCATAATATACAGGCACATAAGCCATGACATTTTTTGGGATTAAAATGACAAGAAAGCAGAGATGACTGGAGCTGATGTCAGAGTAATGTGGCCTTTCATGCAACAAGACCCACACTGTAATTTCAGCCAACTGTGAATAACAGTTTCTTTGTTTCTTTTACCCAAAAAGTGGCTGATGTTAGTTTTCATTCTTTCTTTTTAATTTTGAATCAAAATATTTTGCTTTGTAAAGAATTGTACTTCTGCTACTATTAAAAATAAATTCTTAAAAATTTGTTTTATGCTAAGCATGACTCATGACTTCAAATGTGGCAGTCAATTTACAAAAAAACAATAATAAGAAGCAAGTAGAATAACAATAATATTCAACATGTTTAAGTGTAGCTTCAGTGACATTAGATTGCATTGTAAATGAAGCACTAACAGAAACATGATGATATGTCCATATGAGAACGTTAGCCATTTTTGTTCACATCAGCGTCCACAGCTTCTAATCCAACAGATTGAAGTACATCTGTGTTCTCTTGTTGTTTTGGACGAAACAGATCAATAACAATCTCTCTCAAAAAGAGACCTGACTGATTAGGGCCGCCTGTAGGCATGGCTTCAGACTAGACAGCACAAAATGAGTTTTCATGTTCAAAAAAGAAAAAAAAAAAACAAAACACCTAAATCCTTATACCAGAAACATAAAAATATCATTTTGGATCTTTAGTAAACAAATAGTCTCCGAGTATTGAATATAACTGAAGATAATTTTGCATTGGAGAAGAAATCTGTTACAGTTTCCAATAGGATATTGTTTACCAAGTTGACATTTTATGTATTTCTTCTTTTTTTTTTTTAGCATTTATATTTAAATGTATTAATCATACAGTAAATTACTTGTCATTATTGACAGCGACTAGCAGTCTGAGCTAATCTATAGCATTCTAATTGAGCTGAAACAAGCTCACTGTTAACACCAGTTAGCCACATGTTATCCTCTCCATGCAGGACCTGTTGCTTAAAGTGCCCCTATTATGCTTTTTCAAACATGATCATTCATGCAGTGTGTCATGTGAACATAAACTATCTGCAAAGTTGTGACGCTGACAGTGCACGATAAATAAAGTTATTGTCTATCAAAAAAAAGAGTCGGCTCACATTCGCCTAAATGAGTCGTCAGCAATTTGAATTTTGACCTTGCATACACGTAAACCTGTTTTAAGAGACTCAAAAAACAATATTAGCCACCTTTAAAATGGCATAATAGGGGCACTTTAAAGGTGAAGATGTATTTCTAGGGAAAAGATTTCTTTCAGATGGATGCAGTCGCATTATTCTGATAAGTGGACAATTGTTCGATTCTTGAAGAAAATTGCAAATGAAAATGAGGGTCTAAAATGTACTTAGCTGTGATTTGGATTAGCATAATGCGAAGTGCAAGATGCTGCATCCTTGTTAAATGATCAGCAATATGATTTCTCATTTATCAGTACTGGGAAACATAATATCATAATCCAAGATGTGGGATAAATGTTATATCTAACCACTTTACTGTACACTTAATCAGCAATAAATATCTTAATGCTCAGATTAATGGAAGAAGAGTGTATAATATTGCATATTTAATCAATATATTTCAAGTGACTCCTCTTCCTAGTCGTTATTTTCACAACGTAATCTATTCACGAATATCTGCCTTATTGCTTTATTTATTTTCTTTTATTAGATACATTTGAATGATTAATGGGTGGAAATGAATACAACTTAAAATATATTCAAATAACTTTAAAAGATTTGTTTTGAATCCTTCATGGAAGAACAGAAAACAGCTGCTTTTTTCAGGTTGCTAATGTACAGGGTGGGCCATTTATATGGATACACCTTAATAAAATGGAAATGGTTGGTGATATTAACTTCCTGTTTGTGGAACATTAGTATATGTGAGGGGGGAACTTCTCAAGATGGGTGGTGACCATGGAGGCCATTTTGAAGTCGCCCATTTTTAATCCAACTTTTGTTTTTTTCAATAGGAAGAGGGTCGTGTAACACATCAGACTTATTGGGAATTTAACAAGAAAAACAATGGTTTTAACGTAACTTTATTCTTTCATGAGTTATTTACAAGTGTTTCTTTGTTTACAGCCATTGACATGTCGCAGAGGTGGATGTGCCACAAACAGGAAGTTAATAAGACCAACCATTCCCATTTTATTACGGTGTATCCATAAATGGCCCACCCTGTATAATGTATTTTCACAGCTCTTAACCAGAGCATCCCATGTGTCAGAAACGGCCTCTGAATTAAGTCATGTAAGATGCCAAACCAAGCAAACAATCATTAATGAAAGCATGTCTTGAAGCTTTCAGTGGATTTCACAGGTCCATCCATTGGCTTGCCTCTTTCATTCACAGTACAACTAATAATTTAATGCAGAACTTAGAGCATATTCAGTCTTCAAAAACACTGCTTGCACATGGCTGAAGCATTAATGTACTTTAACAAAAGGACCATTACCTTTGCTAAAATACCATTGTGCTCCTGAGCAATAATGTTCTATACTACCCTCTCTTTCTGTATTGTAGGAATACCTTATATTATCTCTGGCTACTGTTTTTGATTTCTCTAATGGATCAGCCCTTTACAGGTTTGGAGCAAAGGAAGCAGAGAAAGAAAAAGTATGAAACTAATTGGAAATGTGAAAATATGAAAGAAACGAAAAATTCATTTTGCACACTATATTCAGTCAGTCAGGTTTAGCCAGGAGAATATACATGATTGGGTGGCAAAAAATGTCTTTATTTTTATTTTTATTTTATTTTTTTATTAAATTGAGGACAATTAATATTAGGTATGAAAAGGTCTTAGACGCTGTGAAGACAACAAATCTCATTCTACATGTGTAAAATTGCAGTCACAGCTGTAGCCCTTTATTTGTCAAACTGGCCCCCATTGGATTACATGCAATTGACCAAAAGTCTAACTTTGAAAATAAAATAGAAAAAAATTAATTCACTTAAGAGTTTTTACATGCTGCAACCCAAACAGACTAAGAAAAAAATGAAGCAGTTTAATTTGCATTGAGTATAGTGAGCAGGGATGAGCATGCATGTGACCATATTGCATATTGGGTTGAATATTTATTTTATATGGAAGCATATGTGTAGCAATATTTAATTTGCAATGCAATATTCAAAATGGCAATGCAATGTTCAAAATGGCAATGTATTTCTTATTTAAATTTACCTTTTCCATTAACCCACATGTGCAAAATTTGGTGCAAAAGGAAAATGAAAAGGAAATAATATGATTTACATTTCCCATTTACAACAGTAATCTTAATATGTAAATTGAATACTAATTTGAATG
>JAUCMS010000127.1:18922253-18940316 GCA_032357445.1 Enteromius radiatus
AAAATTATATAATAAATGTATATATGCACGCAAACCATTACATTAAGCCAAACAACTGAAAACAATGGAGCACCCTTTGCGTCGAAAAATGACGACAAAGGAGTACCTTGATCGTCAAAAAGCGACGCAAAATGGTCTTGACCAAGCGTCAAAAGTTGACGAGTTGGGAGTGAGAACGTGTTGAATAAATCATAATGCCTTCAATCTCCCAAATCCTTTTTTTTTAATTACATAATGAAATTGGACAAGCTCAGTGCTCATTAATTTTCCACTAATTCTTTTGGAATGTGTGCAAAAGATTGTGGGCATTTGAAAGATGCAAAGGATACTAATGACAAAAACCAAACGAAGCACGAGAAACGTAGGCAGCTGACTCAGAAGCACCCTGTATTTGTAATGACATTTGAAATGTCTCTCCGAATTAAAATTTTATCACAAGTAGACATAGGAGACACTTTTGCACTTCACCAGGTGAAAACCATGTTGTGTCTCAAATATAGATTAGCAATTAAGAGCAGACAAGGAGACATTTTCATTTACATATGCACATACATATACAGTAAAATGGTACAAGCACAAAATCTTGCCTGAAGACCCATTTCAATAGGTATATGTTGTTGCCATTCCCAGGGATGACACAGAGGAGATGGATTCAAAAGTGTGCGATCACTAGCGCTATATCACTTTCTCATAGTACATGTCAGAGATGCATTGTGTTTGTCGGTTTGGTAAGTTCTAACCACGGGTAAGGTGAAAATTGAAAATATGGAAAAATGAGAATAGCAACACCTTGACAAAATAAGTGCTTCTTCGATGTATCAATTTAAAAGATACAGGAAGAGGTGTAGAGTGATTGCATTGAGGATTCATAGATGCTGGTGCATGGTCATGGGATTGAGGATATAAAAATGAATTGAACATGGATTGTTCCATTAAAACTCTGCATCTTCTGATTCCAGCATTGTTAAACAGAGGAAATGACAGCACCATTTTTATGTTATGACTATGTGACACTTTCGTTGAGCTGATGGAAGAATTAAAGAGAAAAGCCAAGATGTTAGACTGAATCATTTCTAAATCAGTACATTAATGCATTTAACTCATTGTTAATGACAACGGTTTGCGGTCATATTTTGACTTGTATAAATTAAGAGCATGATTAAAGGTATTTCATTTAGGTAGAAGCTAACTTATTGAATGACTCATAAGTAAGAATATACATTTTTACCAAATGGATGTCTGTGCCTTGACGTGTCATTCGGTTTGTGGTGAGTAATGAAAACTTTAGAGATTTATGATGCATCAACTCATTTGTCATTCGGTTGTTTCTGTGTTTTATTTATTTGTGTGCATGTAAATCTGAGAGATAAGTTCAGCTGAATCAATCTAATTCATTAGTGCTCAGTTCCGAACACTAGTTCATCTGGTGCCTCTTGTAATTACAGTTAATCCCCCATTATCTTCAGATCAGTATGTGGGACTGTAAACAATTCCCTCTGCACAAACATGTCTTTGCACTCACAAAAGTGAAATATTCATTTGATATATCATACCTTACCCAAACTTGTTAACAAGGCTACTTCACGTGAATGTATAAGTTCATTAGCCTGTAGTTGTGAATCACAGGTGTTTTACTGTATATACAGTATGAGATGACGACATGATTGCCAGTGAGGCCCAAACCAGCACATCCAGTGCAAGAAGACTTTTAAATTGAAATTTGACTTTACAATGTTTTATTTATCCATTATACTGAAGAGACCTGTTTGAAGGACATTGTTTTCTGTTTTTGCAATTTTCAGGTGTTCAGTTTTATTTTTGTTTTAGAAAATAACTGTGATTGTTCTCCTCATAAATCTGCTCTTTCTTGTTTTTGTTGCATTTTATGAGCCTTGTTTTGGACTTTTATGTCACTTCCTGCCTCCTGTGGTGTTTGAAGTCAGTTTGTATCTTACTTTGTTCAGCTTGTTAGCCTCCTTTATATATACAGCCCTAGTGTTTCTTTAGTTTTTTGTGAGTTGTTGAATAATGATTGTCTGTTTGCCCGCCATTCTTTTTTGTTCTCTGTGTTTATTGTTTTTCTAGCTTTTCCATTAAATATCTGCACATAGATCCTTGCCTCTGCCTGTTTTCAGCAGCTTCTCCACAGCATTACAATTTTTCACTGTCATATCTCTTTGACTACTGCATCTTTGAGCCTATATTTAATATCAGATATAGTTTTACTTAAAGGTGCAGTGTGTAATTTGTAGCGTCATCTAGCGGTGAGGATTCAAATTTCAACAAACGGCTAAGTATCCCGCTCACCCCGCCCTTTCGAAATGCAAGCTATGGAAGCTGACACAAGACAAAAATGTCATTGTCTGTTACACCTGACCATAGACATATAAATACCTAGATGCAATATGTTATTGCGAATATTATTGTTACTCATTGATTATTGTCTCAGGTTTATTCGCTGACATTAGTTTGATTTCTTGTATGACAGTTAGTAGGGTTGGGCGATGTCTACCAAATTGGCATCGGACGAAGATTGTGCACAATTTATATACAGTATAATTACTTAAAGATATAACTGCGAGAGAAAGTAATGAAACATATATATTTTTCCATCTAATGTTTATTGCCTTTCTTTCCGAACACTGCATTGGGATGCAGTGGCTTGCGGGAGGGGAAAGAGAGGAGGGCGTGCGATGGGATCACAATGCCGGCTCAACATCTTTATGTCTGCCTGGCCAATAAGTGGTAAATCAGAACATAATAACAATACCTTACAAAGTACCTTCCATCTTGGAAAAGCCACACCAATATCTATCCGGGATTTCTGCCGTCGTATGTCTGCATCAAGTTTTCTGTTTTTTAACTGACGGAGACTGACGCTCCGCTGGCTCTTCTTGCGCAAAATACACATGATCCTGCATTTTTTTTTTTCCTTTATCCTCTTACTTCCACCAGAAAAACACTACTGACTGGCATGCTAATACTACCACTACTACTTCTTTGTGCGCATTTCAACGTGGTGATGACACGAGCGGCCTCTTAAAACGCCAAGGAAGAAGTAGAACAACGTACTGACAAAACGCGCTCTGTAGAAGTTTGTCTGTTTAGAGCTACTATAAACATAGCTGTACTAAATGGTGACTTCCGTGTAAGGGGACCTGAGCTGTATATAAATTGCTCGTTCTAAGGTTATAAAATCAGAGCGGCTTATTATGTAAGGTCTTTATACACCTCTGAAAACATAGTTTTGTATGTTATATTAAATATACAATATTATATGTAAATATTACACACTGCACCTTTAAGTTGTTTTGGAATTGGTGACTTGTAACTTGTCATATATTTAAGCTTGGTCAGGATTACTTGGCGTCACTTTTTGACGTGCAAGGTACCCCTTTATCTGCCTTTTTAGATGTGAAGTTTGTCCGTTGTTGTCAATTGTTTGTCTTAATTTACTGATTTGCATGCGTTTGTAAAGAAAAATATATAATCTCATTCAAAAAGTTAATCCTGTCCCATAGAATGATGCAATCGATCATGAGACATATAAGAGCCAATAGCATTTCACAACCAAGTCTTCTGGCTGCATTTTTTTTGCACACAGAGACTGCAGCACACAAGCTTTATGCCAGACGGCGATGGGCATCACATCTATTCCTCTCACAAATTAATCATTTTGCCTCAGAAGTGAATATATTAATCCGTTTTAAATAAATAACGATTGGAGTCGATTGTCTGCCTGTTATAGCTTGTGTTTTACTAACAAATGGTAGGTTTAGAGGCAGGGGTTATGTTACATGCTCATAAATGTTTAAATAATGTAAATAATATGAATAAAACTATTGTGAATGTTTACACTGAAAAATCACACCTCAGCATGCAATAATCAATCAATCAATCAATCAATCACTTTTATTTACAGTATATAGCACTTTTAACAGATACAGATACACTTTTAACAGATAATACAGATTGTAGCAAAGCACTGAACATTATCAAAAAGGAGAATAGAGTAATGGTAATGTATAATGACGAGATGAAACTATTTATTTATTAAACGCAGAGACGTTCTCTGTAATCAAAATAATGATAATCACTAGAAATTAGGTGCCCCCAACTATAATGGCAATATCATTGCCCAATATATAATTTACTCATGACAATACAATTCCCAGTAACTTGCGTCGGCATATTGATGCCAAGGGTTTCTTATTTAAAGCAACGGAGGACCTGGACATTGAAAAATGTGCATCAAAAAGTGACGCCAAATATGTGGTGAGTTTGAAGTGAGACTGTATTGAACTTGTAGTGGAGTCATTTCACAGTGAGGTATGTACTTTTACTCAAGAATGGTTTTCAGATACTCTTTACACCTCTGATACCATGACATCTATATGGCAGTACAGAGGCTGATAGCTTTGGCAACATTATTGAACGCTGTTTCCCTGCAGCGCTGAGACCACGTTTATCTTATCATTCAGACTGCATGATGGTTCAGACACCTTGTGCTGAACCTTCTGTGAACTCACACATGGGTTTATTTGTGCTAGCTTTGATCTTGGGGCTCCAACACTGAACAACAAACAGCAAAACCAAGATTAAGGATAAACAGATGTCAACCTAATCCTAAACTGTATGTTGTCAGGGACCTGAGGACTATCACACACACAAACATGCATAAATGTCTACAGTTTAAAACACATGACTGATGACATCAGCACGGAGACTAATATTAGGATTGCTATTACAATTATTAAAAGAAAAGTTGGTAACACTTTAGTTTAGGAACCAAATCTCACAATTAATCAGTTGCTTATTAGCATGTCTAAACATATTGACAGTTTATTAGTGCTTATAAAATACATATTCTGTAATACAATAAGCGGGGCGGTCGTGGCCTAATGGATAGGGAGTTGGGCTTGTAACCTAAAGGTCGCCGGTTCGAGTCCCAGGTCCGGCAGGGATTGTGGGTGGGGTTAGTGAATAACCAGCGCTCACTCCACCTTCAATACCACGACTGAGGTGAGACCCTTGAGCAGGGCGCCACAGCGATAGCAGTATGGCTGCCCACTTGGATGGGTTAAACGCAGAGCACAAATTCCTAGTATGGGCAACCATACCTGGCCACATGTCACGTCCTATTCTGCTTGACCATTTTCTACATCACTAATCCTACCCAGAACCCTACCTTAACAATTAACTTACTACTTAAATAAGCATAAAGCATACAATTAAGAGTTTAAGGCAAAAATCATAGTTAATGTTTTGTAAAGAGCAATAAAGTGTGACCGAAGTGTTCACCCAAAAACTACAATTCTGTAATACAATAAGCAAGTAAAGGGTGAGTAAATAATGATAGAATTTTCATTTTTAGGTGACCAATCCCTTAAAAACAGCTATTATATCTTTATTTGTAAATACACAACCAAAGAACAGCATCATAGCTTGTGGTGTAACGTCTTAAAGCTCTTTTCAGACACTTAAAAAAATGCAGCATTGGTGTTAAGCACAAATAATGCAAGGAAGTTATTTCACTTTATTCTGTCTTTTGTTCCATCTGAAAAAGTAACTAGACAGCAAGAGTTTTACAGTTCCACTGTGCTGCTCTGCATCTATATTTCATCCTTCCAATTTGATTTTTGTCATTCTGCCTTAGTGTTAGCGTATGAAATCCTTCGCTGGTTTTCATCAAGGCTTGCAGTGTGTCTGGCACTCAAAGTTACTGTCAATTTCCACCAGTGCCGATGCAGTGATTACAGCTGCCTTCCCTAAATAACTGACAATTCAAAGGGCCGAACATGACTGGGTCCCTGCGTTCCAATAGCAGATGTGGCCATAACCTTGACAAGACTGTCATTTGAGACATAACAAAAAATGTTATCCTCATTGTCACTGCATTGATCACAGAATCCATGCTGTGAATGGCACTCTATTGTTGCGTATAGAATGCAGGCCTACAAGTTTTGCTGTGAGGCTAAAATCACCACACTCCTATAAGGCATACACATTTTAAGGCTAAATGCAAATCACTTCACCAGCCCTGCCAGGAATTCCTCTTTGTTTTTAATTGCTTAGTGCATTTTCTTTGCTCACATTTTCAAATAAGGAAGAAACACTGCAAGCAAATAGGTTACAACATTCAACAGCTCCCTTAGGCTTTGCGAAACAGCTATTTTGCGCTGTGTTATAACTCCCTTCGAGTGCAGCAGGAACTTTGAGAGTCACACCACAATCCTCAACAAACAAATCCTGCCCTAATGAGGAGCCGACTCAATTTGCTCTAATTATTACAAGCAACGTGGCATAAACAATTTAAGGGAGGACCCGGGATACTTAAGCTTGTCAAAGATGCTGGCAGAGGGAGGGCCGAATAACCAAAGTGCTCACACCCCGTCTAGGCTGTTCATTTAGAGGTATGGGAACACTTAACAAGCGTCTGTTTTGCTCTTAAGGCAGGTTCCTCTCGCTCTCAGCTTCAAACAAGCACTCGTGCCACAGCTGACTTTGAAATGATGCCCTAAAGGCCTGTCTCAGTGCCTTCATCTGCTCTCAGGTTACAATGAGGGTGCAATGTGCCAGAACGTGTCCTTTCAATATGTGCAATTGTCTGAGATGCATCCAAGGCACGAGACACACAAGTGACCCACACTGCGGGATGTTAGTGTGTGTGTGGATATATGTGGGTTATGTTTATGAACCATGAAATTACATTTATAATGATCATTCAACATGGTGGGTTAGTTTTGGAGCCATTTTTTAAACACAAGCAAGATAGGTGTCATGCCAGAGTTGGTAAAACCAGGGAAAAGAGATATATAAAAAGCAATACATATATTAGTGCTTATATCATGATTAATTGCATTAAAAATGTTTATTGTTTACATTATGTGTGTGCTGTGTATGTTTATTATGTACAGTGGGTACGGAAAGTATTCAGACCCCCTTAAATGTTTCACTCTTTGTTATATTGCAGCCATTTGAAAAAATCAAGTAAATTTTTTCCCTCATTAATTTACACACAGCACCCCATATTGTTGCAATATAACACAGAGTGAAAAATTGAAGGCGGTCCGAATACTTTCCGTACCTAGTGTATAAATAAATACACACATATACAGTGTATTTTGAAAAGATTTATATTTATTTACATGTATATATTTATATTATTCACGTGACAGATAAATATATTTAATATTGTAACGAAGGGAGCTGAGACGTGCGGATCCATTTGCAAGCTTTTATTATAAACCATATTCATACAGGCATAGGTGATCAATGGCAGACAGAAGCAATTGAGACAGGCTAAATCAGAGTCGAATATCCAGGCAGAGATTGGGGCAGGCAGCAAACAATCAATAAACAGATGAACAGTCCAAAAGTCACTCACGGAAGAATCAAGACCGGAATAAACGCTCAGAAATGCCATACTAAGGGAATACAAGACCTCGTGTTAAGTGAGTGTTTAATTCTGGCTTTTATGCAGGGTGTAATGAGTGTGTGGGTGTGGTGACTTTCAATTAATCTCATTAATTTAATGCATAAATTTACAACATAAAAGATGTTTAAAATATCGTAAATGGTAGAATGATTTGAATGGTAGTTTAAAAAAAGTGTTAATAAATTTACAAATTGATATACTGAAGCTCAATAAATACTATTAACTGTGACATGCTCTATTAATTACTTTGCAGAGTTGACTCATACACACAGAAGATCAAGATGATAGCACTTGGGAAGAAATAGTCAACCTCGCTTTTTCTCCATTGTGATATTTGCAAGAGATCTTCATGAGACTGACCTTTAACTCGCAGAAAATTGCCATTTCAAGCGCTCAGAAAGCTTCATGACTTAGACTGCCCTTGGCATATTCATCTCAACACTATGAAGCAAGCAATGCAATCAAGAAAAATTGTGAGACATGATAACAGGGAGCACTGGAGGCTGGGCCACCCGTCCCTGAGAGAAAGCATGATTATGTTCCATAATGGCCGACTGTAAAGAGGAGTAACCTCTCTCCTTGACATTACTGCAATCGTACTTAAGAAGAATATAAAAACATGATCTCTCAGGACATCACCATCGTGAGATGAAAAGCTCCAATAAGTTATTTGCAATGTTTGTGTGTTGTCAGTATTGGCTGGATATGCAGTGTAAGCATATTGACACAGATTCAGTACTGTACTGTAACTAGCATGATCAGTTGCATATAAACAGCATTCAATATAATATAATTTATTTATGCAAGCAATCTCCTCCCAGACCTGAACTAAAGCATCTGCCAACTCCTGAACAGTCTGTGGTGCTATGTGGCATTGGTGGATGGAGCAAGACATGATGTCCCAGATGTGTTCAATTGGATTCAGGTCTGGGGAACGAGCGGGCCAGTCCATTGCATCAATGCCTTCGTCTTGCAGGAACTGCTGACACACTCCAGCCACATAAGGTCTAGCATTGTCTTGTATTAGGAGGAACCCACAAGGGGTCCGAATGGCAGTCAGGCTACCTCTGGCGAGCACATGGAGGGCTGTGCGGCCCTCTAAAGAAATACCACCCCATACCATTACTGACCTACTGCCAAACCAGTCATGCTGGAGGATGTTGTAGGCAGCAGAACGTTCTCCACGGCGTCTCCAGACTCTGTCACGTCTGTCACATGTGCTCAGTGTGAACATGCGTTCATCTATGAACAGCACAGGGCGCGAGTGGCGAATTTGCCAATCTTGGTGTTCTCTGGCAAATCCCAATAGTCCTGCATGGTGTTGGGCTGTAAGCACAAGCCCCACTTGTAAATGTTGGGCCCTCATACCACCCTCATGGAGTCTGTTTCTGAACGTTTGAGCAAACACATGTACATTTGTGGCCTGCTGGAGGTCATTTTGCAGGGCTAGAGTGTAAGCACCACCAGCATTCAAAAGTGACCAAAACATCAGCCAGAGAGCATAAGAACTGAGAAGTGAGGTCACCACCTGCAGAACTTTATTGGGGGTGTCTTGCTAATTGCCTATAATTTCCACCTGTTGTCTATTCCACTTCCAATTGATTGTCAATCAGTGTTGCTTCTTAAGTGGGCAGTTTGTTTTCACGGAAGTGTGATTGACTTGGAATTACATTGTGTTGTTTAAGTGCTCCCTTTATTTTTTTAGCAGTGTATACAAATATATATATATATATATATATATATAATTACAGCAGTTGAAACAACAACATGTTGGCATGAGTGTACAGTGATGCAGTGTCTAAATAGAAAAGTGTAAAGATAGCTGCTGAACCTCCAAACAATTTGACTTCTTGGTTATTTATATATATATATACACATATATGGAGGCAGAGGCAGAGAGAGAGAGCTTCCACTAATTAGATCCTTTGTTCAGAAATCACTAAACAACATAAATGTAACAGTAGGAAAGAACACACATAAACAATAGCACAGTAATTGAATATACAAGTCCTGCCATTTTTTGGCAACATACATTTAATCTTCTCTTTAATTTATGCCATGTGGGTGTGCCCCTTTAATTCACAGCAGATAATTAATAAGCCCATGATATACGGTGGGCTATGAAACATCTCAACGGTAAGTGCTTCTACTTCCTGTCTGAACTGCAGCGAGGCTGGGGATTGCTGCAGTGGCTTTAACTGCCGGGGCTGCAGCATTGAATTGTCATCCACCGCATTAAATATTTCATGGTCAATATGAAGCCTGCCCTAGCTCTCCCCGTGGAGTCTGCCTGTGCCATGTATTAGGTTGTATATAAAGTCATTTGACCAAAGTAATGAGTTCTATTGTCACTGCACAGAGCCCATTATTGGGTTGGGAATGTTGCAGGCCAGGGGCTGAAGAGAGTACAGTGAATTCAAGTGCAAACACAGTCAATGGTTTCTGCATGCATGTGCTCATCTTGTTTAAGTGTATTTCTTTCAGAGACTAGAAAAAATAATTTACAGTATATGATATGAAGATCAGGTTTCCACAATGTATAAACATAAATTTAATTATCTGTAAGAAGAATTTTCTTACATTTGATTTACTGTTAGCTCTTTTGTTTATCTGGGTAAATGAATCTCAAGGATTCGAGTTAATATGATTGACCAATACGTCCAGCATTTAGCACAATTTAGTGTATTTTACCAGTTTTAATTCATGATCATCGAACTAATGCAAAACTCTAGTGTTTTCTTCCTGTATAAGAGCAGAGTAGCTTTAAGATCTGGGCAAAAATTGACTTTAAAAAACACTATACGCAGGACAAAGATTCTTAATAATGAAACACAATTTATTGAACAATTCTACTACAGCATGACTAACCTAGTAAATACTCAAACACATTTCACAAATTCGCACTTCATCATTAACTTAAATAAGCAAATTTGGCGTGCTGCCGGGGGGGCGAGCCGGGAGCTCGGCAGACCCCGAGCCCTGCTGATAGTAACCCTAGCGAGGGCAGGGCTCGGAGCGAGGCTCGGTCCCGTTCACCCCCCTTGAAGGTGCGAAGGAAAAAGGCGGAGAAGGGGAGGAAGGCGGGATTGTGCGTAACTAGATACCTGCAGCCTCGAGTTGGAGCTGCTGGCTCCCGGGGGGGCTCGAGCAGAGCAGAGGTTTTGGTGGCCGCAATGGGCTGAGAAGTAGTGTCCTCGGACTCGAAGGGGAGCTGGAAGGCATCTAGTTGGCAGAGCGGATCGTGCGTAACTAGATACCAAGAGGAGTGAGACGATGGTATTTATGCCGAGGCGGATAAATTAAATTAGGAATAATTAATAGGCTAGTGTGGGCAATAATACTAATGAGCTTCAATGGTTACCGGGTGTGCTGACATTCAGCGTGCTCTTCCCGAAACTATGTTAAAACATCCCAAACACACACACATTCACACACGGTTCTGAGGATGAAAAGTAATTGTTTTACTAAAAGTCCAAAGTACTTGCTACTAGTTGTAGAATCACGACCAGAGAGAATTCACCAAGAAGAGGTTTATCTTATTGTTAACTTTCAGTTGCACCGATCATCGAGAGTAGAGGTGTTTGTGTTACTGCTCTGAGTTGAAAAGGCAGCTGATTGTTTATCGGAAAGAATCCCGGCACTTCTTGTTGGCTGCAGTCTTCCTGACATCTTTGAGATCTTCTGCAAGTGGGTTACACTTTGGAGTCTTAGCAGTTAGGATGAACTGTTTCGGTGAGTTCTTGAAAGAAGGCAAAGGGCACAGATGTGGCGCACAATGGCAAAGAGCGGGGTGCACAGCTGGATTGCGGGTTCACGGCTGCTCTGGTTTTGCTCCACCTGTTTGGCGTTGTCTTTCCTTCTTGATGCGTAGATGATGATGATCTTTGTGAAGAAGACGCACACAAGATGTTCTTTGGTTCCATGTTTTAACCTGTGAACTTTGTTTATAAAGTTTTATAACTTCTGTCTAATCTGATATATTGGACATTCATTCCCTCCATGGAGTTACTGGTATTCCAAGCTTCCATTACATATCAAACATGCCTACAATTCATACATAGATTAACAATTAAACTTAATTTACCCAACAGCTATGCATAGATACGTGATAACCCAATATTGTAAATACCACAACGTATAGAATACACATAAGAACTTATTTGTAAACATATATATATATACAGTATTATTTGCTCTAACAGCAATGAGCAAAATTATTGTCCCTCTTAAGACTGCTTAAGCACACATTCAGCGTTTCTTTGTTTGTGGCACAAAGACCGTGGTCCTAAGGAATGTGCGTGCATTGAGAGTGTAAATCAGATACTTGTGTTTATCTGATTATGGATTTATGCTTGGTGTGTGGTCAACTCTCTCTCTCTCTCTCTCTCTCTCCAGGAAAACTATAAAAACTGACACTTGATAGATTTTTTTGAAAGACAAAGTTGCAAAGCCAAAAGTAAATGTGTAGTACTATTATACAATATGATATGTGTCTGAAAATGTAACAAATACTGTGTCACTCAGTATGTTTGCATGTGAAGTTATAATCAAGCTACAGGATTCTGTGTAAGAAAGTTCACCAACTGTCAAAAAATATTTGTCATTTACAGTTTAAAAAAAAATAAATAAATAAATAAAGATTCTTGAACAAAAAATATCACTTTTTCCACAAACAAATTAAGCAGCACATCTGTTTTTAAAGGGGTCATCAACTGAGAAACAAAAAACAGGACATGAGATGTATCTGCTTCAGCATCGTGTTTATACAAGTTTGTGAGAACAATATATCATGTCAGACCATCATGTTTTAAAGACCAAATTATGGACAAAAATGGAGGAAGCCAGGTTTAATTATTGTCAGTGGACATCCTCTTTATTCTTTTGTCATAGGGGAAAGAAAAAGGACAGACCAGTGGATATCTGAAACACAAAGAGAGAGTGCCCTTGTGGGGGAAAAAAAGAATAAAAAAATTGTGTGTGTATGTGTGTGTCAAAAGACAGAGTGAAAGGGAAGTCTTAATCCTCTTTCATTAAAATAGGCGTCACTGGAGACCTGAGCTAGAGCAGCTGTGTCGTGCTGTACCTGAGAGAGTTGTTGCTGGAGGGGCTCTAGCTGGTTATATTGGACACATGTGCAGGATTCAATCTCCCTGGAGAATCATGATGCGCTCTGAAAACCCACGCTATTCCTGTACGACCACAAAAGAAAGTAGTTTGAAGAACATTCAAACATTACACCCATTGTATGGATGGAAAAAAGGGGGGAAAATATGTGGAAATATTCTTCAAAATACTGTTTTCAGCAGAAGAAAGGTGGTCGTGCAGGTTTGGAACAACAAGTTTTGGAGTAAACTATGCCTTTAAGATCAGAATAATTTTATGCTATTTCAGTTTTGTATTTTATTTTATTTATTTACTTGTTTATTCCGTTTACATTTTTAGATTAATTTAAGATTAATTTAATTATGTGGTTGTTGTTTTTTTTTCATATTTATTAATTATTAAATAAACTGTGTTTAATAGTTTTAGTTAGCAATACAAATGGTTTTCCCCTGAGTTGTTTTCCACCATTTTGGAGGTTACGTATGGGAGGGAACGTATTTGTCGTAATCAGCGTTGTTTAAGCTTGGGAGGAAAGCACAAGTATGCATTGTGATATTCTCTAAAATGTCAGAAGATGTACTGTAACTCGAGGGGGAAGAATTGTTGAATAAATTATTATATAATGTATTTTTTGTTTTCTTTGCACAAAAAAAGTATTCTCGTAGTGTCGCAAAACTGAAGCTGAGCCACTAATGTCACATGGACTGTTTTACTGATGTATTTAATACATTTCTGGACCTAGGAAGATTTCAGTTGTGCTGCTGTCTACAGGAGGGTCTCTCAGATTACATTAAAAATATCTTAATTTGTGTTCCAAATATGAACAAAGGTCTTTTGGAACGATATGAGGGTGAATAATTTTCATTTGGGGGCTGAACTATCCCTTTAAATGTTCATCAGATGCATCAATGTCAACGATTAGTGAATTTATAAACAGAAAAATATTACCACTAATATTAGAATAACATATTTCACAAAGAG
The DNA here is from genome assembly GCA_032357445.1 of Enteromius radiatus. Lineage (NCBI taxonomy): Eukaryota > Metazoa > Chordata > Actinopteri > Cypriniformes > Cyprinidae > Enteromius > Enteromius radiatus. The sequence goes on from JAUCMS010000127.1 coordinate 18,935,776, forward strand.
TGACCATTACAAAATGTTGTTGTGCTTGTGTCAGAGCCGGTTAAACTGGTACAGGGGAAGGACTGTGTGAGCTGAGCGTTTTGACAGCACCTCTGGGAGTGAGTTCCAAGGCAGTATGATGTTGGGTCTCCTGGCAGGTGCAGGCGTCAGTTCTGTGGCCTGGCAAATTTGCCGCTGAGATTCGACCCAAAACACAGTGTGACACCTCATTTCATGTCACGCCCAGTGTGTCCAAATACTTTATTTCTGCCTCTCTCTCTCTCTCTCTCCTCTGCCTGTCTCTTTCTCACTTCTCATCACAGCTCATGATCTGTCTTCATTGAAATGCATTGTGACTTTAAAGCCATGCAGTCTGATGTGAACTTTGACACGATAGAGCTGACACATGGATATGTGTGATCTTTACGCATCAGAAAGGTGCTTTGGCATTCATCAGAAAAAGTGAAAGAGCGATGGGCGCTGCCATGTTCACTGTCTCCATGGATCCACGAATCATTCTGACTGACCTCATCATACACCCAGCTGTCACACATAACTAGCGGTGACTGAAGGACATGACCTAAAAAAGCTCTTTAATACCAGATGAAGAACATGAAGTATTTATGTGACAATGACACGTTAAGCGAGTGCATGCATGCATTTTCAAACCTGTTCTGTGCCATTTAGCCTGGGTAATTAGCATTACCAACGCTTTGCCTCTCAAATGGCCTCATTAATACATGTCCGCTCACTCTCACTCAGCCAATGCTATTGTTAGCCTGGTATTATTTGTTTTCAAATTTGACATATTATGTACAAACCACCACATTTACCAAATTGTGTGTCTTGTTTGTTTGTTTGCATGTGTGTTTATAGATTTTTTTTTTTTTTTTATGTAAGTAGGAGTTGTTGTGAAGGATGTCAGAGTCTGATGTGAAGACTAGAGACCCCCATGGACAACCCCATTACGTATCATCATTAAGATGAGAGCTGAGAGGGAAAAATGAGCAAAGGAGAGAGAGGGGAAAGGAAGTAGGAGTGTGATAGAAAGGCTCCTTGTTGGCATGCACAGCGTGTGAGTCTACCACTCTGATTACCTCCCAAATGCCACTGAGGGTGTAAGAGGGAGGATGGAAGGCAAAAAGAGGAGGAGAAACATCATGGCACACATTGATCCATAACTGGCTGGGTGGCCTTCATTTTTAATTGCTCGAGCACAAGAAAAATCTATAATCATTACGTTTTTCTGCCTGCTACTAATAAACAAAATGCTTTATTGGAGCAATGCTGATAAGGTCACCTTTGACATTCCTTTACTATGACATTTGTACTCTACTCTTGATTCGGTCTTATATTGACTTTGCTTTGAAGAAACATGTGACATGATTATTATATTTTATAATATGGACTTGGCTTTCATTTATTAAAATGTGTCATTAATCACATATATGAATGATACATTTGCTTGTATCTTTTATGTGTTGTTTTCTTTCAGTGGCCTGAACTATCTGCAAAACTAAAATTAAAATCACATGGGTTTTCACAGCAGACTTGAGTAAATGAAGACACAAATTAGGATTTTAATTTTGGATAAATCAGGTGTGACGTTTTGGTGACTGTGTTAGAATATTTTCTTATGAGAGTGTGCTTACTTGAACAAGCAAAGAAACTTTTTAGAACATTACATGCTTTATTCTACTTCTTATTTTTATTTTCAGCCAGTATCAAGGACTAGTTTAAAAGCCCCCCAGATATTCCAGACCGCCACAATGTCCAGGTCCCCCTCAGTATTTTGTTGATCCAACCTTGTCTGAACAGAGTTTTTTTCACATCTGAAACAAAAAGCATTTGAGGAAGCCTGTAGAAGTATAATGTAAACAGAAGAAAAAAAAACAGATTGCTCCCATCACAGTTCTCTGCACTCTCTGCATGCTAAAAATACACCAATGAGTGCCATCTTAACATTTTGGGAAAAAACAAAAAATAAAAGTTCAGCACAGTACTACAGAAATCAGCAGGGAAAAAATCAATACCAAAACGGCCTAGAGATATAATACAAAACAGCTTCCTGGAAATATATAGAATAAGTCTGTAACAAACAGTTTCCTTACAAGGAATTGTAGACAGTGGGAAAAAAAATCTGAGTTCTCACTGCATGTCTTTCTTTTTATATACACACACACACATATATATAGAGTTACAGTATAATTAGCTCACTGCTTAAAACACCTGAGATTTGCCTGTGCTGACTTTAGCAAAAATACACAAACATACATCAGTGCTTATGTCTTTTTTTTTTTTTTTTTTTGTCGTTTCCTACATAAAATCATTCTTAAGGTAAAGAACATTATGTGAAAATGTAACCTTGAAATGGGAAAAACCACCACTTAAATGATAACACTTCATTTCATATGAGTATTAATGGATTCAACTTTGATACTATAGAACTCTGAAAGGGCATGAAACACCTCGTATTATGATGGAATCAGCCTTGTTGGAGATAAAAGGTAATGCTCAGTGCAGGAAGTAATTGCTTTTTTTTGTGAAATCACTTGTTGAGTTACTGAGCACAACCAAAAAGGTCTTTTTTTACAAGCTTCTGGAAGAACCGTGAAAGTAATGAAGATGCTTAAGATCACAATAAAGATCTCCAATTGGCCTGAACTGTTGCACCAATTGTTAAACCCATTTAAAAAGAATCATCTGAGTGAAGACATACTTCATTGTGAATTTAATTCATATGTGATTTTTTTCCTTTTTTTTAATAAAGAAAAGAGAAGCACTTGATCAGTATTCAAATGTGCTTGTGATCTAAATGAACCGTATATGGAGGGAGACATTTAGATATCATAGCCTGAAGCAGAGCTAAAAGGTTAATCATCAGATTCCTTTCTGAGACTGACATGAAACATGACAGGGTTTGTGCTGAAGGACACATCTATCAGAATGCCATCACAGACAGGGAATTGTTCAGATATGATAAATAATATGAGACAGGTAAATGGCCCACTGAAAATCCATCTCTGTGGCTTTGTGTACTACTGAACGAGGTCCGCGGACATCAGTCAGAGAAGAGAAATGGCTCGTAGCAGCATCATCCGCCAATAATTCAAATTGTGATGGCATCTGGAGCCAACCATGTCTATGAGATACGCAGGATGCTTATGAAAAAGAGCTCACTGCTATGCATGCATCTTTATTATTGCATGACAAAATATGAGACAGTTCTCTCTGTGCTCCACAAAAATCTTTAGACACAACTGGTTGGATTATCAATCTTTTACAAATAGTATAAAAAGTAAATAAATAAACATTACATGGATAATTTGATGTGATCTGAAGGTAGAAAAAAAAAAACAGCAGTGGACTGTACACATCAAGTCATGTGCCAGTTTCATATTCTGCTCTACTCTGTACTGTCCAGTCAATAAATGAAAAAAAAAAGCCCAGAAAAAAGTTGAACCTAAAGAAATAGCCATAGATCATCAGTATCATGAATAAAATGTAAATAATTCAGAAGCACAAAAGTAGAGAGCAGTACCAGCTACAAGCCCAGTTCACATCTTCTCGATATGTGAAATTTTAAAACTGAAAGTAATGAAGTAACCAACCACATTTTGCTCTTAGTAGCATTCAAATATAAGCTGAACAAACTGGCCATAGAGCTAATAATCCACTGCTTAAAAAAAAAAAAACGTTGGAAGAAGATGGAGTTTGTGGGCATATATTGATTCACTGAAGCCACAGGTTACTGTTAAAGATTTTAACCTTATTGAATGAAGCAACACATGAGCTGCATATGAATTGTTATATACTGAAGTGCTGCACATTTTAGATCTTGCTAAGGGTTCCATAAGAGACATGTCTCTGAATGAGATCAATAGCTAGAAATATTTGCATTTCTCATCATTTCTAAATCCTAATCAACATCATATGTAAGTTAATTACATCATAATCCATTTACATTAAAAATGGAAACTGGAAATAATCTAATGAAATGCTTTTCAGGTTATGGGCCTACAAATTGCCTCTAAATTGGCCATTGATTGGACATGTTGCTATGCCAGATCTATTTCAACAAGCACACTTATGTTGCTATCATTATGTGCCTGACTCTCAGGGCTTTTATATCACAATGTCGAGGTATATCAGCTCATCAGGCTTGTTCATTGAAGGGAGATTGGTCAAATAATCAGCAAAGATGTTTGGAGTAATCATTAAAGATTCAATGGTAGTACGAATACGTAGTCATTATTGCCACATGAAAGCAGAAAGAGTGCTAAACCATCAGCCACACTTACATGATATTTAATCCATTATTCGATTATGTGCTAATTTAAAAGTGCTGGAGATTGTAACAAAAGTATTATGAGCCATTAATCATACCTGAGAAGTTCGAAGGAATCAAATCTGTTACTGGCACAAATGTTCATTTCAGCTGTACACAGCAGCAAAATATATGTTTATGTAATTTGTATTTATTATTTTTATATATATATATTAGTGCTGGGCAATGATTAATCGCGATTAATCGCATCCAAAATAAAAGTTTTTCTTTACAT
>JAUCMS010000127.1:18955391-18968575 GCA_032357445.1 Enteromius radiatus
TTCAGTTAGGGGGAAAATAGGAGTTTTCCCATAGCGTCTAGCGACGCAGTACGAGTGTAATGTCGAAAAGGAACAGCTCTTTAGAAATCGCTCTGTTCTGTGTACTTACCCTTTAAATCTTCACGAGCTCCGTTGACCCCGCCCTTCTTTTTTTGTTGCCGTATTCATAGTGAAACTTGCTAATTAGCACATTATTAGGAAAGGCGATTTGCAAAGATTCATTAAAAAACATTTTACTGACTGCTTCTGTAGGTGAGGCTGGATCATAAATGATTCACTCGAACATAAACGCATTCCGGTTGATCAAGGGCGTTTTTCCCTTCAGAACCAAATATAACATTAATCTTCTGTGTCTTCAGTCACTCAGATTTCGGGGGTAAATGACTACTGCTATGTTCATTAATAGTCCTACATTTAACAACAAAACACCTCAATCGCTTAGGAGGCTTCCTTGTCTGCATTTCAGACTGATGATGACTCACTCAGGGCGAGTCTGAGGTAAGGCACCAGTCTGTGTGACACGCTGCTGTCAATCAACTCTTGTGGGAGTGGCCTCTGTCGGTGTGATGCCACACCGACATGCATTTGAGAATGGCTTGATTTCAGAAGGGGCAACTTATTCTTCTTTTAATTTAATAAAAATACTTGTGGATCTTTATCATTGTAGGGTGGTTGTGTACACTCACTCCCAACACACATTTCAGTGCAATCAGCTTGAAAAAGTACATGTACCACCGTATGACCCTTTTAAAGAAATGTTTAAATGGCTTGCCATTTTGTAAGAACACAACATGTTTGTAAATTCAAAGTATTGTTTTTCACACATGTAAAGTGTCATTGAGTACCTCTTAATGGTATATCATGTGATATGCTTGACTTCCCGTTAAAAATTTTTTTCATGCAAATTGAGGCCATTTTCCTCTCAGCAGCAAGAGATTATATACCATTATGTTGTATTTTGCCTCATTAGTAAGAAGACGCTGGGAAAAGCATACTTTAAGGTCAGCTTTCTTTGTGTCTAAGGACTTGGAATAAACATAGATGTTGTCAACAATTAAACCCTTGTTAGATGTTGTCAAACATGAAACACATATCTTTATGCAGCTGTAAGAACTTGACAGCCAACCACCCGTACTAAACCTGCATTACCCACAGACTCTTAAAACCCAATCAGATTGCCAAATGCCACCATCGCATAACCTGCTGTCAAACTAAAGGGTAAAATAAAAAAGAGTAGGTGCCCGGTTATTTGCCACTGTTAATGGAACGATGACACTTCTGACAGCAGATATTTAAATGACCTGAGCCCCTTTATCTGGCTCAGATCCCATTTCTTTTCGTTTATGAAACAGGTGGTGAATGCTAAATGACATTAATCCCCGCATGATGTTTCATTCAGTGGGCCCCTTAACGTCTGGAGTCTGACATCGATGCTCTCTTTATGTTTGTAGCATGCCAACCCCAGAGAACTGTCAGACAGAGACAGTGAAATACCAATATGAAAAGGGCTGGTCAATATAAAAAAGCACAGTCACTAAAAGTCGCATCTTAGATTGGCTTCAGTGGAACCATCCATGTTTGTGATGAATCACGATTATGTGCTCACAGGGAAACAGCAGTGCAGTAGCAGACTGATCCCAAATCATAGCTCCACACCACACCTGATCGTGTGTAATGAAGAAATCAAACTTATTACACTCTTCAAGACTTCTTAAAATAGAAGGCCAGACTGCCCATGGTGTGCTGGCTGAGTGAGTTTAGTCACACAGTGCTGTTACTGTCTGTTTGCCTCTAGCACTGACCTTTAAGGTTCAAATCATCATTTAGTGCCTGCCCAATATTTTGACAGGCACTGCTTACATCTTATTATCATACCATTGCGCCTTGTCTGCTAGGGCAGGCCTTTTCTTGTGAACTTTGGATGCCAACCAATTAATATTTTAATTAAAATATCTGTCTGCTCACAGGAGATGTTTTCTTTCTCCTTTGTGGCAATACGTGTTTGTCAATACTGTCCACTTGTGGTTTTAAATTCCTCAGTAACCTCTAATTAAATTCACACTATTGACAGAAGAGAATTAATTAAACTGTGATTAATTTGTTTGAGCTGTTTAATTTCAAAGACTTCTAAAACATCATGTCATATTATTAAAAATACAACTTTATTAGAAGAGAGGCGCTGGTTTGAGCTGTGACCCACATCTGAAAAGTACCTTTTAATCACCAATTCAAAATATATTAATTAATTTGATACTTTCTTTTTTTAATTTCCTCTCTTTCGATGCTTTTGTTTTTTTGTGTACCAAAAGTACACTCCAAAAGTGAGATCAAAGCATGTCAGAATCAAATATATAATGAAATATTTTAGCATCCAAATTTGATTCATTTTCTTATCAAATTCAGTGAACATTATGCTCAGATACAGTACCTCCAGGCATCATGCTAGAATTTACCCTTACACTAAACTATTTCTGCCAGGTTTATGTATAAATCAAGAGTTCCCTTTTGACACTTTCACTCGTACTGCGTCTGCTAAGACGCTATGGGAAAACTCCTTTTTCCCCGTAACTGAAGCCTATTCAATCACGCATTGGCCGCTGCAGTGGTTTAAGATTAAACCAATCGGCTTCACGCCATCTACAGCGAGCCAATGGCCGCAGCTGCCGCCAAAGCTCGTCTGAGGAACAATCTGAAGAAGGCTGTGCGCTGCCCGCTAATATATACGTGCGGAGCGTATATACTCGCTTGTTGACTCTCTCACACTCTCATGCTCTTCCCGCTAGGTGAGAGCTGTGTATTTCGTGTTGGGATTGAGTTTGTTTGAGTGAATTATGCAGACATAATCAGCCTCCTCATTGTGTGTTTCATGTGGGAATAGTGCACCTCGTCCGAGCTGCATGTTGCCTCATAAGGCTGCTTCAGTCTAGCTGCACGCGCTCGTGTTTACTCTCTCACGCTCTCATGTTTCTCCTACCACAACTGAGGGGCAGTTAGTCTTGGTTCCCTCGACTAGTATGCCAGAGTTCCGCATGCTTGGAATTCGGGCAGAATGACTCAAAAATCATCCTGAAACAAAGGCTTGGCTATGTGCCGAAAGTGCTCTCCATACCTGTTATGCTTTCAGGTACTTGCCGCGCTGGCTGTCATTCACCCCAGCCTGAGCTCAATCCACCTGTAAAAGGTGGAATCTAAGTGTCCAGCATTGGCAAACTGCATCCCAATCTGGACTTATGTGTTATATGTGTTATTCCCCCCGCACAGTGAGTTTGGTGGAAAGCGTTATATTTCTTATATGTATATGTAGGCACGGCAAGCTCTATGTCTTAAAGGGCTCGCTGCTGGAACTGTGTCCCAACCACACAAATTCAGCTCTATTTGTCTATATATTTGCTGTATTGACCGGCGTGCGTTCAAACAGTGAATTCAGTTTGTGAGCTTTACCTTTATTATCTCACTATAATGTATGTTATAAATTCTCAGTGCTGGCCGTCATCCGCCCCAGCTGCAAACCCAAGCTGTACGCATTTAAAGCTATTTGCCGATGATATGCTTATGAGACATGTGCGTCCTCGGGTTTCCCCTAGGTCCGGTGTCAGGCTTTATCGTTCTGCACTCGCAAGACGGCGGGATTGAACTGTGTTCCCATAGCGTCTTAGCAGACGCAGTATGAGTGAATGTGTCGAAAGGGACCGAATAGGTTACTCTCGTAACCCAGGTTCCCTGAGACAAGGGGAACAAGTACTGCGTCCCTTGCCATGCTGCAAGTGTTCGTCGCTTCAGTCGAAGTAACCTGAAGAGGGCTGTGCTCTGCCCGCTAATATATACGCGTGGACACGCCCCCTCAGACGAGCTTAAACCACTGCAGCGGCCAATGGCATTAGAAAGATTAGAAATGGATTTAGGTTAAGACTAGAGTAATGTGCGTGTGTAAATTTAAAGGAAACCCCAGAAGAATTCCTTCCCTTTCTTTGCAAATAAACTACTGAAATTGACCTTGGACTTCTTAAAACTGAATGTAAAATTTGTTGTATTGCTTTGTATAGGAAGCACAGGCACTTTCTGCCCGTCTGTCTTGTTTATCAGTAGTATGTACCGTTTGGCCTCAAACACAGCCGACTGTGATGTTTTCCACCTGGTATGAGTCAGATGTGGCCTGGTTTCACAGTGTTGCATTACCAGCTGCATTCACATGATATGACGTCTCTAGACATTTATATAACAATACAATGTGCATTTGAACCACTTGAGTTTTAAAAGCAAGTAAAATGGAAAATCAGGACAGGAAATGAAATCCTAGATGGAAAACACTAAGATGATGTGCGTATATATTTGATAGAGAGAGATGGTATAGTTATTCTAAATGTACTTGATGTACTTTGTGTCCATATTTAAGATGGAAAGACAGAGAAAACAGGAAACAGGCAGGTAAGCTCACAGTCAGAAATTAACCTCACTGAAATGTACTCATCTTGAAAAGGTAATTCAGTAAATTGAACAAAGGTTTTTGGCCACACATGGATGAATACGATGCAAATGAATGGCTCACAGAGGCCATTACATGGCCGGTGTACAGTTTTCTAATCTTGCCTGCTCAAAGAAATCCAACAACAGGACTTGAAATGTTAGCAAGCCAACTTTCTCCTTTTATTTATAAAGAAAGAATATATACTTGATGTCTAGGCATTGCAAAGATATAGTTAATCCAAAAATTAAACTTAGCCATTTTTTAATCACCCTGTATGACTTCCACAGAAGAAAGAATACATGGTTTGAAAGACATAAGGGTGAGTAAATGATAACAGAATGTTCGTTTTTGGCTGGACTTTCTCTGTTGTGTTTTGACAGACAAGCATCCGCACCATATATTTGAGACAAACACATGCAAATACATTTATTGGGCTTAATGCAAATATATAACTGTGAATTAGCAGAATGGCAGTGCTTTACACTGCCATTAAAAAAATTTGGGATCTGTAAGATTTTGTTTGTTTTTTTTTGCTTTTTTAACCATAACAAATGCATTAAAATGATCAGAAGTGAGCGCAAAGTATTTTACTATTTAAAGTAGCCTAAACACTATTGTTTTTAACTTTCTATACATCAGTGAATCATTAAAAAAAAAAAAAAAAAGTAAAAGTTCCACAAGTTCCAAAAGTTTTTATTTTTATTATTTTTTTTTTTTTTAAGTGGACAATACTGTCTTTTTTGACAAAATGTGTTTAGGGGTCAAATTGCACTATATGTGGAGAATAATGTGGAGAATAGTGCACGGTGATCAGGTCTTTTTTTTGTTTTGTTTTGTGCCGTTTATCGTTTATGCAAGTTTACTCATACTGCAGGCATATATTGCATATACTGTATGTATTTATATAGAGAGACAGAAAGACAGACAAACAAACAGACTATAGTGGTTCTTTATCAATAAGATCCGACAAACCTTTCAGCAGCAAGGGAAAGCATAAGCAGACAGTATCAAAGAAATAGGAAGTTATAGCCTGTAAATTCTAGCTATACCAATAAAAACAAAGCTGATGAAGGTCAACAGTTTCTGACATTGTGAAATTCTAGTTTTAAAACATAGTTGCTGCTTTAACCTATCATTACCTGTAGGTGGATATTTTGACAGCACATTAAAAGGTGGTTATGATCTCTCAGCTTGCTAGTGTTGCTTGCTATATGAGAAAGCCCACCCCTCTCTCTTTTGCTTTTAGTACAGTGGTGTAGTCTAGTTTTTGCTGTGATTTTTCCTCCCAGTCTCATACTCACCCATCTAAGAGCAACATACCATAAGCACCAGCACTTCAACACTCACTAAACAGGGCTCTACACTTTTGTTTTTTTGTTTTTGTTTTTTTAAGGAGCACTTAAAAATATATAATTATAAATACAAAATCAGGAGCACCTTCTTATTAATAACAAAAAATAGCCTTCTTAATATTACTTCTTAAAGTGATTTACAGGTGCATTTTTTTCCCTACATTTTATTCCACTGTGAATATTTATTTATAAGACCTTTTTTTTCTTATTAAACCAGACTATATTGCCCATCAGCCATTGCACCATCACACCTCCATTTGATCATGCACACCTGCAGCTCATTCACCTAATTACACACATACACATAAAAACCAGATTTTCATTCAAACCCACTTCAAAGTCTTGATTTGCCCTGACCATCATTTCTGAGCATTTCTTACCGTGTTTGTTTTCACGTGGCCATCTTGGACTGTTTATTCTGTTGTGATTGTTTGGTGCTTGCCCCAATATCTGCCTGGTTACCTCGACCTTGATTCTCTCTGTGAAAAAAAAAAACAATGAAATAAGAAAAATAAGTTACTGATCAAATAAAATCAGTATTAACAAAATTCATTTGCAGTACATAAGAGCACAAAAGTGGCTTGTAGGTATTTACAGACATATAGTCTCAGCCTCAGACGTCACGCCCACGGCGCGTTGGCTAAACGTCTGATGCATATGGTACACTTTTCTGGAAACACTTCAGCAGTGTTGAAGTCGTCATCTAATTGGTTGAATTTGAGCGGATTTCCGGGGGGGCGCGAGTGTTGCGTTTATTTTCGTTTATCAAGATCAAGATGTTGTTATACGTGTAAGCACAGATCAATGACTTTTTGCTTGTTTTCTTCTACTTTGTTGATTTGCTATGCTAACTGACTTCTTGTACGCCAGTCTGTTGTTGTGGGGACATTTCCCAGAAATGTGACGCTGAACAAAACGAACAGTGATTGGTTGTTTGACATGTCGGTCAAACGTCCTTATGGGCGGGCCATGACCAAAGAAAGCGGCTATGAATTCTGAGACTAACAGACATATAACGAGGCTCAGAGGTGGCATGAATGCAGTTAACTTCATAAATTAATTTTCATTCAAATTAATGTTTTGAAATTAATCATTGTTCTTATATGTCAACAATCCCCTGCTGTTAAAGTTGCAATATGCTTCTTTTACTTACCAGGTAACGCTAACACTTGGTCTTTTTTTCTGTACCGTGTATTATAATATCAGCATTTTTCACCCGAAGCAATGGCAGCTTCAGGGGCAGGCTACAAAAACATTGAAAGGGTGTAGTTTTATATTTCCTTTAGTGATTCACATTAGTTCATTTACAGCTTGTACACTCACTCAATATTATCCCGACCAGTAGTATTACTTATCTTGTTTTACCTTTGTCTCTTGTAAAACATTTTTAAGTTAGCCAAATGTTTATACATATTGTTTGTACATACTATAATCAATTAGGTTATTTAAAATTCATTGTTTTTTGTTTGTTTTTTTTAAATATGAAGAAACTTCAATATGAAGCTCTGACACACTTTATTTGCATCACAGTATTATAAAATATGCTTAATTTAATTCAGTTTAATTTAATTCTGTGTTTTTTTATGTTAATGTATACACACTTAGTTGTAGCGGGATTCATCAAGCACCACAAATGGACCACCGACAACAGGCTCTTTGAGGAAGCAAGTCTGCAGTGACAGAAGACAGACAATTAACACACACGCCTTCACGCACGACTCTCTGTGATTCCAGTCACAGGCTCATATTCTACACAAAGTTTTGTATCACAATGAACATGGTCTTTCTGTGTGTTATTCATGGAAACTGACAGCCACACAAAACTAATTAAATGATAAAATAAACTTAATCAACAGTACATTAATGTACTTTGATATCATGGCCAATATATCTCAATTTGTTAGATTGTATAGTGGTTTTCTTTTCTTTCTTTCTTTGTTTTTTACACATAGCTGCAGTTTATTGACAGATGACAGACAATTAACACACACCTTCAGACTTGATTCAGCTGAAGGATACAAAAAAAAAAAAAAATCAAATTGATACTGTCCTCCTTAACAGCAACTGCAATTTGAATACACAGATTTGTCTATAAATACACACTCTGACATTAAAAGAAGTTTCACACATTTACTCAATCCACCAAATATTATATGAAAGAACACTAAATATTGGTGCGTAGGAAACGTGATCATGTGGGTTCATAAAAATCTGAATATACATCAAAACCTTCAACAGGTAAATACCTTCTAACTTGTTTCAGTTTCATAACACTATTTTCACATTTTCACTGTTTGATGCAGGGCACTGCATAAACATACCTTACTCTCTCCAGTCACAGGCTGTTTTGAGAGAGCAGAGATGACCTTCCATATCAATGATCTCACTCTCGGAATAACTCAATTTTAATGATAAATAAAAATGCCTATTTTTCTCCTGTTATACAAAGTTAACAAATAAAGATCATACAATTAAATTAATGTAAACAATCATTTGTCTAATGAAAAAAAAAACACTTCATAGGGATGTAGTCAAACACATTAATTAGCATTATTAAGAATATTCTACATCATTATGATGTGAGGAGTGCAGCAGTTATATAACCATGCTTCATTAGAAATTTTCAACAATTTTTGTGGTTTATGACTTGTTTGCAGATTTTGGATTTGTAGATTTGAATTCGATTCATATTGTGTGAAGTCGATGAATTTTCGATTCATATTTTATCAATATGTTTTACATATTTGACAAACGATTTTTGACTCCCTTCTGATTTTGGCGCTTGATTTTGACTTGATATTGACTTCCAGTTTTGACTCTTTTCTGTTTTTGACAGCTTTGGACTCTTGGATGGTTTGGATTGGTTGATAGCTCAGCCACTGAAAACAAAATTCTGATCCTTTCATAGAAATGGGAGCGATTGGTGTTGTATTACTGTGTAAGCATGCAATATCCACACAGATTTACTGTCCAATACACATTTCAAAATATATTAGTGTATTTGCTTTAATGTTCAAATAGTGAATTGTAAATTTGTATTAGTGTACATGTACAACACTAATAAAATTGTTTCCAATTGTTAACTCCTTGTATCTTGCAGACTAAGAAAAGGAAGAGCATCTTCCAACTGAAAGATGTTGAAAGACATAGTAAGTGCTTGTATTTAGCTAACATAGTTTGTTCTCCAGAACACATTACAAAATAACTTAACTGAGGTGTCTAGAATCGCACCCCCTATCTCTCTACTGCTTCACTTCCTGTCAGCTATTATCTGTTCTATCAAAATAAGGTCGAAAAAAGTTTTTCATTATTGTTGTTAGTTTGCTACTGAACTATGCATATTGACGGTTTATTGGTGCTTATAAAGTACATATTCTGCATAACCATATTCTACAGTACATCCTTAATTCTGCCTAATTCCTAACTATCTTACTAACTGTTAATGAGCAGAACAATTATGGAGACAGAAGTCGTAGTTACTGGTTACTGTTACTGGTTACTGTTAAGAGTGAGAATTGGACCTTAAAATTGAGTGTGACCTCTCTTTTCTAAAATGAGCAATTGACACTTGGGGCTGTTATTAAAAAACTGACTCCAATTAAATTATTAGCTAATTATGTACCCTGACTCAAGTTCTTTTGTCAGTTGTCAGTCAGCGGTTCTACAAGTGCAAGGCATAACAACACCAAAAGGCCAGAGCATGCTGTTCCTTTTGAAGTGGCTCACGTGTCAAAATTTGCAGAAGACCGAGAGGGATGTTCTATAAAGTGTGGTTGGCAGCTTTTCTTTTTTTATAGTTGTCTGCAGAGGAATAACATCAGCCCAGGGGTCAAGGCATCTGAACAAACTGGTCTAGAATGCCAGATCTATTATAAGACTGGACTGACTGGAGGCAATGACATGGAAAAGGTTGGTAGGATTAATAAACAATTGACAATTCTAGCTATCCTCTCCACAAAGATATATACTGAACTAGCTTTAGTAGCTTTAATAACTTTAATAACACTAAAAAAAATAAAGGCCGGCCTATTTTTTTCTTTCATGGTCTAGATAGAAGCAAACAACCTAGAAATATTCTTAGCATACAGTTTTGCGTTATGTGACACACTGACCTGTTTCCAAGTAAAAGCAAAATGACACAAAATGTCAGCGACTTACTTTCTATAAGAGCTGTGTCCATCTATCCAAATAGCACTGCATTCTAGTAACAAATGTTGTAGTGTAGAAAAGTATGTAGTAGTATAGAAACGACAGCAGTTTGAATTGCAGTTCTGTGGGAAAATACATTAGAACCAAAGAAGTTGTGACTATGTGACAACTCAAATATGATTTCTGACAGACATGATTCTGACAAATGCATCGCTATCAAAAAAAAAAGTGTAAACTTTTGAACAAGATGATGTGTACATAAAATAAAAGTAAATCAGTGATAAGATTTAAATAGAAATAAGAAATCTCTTTTTTTTCTCTCTCTTTTTTTTCGTTTGTTTGGTTTTTTTTTTGGTTTTTTTTGATGGTGGTGAATTAATTATTTTTAACAGGTCACAACTAAATTGCATGAGGTCAAATCTAACAAACAAAACAAAGCAAATAAAAAAAAACAAGGACAAAGAGCTCCATGAGAAATCAAAGTCTTTAATTGATTGCAGTTTCCATGACAACGGAACTTTTTATTCCTGGCAGAGTCAATGTGCCATTCAGTCATACCATGTCCTGTCTCTCCCCACTCCAAGCCATCTCTGCAAAAGTATTGTGAATCTTCTGATACCATGAATGATAAAAAATAAAAATAAGTAAATAAAAGGGTTGAGTGCAATCAAAATAATCTCAAAGACTTCCAAACATTTACTTTTTGCACTGAATACAGAGTACAGAAAACACTATGGTTTTGTCATAACAATTCTCTTTGGCAGTGATGTAAGTGTACATTTGCACTATAAAAGTACAGTACATGTACACTATTTATACCAAAAAGTTGATATGCGATTATTTAACATTCACAAAATATTAAACACAATGTAAGATTGTTTTCAGTTTGTACATATATTATAATTTAATCAAATTTCAGCAGCCATTATTCCAGTCTTCAGTGTAACACGATCCTTCAGAAGATGAATAAAGGTTTTAGGGGTCTAGCTTGGAGTGTGTGAGACAACAGCAGATCAACATCTTCTGAATCTCCAGTCTGTCACAGGAAAGACCTTAATAGAATACCACCGTTCTGAGTCTCTGGCACGTCCAAAGAGACAGTAACAGTTCAACCAAGGTTCTGAGTCTCCACCAGAGAGACAGTAACAGTTCAACCCTCGTTCTGAACCGTTCTGAACCATACTGAATTTTCTGGCCCGTGAGTAAACATACATACAACAGAAACCAATTCCTGAGTCTCCAGCTTCGAGGCAACAACAGATACAACCAAAGTCTACGAGGAAAGGGACAATCTATGTTCAGATTTCATTCAGAGTCTTCGTCCAGCGAGACAACAGATGTAGAGTCTCCATCCTAGAGAGACAAAGCGGATCGACCAAGTTCTGAGTCTCTAGCCCAGAGAGGCAGAAGACCTTTGCAACAAGGCTACAGGTCACCACTACCGGACTGCTCACTTGACCACAAGAATGTAACTATCACTTATCCAAACTTCTTCCAGAAACCTTGGCATTGTTGTATTATCAGCGTATGATTTTCTTTCATGAATAGTCCTTTCTTTTGTGTCGAGGTGCAGCCGTGCCTCTCAGCCGGCAGAGAACGGAGGAGACAGTACTTCAAATATGCAGACATTTAATAAAAGACCAAAGCAGAAACAGAATGCTGACGGGGCAGCTACAAATACTCACACACATAAGGGCATAACATAACTTCAACGCGACATGAATGCAAACAAAAGGACAACGGTATTTAAAGGGCAAGAAACTAAGGAACTAAAGTGAGGCCAGCTGAATAACAGGTGAGACGAATAACTAATCAGGGAGAAACCAAAAATACAAAGACAGCGGGGGGAGACAAGATGCATTATGGGGAATGGAGTCCAGGAGAAACAGACATGAAACACACAGAAAGAGTATATCGATCAGGCGGCGGAGACGTCCATCTGGGAGGACCAGACAGCGGAGACGTCCACTAGGGTGGAGCAGACAGCGGGGATGCCCAGCGGGGCGGACCAGACAGCGGAGGTGCCCACCAGGACGGACCAGACCACAGGAAAGCCCCCCAGGGTGGAGCAGATAGTGGAGACGCCCACCAGGGTGGCGCTGATGGCAGGGAAGCCCATCTGGGCGGAGCGGACGGTGGAGACTTCCACCAAGACGGCGCAGACGGTGGAGTTGTCCATCTGGGTGGCATGGACAATGGCAACGTCCACCAAGGCGGCGCAGACGGTAGAGAGGCTGCCCACCAGGAGAGATCAGGCATAGGAGATACCCCTCTGGGCGGACCAGGCGAGGGATAAACAGAATCCAGAGGGGAATGGAGTCCAGGAGAAACAGACATGAAACACACAGAAAGAGTCTATCGCTGGAGTGCCAGCCAGAGATGCGCTGGCACATCCAGCTGATCGTTACATTTTCTAATTGACATTAGATATTATATAGCTGATTGCAGTTGATAACAAAAAATCTTTCCATATTTGTTTGATGCATAATAAGGTTCTTCACCGTATTTCTTTCAGAGTAGCTACAGTTTATCTTTCCAGATAACATAGCTCTGATATAGAACCATCCAACATAATCACTCACATCTTATGCACTTTATTTCTATTTCATTTATAGTATTCATTTAGAAGTTGTGATTGCTCTTGTTTATCTTTTGTTAATAAAATCTATTTTATTACACTTGTGCCTTCCTTGTGTTGATGATTCAGAAAAGGTTCTGCAAGTTAGAGATCCCACCAATCTTTCTTATGTGATGTACTCATGACCACACCCTAAGTGATATATCCTAATATCACAAGTTCATTGGTGATGCGAGTACCCATCAATACACGATTTCGCCCCCTAGGCTGGCGAAAGCAAAATTCACTACAGCGGCTTAGAATGACATGAGGGTGAGTGATCATTTACAGAATTTTCATTTTTGGGTGAACTAACCTTTTAAGTTGAAGAAAGCATCACACTGAAAAAAAAAAAATCACATTGTATTATATTGTTTATAAATTGTAAATATATTGGTATAAATCTAAAATTATTATAAAATTGTCATCCAGTCAAGTATCCAATCCTACATTTCATCAATGGGACAAATGGGTTTTCGTTGGTCTGGGATACAAAGAAGAAAAAATATTCTCAATTTTCTTTTTATATATATATTGTCGCTAGAGGGCAAAGACAACGCAACAAGGAGTACGGTGCAATCCCCGAAGGGTGGTATTTTAT
>JAUCMS010000127.1:18972489-18990840 GCA_032357445.1 Enteromius radiatus
TGTCACATGATTGACTTGACTCTCATTCTGCCCCGCCCCCAAACATATGATTCGACTATCAGTCGACTATTGGCAAGTTTCGAAAATTCCGATTCGACTGTGAAAATCTTTAGTCGGGGACACCCCTAATATATATATGCTACTTTTTTTTCTTTTTTTTCCTCTAAGAGTACACCTTTTTTATTTTTGACTCCAATTTAAATTCTTACAGAGGGATGAGTAACCTGTGTAGTTTAGTTTAATTGGCTTTTTTAACACTTGAACAACCATACAGATTTAGCCAACTTAGCAGACAAAAGCAGATCCTAATAGAAATAATTTAATCATAATAATTCTGCATAAAAGTGTACAGTGTTTGATGCTATAGGAAATAATCATATTCGATTCATTACAGTACAATGACGTGAAACGTAAGTACACAACATGAAAACGAGGAACAATGTAAGAATACTTACAGCCAAATTTCTCTGGGAGAATTGTGGTATGTCCAACAACTTTCTTAAGTGATAGCACAAGTGATGATAAAGTAGTCATCAATGATGATAATGAGATATCAGAGTTATCTGCAAATGGAGTCAGCATGCAGCGTGTAGCAGCTCTTCTGTGAATCTGTAATTGAAATATCACCATTTCAAGGCCAACAAATGATTGGTGCAACTGTTATTGCAGCTGATGTATTTTCTTATTTGTTTATAAGACAATACATAAATAGCAAAATGCAGTATTTGTGCATATTGTGTGAGGGAGGAGTGCAGTATTATATACAAACCAATAATTACTTTTACGTTGCTCAACAGGCTGAACATTTGGATTTAATTACATGAATTCTGATATAATTTTGAAATAAAAATAATATCAGAGTTAAATCCAAATGTTCAATATGTTGAACACTGTAAATATATATTTCATGTTACATGATATCTAATATTTTTTTACCAATAAAAAATATGAGAATATAAAATAAAATATAAAATAATAAATGCTGGTTTAAAGAGGTCATATAATGCCAGATTCACTTTTACAAGTTGTTTGAAATGAAATGTGTGTTAGCAGTTTGTGTACACAACCACCCAGTAATGATACAAATCCACCCAGTGCTTTTTTTTGTTTTTTGTAATCTCCTTAAATGTTTTCCCCTTTCTCAAATTGAGCCGTCTGACAGCAGTGTTTCAAACAGACTGGACTGGTGTCTTCCCTCCATGACTACTAAGCAATTATGGTGTTTTGTTGTTGAATGTAATAATGAACATAGCAGTAGTCATTTGCTCCTGACATCTGAGTGGCTGAAGACGCAGAAGATTAACGTAAACGTATGTAAGGTTCTGAATGGAATGCACCCTTGATCTACCTAAATGTTCACGCAAATCATTCATGATCCAGCCTCACCTACAGAAGCAGTCAGTATAATGTATTTTAATAAATCTTTGCAAATTGCCTTTCCTAATAATGTGCTAATTAGCAAGTTTCGCTATCACTGTAACCTCCAGGACTACGAATACGGCTACGTAAATAAACATCGCCTTGGGAAAGAGGGGCGGGGTCAGCAGAGCATGTGAAGATTTAAAGGGGAAGTATACAGAACAGAGTGTTATGAAAAGAGCTATTTTTGACAGTGAAAAATTGGTGTTTTTTACACTACTACTAAACTATCCAGTATTACACACTTTTCATTAAGACCCTAAAGAATCATATCAGCTTGTGGAAAACTGTCATTATATGACTCCTTTAAATCTTCAATTAGACATGTTATATATTAATTGCACAAATAAAGAATGCATAATGAACAACATGTCATTATCAACATTTCCTTGCATGTTCAACATTTATTAGTAAACTGGAAATTTTCACTCTGAATTGCTGTAAACAATATATATAATATTCAGCTGTTGTCCGTCCCCACACACTCTCTCATATACTATTTCACTGGTTCATGTTCATCTGTTCAAACGCAAAGTATTGACTTGCACTGGCAATCTACCATGCGTTTCTTTCTTGTGTTTCTTGTGTTTTGTAGTTTTGGCCTTGTCCTGCTCCTCGACACTGTGATTGTTCGCTGCCTGCCTTGAACATTTGCTCCTGTATCTTGACCACGATTCTGCCTTGTCTCCATTGTCTGCCTGAGATTTTGACCCTGTCTGTTGTACTACTGAATAATGCCGCAGTATGCCCAGGATCCAGCAGAACTATTCAATATATAATATACGTAAAAATAAATAAATCTGGAATTTCATTGTCCAAGTCATAACAATAACAATCTAGAATAATAATTATAGAATAGACTTTTCAGTTAAATACAGGTTTGTTAAATAAATTCCATAAATGACAACAAATTCCTTCTATCTGTGCGAATGGAGAAAAAAATGGCCAAAACACATCTGTCTCTATACAAAAACCTGCAATAAACATAGTAAAGATTTGAAGTGAACACACTATAAAGATTGCTTCTTTTTTATGTTGTCTTCAGTGTAATTTGTTAAGTTAGATTTGCTTAAATCTACAGTAGGCTTTGTGGGCAAGGTCACAACTTCTGGCTCTTTTTTATTTATTTATTTATTTATTTGCTATACCTTGGGACACAGCTGTCACATTATGGAACTCTGTTAACATTTTTTTTTCCCACCACAAAAGCAGCACTGTGTGAAATGAACTCATGGAGGTAACCACAGCCAAGACAGAAGCCTCAGGAAACCAAAGAAAATTCCACTGTCAGGCTTTTGTTGGATGGAAGACTGGAATTTCTCATTTAGATGTTCACAGCTCAAAAAGCCAGCTGCCTTTAAAAAGACTGTCTGGATACAAAAGGATAAGGCATACA
This sequence comes from Enteromius radiatus, assembly GCA_032357445.1. Lineage (NCBI taxonomy): Eukaryota > Metazoa > Chordata > Actinopteri > Cypriniformes > Cyprinidae > Enteromius > Enteromius radiatus. The sequence goes on from JAUCMS010000127.1 coordinate 18,975,305, forward strand.
GGAAAAGTGTAAATTGGATTTCTATTATTTTCCATTGGGGTTGAAGACCTATGTGCAACTCAAAGGCCAGCAAAGTATTTTTAAAGATACAATGTAAAAGTATTTAACACATTCATCCTGATTTGTCTTGACTACTTTTGTCTTCCATAAAGAAAAATTTGCATTTGCTCAAAAACCTCATTCCATGTACTGTAGTAGTAATGAAAACCTAATACAAATAGGTCTGCTCTACTGCAGTTATTTTATTGATCTTCAAAGCATTGTGTACTATATATCCTCTCTTTATCTTGTTACTATTCCCATCTCAGATCTCTTTTGACAGTCTGGACCAAAACACTATTACAGTGTCTTGATCAATAATAATGATGAACAAAAAAGATCCATGATCACTACATAGAAACCAAATTATATAGCAGAGTTTGCCTAAATTGTTCTGGCTTATTTCTGATCAAATGTCTTCTTTGCTAGCGTCTGTTTATCTTACTACTTTTAAGGCTGCAGGAGATTATGACATTACACAGATGATAGAAAACAAGCCTTCTGGAAACAGAGAAGACGGTACATCAACACTGAACGACAGCCAATAATCCCTCTTTCAGACTTCTCTCTACTCTCTGTGGCTGAGGAAATAAATATTGACTGATTGTCTAAGAGAGCACAGCTACCTACAAATAAAAAAGAAACAAATCCACATGCTTACACAGGTTTATAACAGCTTGGTGATTTTTGGTATTTATTTTAACACAGTGACATTGTGTCTTTTTCTTTGTTTTTTTGTCGTACCTAACCCCACCCCTATCCACTTCTCAACAATATAAAATTCGTAAAAGGCAAATAAACAGTCATGTGTATTTATTGCTCAAATTTTCCAGAAAAGCTGAATAAGTGTAACTTATTCAAAAGATACTGCCAGCTATTAGCATGATGTAATCGGTCACAAGGCACACAAGAGCCTATGGCATTTTGCTTTGGAAGACTTGGAATATGAATACATTTTTAATAAATTCTGGCTATAGCTGTAGCTGGATCTGCCTTATATAACCCGTGTTTTATACTAACAAATGGTTATGTTTAGAGGTATGCTCAAAAATGTATAAATACTGTAATGTAAATAAAATTGTTGTGATTGTTTCAAATCACACCCCAGTATATAGTAGTGGCAAAATTATCGCCCAATTAATAATTGAATCATGCTTGTTTGGAACGACATGGGTGACTAATGTAAGCAACATTTTTCATTTTGGGCAGAGTAACCTAAAACATTGCAAAGTGCTACTGTATCTCCTCTATAATCACATTCAGTTTGTAATTTAGTGTTTATATTTGCAATTAATCAACTGATCACACAGAGATCTAATGCAAGGAGATGGCAGTCCCAACACCTGCAACAAACTGTATTGGGAAACATCGCTCGAACCACAAAGAACCATGTTTTGGGTGGCAGCATTCAAATGTATTCAAATAAACCACATTAACTGCAGCAAAGTTCAATTTAATTGCTATTAACCTGCCATGTGTAAACATGACCAGTTAAGGTCCATGTGCCATCATTTGATTAGTTATTTTGCCTGTCAATAGAGCCAACCTGTGATTGGCACAAGCAGTTACCGTGTGAGTAACAACCCCCCTGCTCTGTTTATTCACCTTGATTCCTGCCTATCTTTGGCCTTAATTGAAATGAGACATGTGCAGCAGAGCTAAATACACATCAGATTGTTTTCCCCCTTAGCATCTCTTATTCATTAGAAATAATTTAATTGCACCCCAGAGTTTCAGGAAGCACAGAGTGAACTATCTGCCTTTAACCGACACGAATTGCCTCAGCCAGCACATTCTTTGTCTAATCGGCAAGTAAAACCCATTATGTGTATAAGATGAGTTGCGCATCTAAACAAACATGAAAGAAAATACTGTTCCCACACTGTCTCTGAGCAATTCATTTCATAAAGTGCGATTTATGGGGCATTTCACCCTTTCACATGAGAAGCTTGAGAATCAGAGCTGGGTGTTTTGCTCCTGGCAGCAATGATCTGAGCTTGCATACTGCAGATCACACTGATCTGTGGAACAGCTCATTTGCAGCCTCTCTCCGTTTACTGCATTTGACTTACTGAAAGGTTCATTCCTGATGTGTGATTATTTATTGTTTGCCAAACACTGCTAGGATTTGTACCCTATACCCGGTAAATGCTTTTACAACCACCTGCATGCGGTTAGAATTTATAACAAAATAATGTGCCAATAGGGTTAGCAAAGAGATCTTGTTTCAAAAAAGAAAACAAGATTGTTTTGCTTACCTCATTTGCAGATTATTTAGCTATTCTTCAAGCAATAACTTAATTTTGACTTCTTAGTTGTTGTTGTTTAGACAGTAATTTTGATAATTCCTTCTAGATTTAAGAATTTTTGGATATGTTGGCTGGAAACAAAAGAAAAGCATTTATCGCAGTATACTTGCCAGTGGAGTTTATCTTAGAGATAAAAATAAAATAACATTTTGGAAGCAAACATTATTCTGCTATTCTGTTAAACATAAATGATACATTGCAACTTTCAAATGCACACAGAGTACAAATGTCAAGGGGCCAGGCTCCACTAGGGACCCTCAGCAAGCTTCCATAGTGATCTCAAGATGGACTTAAATGCAAATCAAGCATTTAAATGAGCTAAAGCAAGATTTCTCATTTTAAATTACCAACTCAACAAAAAGTTCTAAAAATTGCAGTAAAAATGTTAAAATAACTGTGTGACCAATTTTTTGTTTTTTTAACTTTTGGATATACTGTAGACCAAAAAAAAGTTTTTTCATGCTCCTGCATTTAAAAGAAAGTTATTTTTCTTGCCTTATTCTAGTAACTTGACTAAGCAGCTATAGTATCTTATTAAATATGAAAGATAAACAAAACAGCTTTCCATCTTCATAAAATTACAGTCATGTCACCGGCAACATTTGCTGGCATTTTTCCCAGAACCCCAATTAGTATTTTCTCTATACAGTTTTCTCATGAGAAAGCTGCATAAGGGCAGTAGCTGATTAAGGGCATGGTAATATTTTAATTTTGTCAGTATCAAAGAAGCACTTACGACAACACATAACCACACATGTCTTGGCATTCATTAGTTTGGCCTAAATGACCATTCTCTTAAAGGTACTGAAGCTTAAATGAAATAGCCTTTAGGTCAATTATTGGACATCGTGCCACTGTAGTTGACCTCTGACTGGAACTGCATGACCAGCTGATGTTAACTAGTAGATATCAACAAAAAAACTCATCAACCAATTGAAAGGAAGGAATCAGTAATAGCAAGATTTTAAATGATATTTAAAAAGGGATGCTGCACACTGTATTTTGTAGGAATTAAGACCCATTTACAAGAATTATAACTATGAAGATAACAATACAAGATATACATTGTAAAATCTTTTTGTATTCAAAAGGAAAGCAGAGTCCGCAATACAACTATAATCAAAATGAGGAAAGATATTGTTGGAATCTCTTTGTAAACCTTTTTTTTTTTTCAGTTGATGCTCAAACAGAACAAGGTCATTAAGTCGTATTAATTATAGTTAGCACTTTTGGTGTGAACGGGTCTTTATTTTACACTACAAAATATTTACATATTTAAAAACAATGAATATGATATGTTCACCTGAGAGTGATGACAACCTGCCAGCATACAGGTGGTAATGACAGAGTCTTGTATTTTTTTTTTTCTCACACCTGGGGAAAAACTGATTCATGATTGCACAGAAATTATACAAAGACAGAAGAAAAGAGTGAGCAAGAGGAGCATATAAAACAGCTCAATCAATCCACGGATGCTACAGCAAATCCAATTATATTTTCTAGGAATACAAACTCCACAAATGCAGTTTTTAGACTCGCAGTATGAGTTCCAATACTTTCTGGTATTTGCAGATACCAAAAGCTGTATTTTTAGCAATGCTGTCATCTTCAAGCAGAATGGAACTAATGATTTGGTGATTCATATACTATACCTTACAAAAGTTTGGAGTGTTAATGTCTTATGCACACAATTAAGGGCTGCATTTAGTAACATATTCATTTAAATAATACAGTAAAAAAAGAGTAATATTGAGAATTACTAATACAGTTTAAAAGAACTTAAAATATTTTAATATTTTTAAATGTAATTTATCCCAAATACTGCATTGCAGTGTATATAAATGCCACAGCTTTATCATGCAATCCAGGAGAAATACGCCCATCATGTCGATCAAGGAGCTGAAACTTAATTACAGTCCGTTTCGTTGAATTAGAAGTTTGAGGGCACCTACTTTAAATATTATGCAGTTGTGACAATCTCTCTGAATATTCATACACTCCAGCCTAAGATTGCTGCGGGGGCAGGTGGTGACTAACAGCGACATATGGAATGAAAAACACAAACAACTGTGCACACCGCAAACCTGACGGAGGAACATGCAGCGCATTGAACCATGTGCACAGAGCATCATCTGAAATTTTGGCCAACAGGTGCACTTGTCGAACAAGATGCATGTTCGATTTGTGATTATTAGTATAATTCTGGTCCTGGGTGGCGGTGCAGTCGGCGCGTGTGCCTGGAATCACTGACTCCATTACAGCATGTGCAGAAAATGACAGAGCAGAGTGTGTAAGGGGGGTTCGAAGCTTTTCAAAGACATTCGGAAAAACATTTTCTCATGCCAATCAATGAGAGGGGTTGTCGAGATATGAGATACAGCCTTGCTGAGGAACCACCACCATGGAGAGGAGGAAGAAAAATGGTGGAAATGTTATTGCAATGCTCACCATAAGATGCATTTAGGCTCTGACCAAATATATTAAGACTGATCTTTTGAAATTGTGTGCTGCATCAAACACAGTTGTGTGCTATGAATATACAGTATAATGATAGAAATGTTCTCACAATATCACTAATGGCTGGGCTACTGACAATTTCCTATGTGTGCCATTCTAAAATTAGTAGGTAATAAGAATGTAGAATTTCCAAATAATTCATAATGAGGAATCAGCAGAGATTAAAGGTTCTGCTGCGTTAGCATGGAGTAAAGAGATCATATTTCTAGCATGAACAGTTTTGGTCATGTAAATATGATCCTATTCTTTCATCCAGCCAAACTGTCTGACCAATAGATCCCTTGAGTCACACTTGATCTAATGGATAATCAGTGCAATTGATAACAAGGCATTTGGGACAGCTTTTTTCCTGTGTTGCCATCTGTGGTTCCTACAGAACCAGTTGCTGAGCTGGCAGGTTGAGGCATGTGATTTCTCCAGGTGTTTTTTTTTTTTTTTTAACCCTGATGGGCATCATTATGTATGACTGATCTCTACCATCAGCATCAGCGTCAGCAAGAAATAATATAGGGCACATGGAGTTACCAATTTTATTTTGCTTTGCTCTAATTTGCTTCATCACATCTAAACAAAACATAAACCAATGTAACAACAATGGGCATGGTTTGAAATCTAAACTTGAGGACCAAATCAAGCCTTTTACAGTAAATATGTTTCTATAGTAAACCTACAAACACACACACACTATGTGTAACATAGTAAAGTGATTTTACTAGCAAGAAAATCAAATACATTATATGCAAATTACTTGCAAGGGTGCTAAACAAATTTTTGTAAATGCAATAAAGTTAAAGTAGGCTTTTATTAAACTAATCAAGGCATGAATTACTCTCCCATGGCTTTCAAACAGACATGTGTTGGGTGTGTTAAGTTAAACTCACAATGGCAGACAAAGAAACATTTTATATTTAGTCAATTTTACTGAAAGTTTAATTTAAGCAGTTTATATCGCAAAGTTTATTTTTGGGTCTGTGTAAATTAAATACCATTTGGAATTAAACAGCCCTCCTCCTGATATAAAATGTATACAACTAAAATATTTTAATCCAGTGAATCCACTGAATATCAATTTATGCCACAAAACAGGAAAACATTTGTTACATGACTTTCTGATGCAGCTGTTAGTAAGTTTAATATATAATGATTTGATGTATTAATTTATATTTACAAAATAGCAATGTAAGATGCATTAAAATACCTACTTTATATTCAGATTTACTTCTGTGTTGAAAATATCATATAATATATATGTATAAATATACTGTGTACACACACACACTTAGAGGTCATACATCCATGACAACATACATAACATTGATATTAAAGGTCAAACAAAGCCCAAGCCCATATTCCATATAAATAAAAGCTAAAACCTATGGTTGGACAAATTTGTTTAACTTTTTCAGGAAACTAAACGGTTTTAAAAACGCTAGAGTAGCCTAGATTATGAAGCTAACGCACTGAGTTGAGTTCTGCAGGTATGGATGTTGTGAAGCTGATAAAACCATTTAGCACATGTTTTATTCACTCCAGTCATGTAAATAATAAATTAGCTATTTCTGAAGCACCACTCAACTCTGATTTCTGTTTATTTATTGATGGTGACAAACATTACACATTAAACAACACTCAAAGAAAACAGTTTAGAATGACAAGCTGGAGTGGCCCTGTTCACAGAGGAAGAGAGGAATTTGATCAAGAGACTTTAATAGACTGTAGAGTAAATGTGGCCTTGCCTCCTCATTAAAGGCATTGACTATCTGCAAATAATTCTTAACATACAGTATGGAACTGTATATATATAAATCGCAGGGATGTGTAAAATTATTCATTGGATGCAATGTGTTTAAAACAAAGCTATGAAATCCTCTATGTGTGAGTCACCTTTCGCGGCAGGACTCAGTGTCATAACCCTTACAGAGAAAATGAAACACTATATATATATACATATATATATATATATATATATATATATCACTAACCAATTTTGTTTTCTGCATTGCACATTATGTAAGATTGCAGAAAAGCCAAACTCAGTAGGAAACATATTAAAATCACTAATATAATGCATCTGCCATTAGACTGTAAGGCTCTCACTGTCTTCCAATATCTCTCTCTATGAAGACACGGCATGTAAGGCCCAAATCCAGAGTCATGGGAGCAACAGGCACAGGGCTTTTGGACAGCTTTGGACCCATTTGTTAGGGAAGCATAGGAGATTATCCAGATCAGGGCCCATTTGTTGGGGATGTCTGAGCTTCTCCCAGACTCCGATCCTTCCAGGTCCCAGGCAAAATGTCACTTAATATCTGGCAATGTGGTGATTTGAGAATTTGGACCATCTTGGCTATGCTCCATTCGGGAGATTGGTTTGCTGGCTCGACAGACCCGCACCAAAACAACAACGATATTTTTCTCAGTGCTTCATGCAAACTGTGGGGCCTTTCATATGGCCCTATGCTGTCCTGATCAAACACATAATTGCATATTTGGGTTGACTCTCTGCACTGAAATAAACCATCATTATAGTCATAGCATTTTTAAATTTGGCTGACGTTTTTATCCAAAATTGACAGAACATGTTGTGTAATCTTCATTACAACACAAATCTTTTTTCTTTTTTTTTTGATCTTAAAATGTGAGCTACAGAGAGGAAGCTACGGTGGAAGTGAAAGGACCAAATGTTGAAATAAGACACTGTCCTCCAACAAAAAAATCTCCCTATTGGTCGTTTGTGCAAGTACCTTATTATGATCTATATTTACACATCACTCTACAACCTGAGCTACACCAACCCTGAGTCACATGGGAGATAAAATAGTACAAAACATTAATATGCAAATGTCCTGTTGCCGATAGGGGTGCAAGTGTAGTATACACTCTGATGAGTCGTATTTCGCCGCCATGTGCAAACAACCAATAGGGGCGTATTGGTTGGAGGACATGTTGGAAAATAATATATACATAGTATAAGCATATGGCATAGATCAGAGGTCTCTGACCCTTCTCCTTTCTCTTAAAATCAAATTTAACTGAGCATATGTGCATTAACAAAAAAAAAAAGTTAAAGGATTTCACATTTCTGCTTTTAAATCCTTTAAAATGTTCCCTAATGTCTCTCTAAACTTTTTTTTTTTTTTTAAGTAATACACTAATTAACTATGAACAACTATGATGCCTTTGCGTTAAAGTGTTAAAGGAATAGACAATTGTTATCATTTACTCACCCTCCTTTTGTTCCAAACCAGGAAGTAAAGAACTAGAATGGAGGAGGAGGTGGAGCAAGAGATAAAGATTTAAGAGGAGAAACAGCAGAATAAAAAGAATGAGAAGGAGAAGAAGCAGAAAAGGAAGGAGAAGAAAGGAGAAGAAAAAGCAGAAGCAGAAAAAGTGCCCCGGTATGTTTTTGCCATGAGACTAGGTAGAAAAAAGAAGAAGCTGCAGAAGAAGAAAAAGAAGAAGCAGAATAAAAGAGAGACGTTTGCCACAATAGTTCTATTGTTGCACAGGAAGTTAGTCAAACAGCTTAGGAACATGTGAGAATGTTATGACAAAATGAGCATGTTGGACTTAACTATCCTTTAAAAAACAATATTGAAATATCCCAAACACTCAGAAAGTGTTTCTCTCAGCATGTAGACACAATTAAACTATGCACCACCATAACACACATACACAAACAATGAGAGACAGGATATTCCTCTCCACATGTGTCCGAGTGTTAATCTTTAATTGTGTGCCATTGTGTGGGCGTCCTTTAAACAAATACTCTCTGCGATGGAGAACAACATAATTGTACTATTATCTGTCTGAGGGGAAATTGCTATCAGCCCAGCATGTCCTACCTTCTCTTTGCCTTGTCTAATGGGAGCAAAGAGTGATCTTCCTTTCTCCAAGACAGTGCCTTTGATAGAGTGATAGCAGCAGAGCACTTTCTCCAAACACAGTCTGTTTTCATTAAACTGCTAATCTAAAATCAATCAAGCAAAACAGATTTACTGGCCAAGAGGCTTTTCCTCTTTTTGCATCATCTATCGAACCCCACAACCTCACTCGATCACATTCTTTCAGAAACGGGAAAGAGTAAAAAGAAAAAAATGTCCACAATTTACAATAAATTGTCATTTCCATTATCCCACTGCATTTAGGCTACAGTACCCGTAACATTAAGTGCAGATCACCCGAGTATGCTACTTAATGTGTGTTTCCTATACCTATAACCTTTCAATGCCCTGCTCTCTCTTTTCTCCCTGGAAGAGGATGAGTGATACATGCCAAAAGGTAGTCATTATCTTGCTGCCATTCTGCTGATGGGCTGCTGGAGTATAGCCAGACCCAGAATCAACGCGTGACTTTAAGAAGCATATTTGAGTAAAATCATTAAAAAAATAAATCTGACATCCTCTGTTCTGTCCATGTCCTCTAATATGGAAAGCACTTCAGTTCAGTGGCATTTATGAAATATTTACCTAAAAGCAGAGGTCTGGTGCATTTTGTTGGATAATGTGAACTGACTTTCAGCTATTTGTAGCAGGTGTAGGCTTAAAGGACAACCAGAATTATATTTCAAGTATTAATTCTCAGTATTAAAAACCCATAACTATGACTTTTGCCTCAATAAGCCACTAATTTGCTGCTTATTAATAGTTTAATGCTTATAATAAAAGTTTAGGTACTGGGTTGATTAGTGATGTAGAAGATGGTCAGGTTGTATAAGCATGCTTTAATTTGTGCTTTATAAGCACTACTAAACAGGAAAATGTTATTAATAGGCAGGCTAATAAGGAAGTTAATAGTGAGATATATAAAAGTGTTACCAACTTTTATATATTTGTTTGTCATTTTTGGAGCTTGCTGGTATCCATAAATGTGTCATCTGAATGTTCAGTATCTTCTTTTGTGTCTCACAAAAGAAAAATAAAATCATAAAGTTCTGAAAAAACATGAATGAGAGTAAATGATGAGAGGATTTTAATTTTGTGATTAGCCATCCCTTTTCAGAACACCAGGGCTGTGCAGAATCCAGAACATTGGGTACCTTTCGGTTTCTGAATTTTAATTTTAATTGAACAGTCCACATCTGAAGTTGGACTTTAATGAAACAAACAAGAAATGCATTAACATCTCATGTAAAACATACTCTAAAAGTGTGCTTTTTGTATTTTAAAAAAGTGTATCTATATATTGTTCTTCAAATTATTTACTTGCAATTTCTTTGTAATTATAAATAATTTACTAACATTTTTGAACACTGTATATTGTTTTACCACCATTATTTTCAGTGTACAAGGCTGTCAATATATTGTTGTCACACTTGTACTTTCTCTTAAATTTGGATTGTAATTCTACCTCAATTCAAAAGGATTTAAAAGACCCTCTTAATTCAATTCTAAATGGCAACCCTGCAGTATACAGTACTATAAATAATACCACTACAGTACTTCAGTACAACTCAATCTTACAGATTATCATCAAAGCTACACATAACTGCATAATTAATGTGAACTGTCAATCAACTTCAGTGAAACCACAAGTGTGTGTGCATGTTTCTTTCGCCCTTCTCAAACTGTGTTTTTTGTAAGGTTAAGTGACAGCTATCGACCACGTCTCATCACCTCTATGAGTGCTGGCACCGTTCTTCTCTCATCGCCCGCACTCGCCCCTCTCGTGACAGCCATCTGCTGTGGTCTTTGAAGTCCTGCCCTGACCTGCGAGCCGCTAGGTTTCAGCTTTTTCCTCTCTTGACATCACTCAGCTGTAACATGATGAACGAAGGAATTTTCCGATCCTCTTTTCTAAGATAAAATCATCCATAATAGGGGAAATATATAAATAAATAACCATATTCCACCTGTACTGCAGCATCCTCCCTGGCCTCTTGCTTCGTGAATATATTTTGCAGACACATTCCAATCAGTTTATCATGTTTTGTGTGGTTGCCTTGGAAACAGAGAGCTCTGTCAACCCCCGTTTTCTTATTGACAGGACTGCTAGCCGGGTAATCATCCTATACGACTAAAGCTTACCACATCGAGAGGCCAGCAACAGACACATTAAATCTGTGAGGGTTCAGTTTACACAAAATTAATTCTAATAGTCTTCCATTAAGATATTGAGAAGCAATTACTACTCCAGGCTGTCTTCATATAAAATTTAAAGCACTTCACTTCAAAGATCATGCAGCAACACTTATATCTAACTCATATACAGGCCAAACGTGTTGGAAATAATCTGATAGATTTGAATTTATTGATGCCATTATTTACTGGCAAACAGTGCTGTGATTGCCAGCATGTGACACTGAGTTTTATCAGTTTCTGACAAATGAGACATTGATTTCACCCCAACAAGCATTTATATCAGCCTAGATAGGTCACTAGAAAAAAAGGACTATCGCTTTACATTGTTCTGTCTCAATGCACCTCTCATCTCTTATATAAAACGAATGAGGTTTGACTCATTAATTGTTTTACAAACTAAAAGAATGCATATTTTAAATGTAATTAAAAATATAAATTTAATTTATTATATATATATATATATATATATATATTGCCACTGGAAGCTAGCAGAGATACTGTTGAGCAAGGGTGTAACTCTAAGGTAACAATGAAATTGAAATTGTCAATTCTCTTGTTAATGGGATATTGCAGTGTTTATTAAAACGGATTTATCAATTCACATCATTATCGTTTTTAAGGCATGTGGCTTTAGTTAAAAACATTAACATCCCTTCCCCCTCACAATGACATTTCTTCCTTGATGAATTCCTTGTATATCGACACATGGGTAATAACTTTGTCCAATGGCCAGGCCACCCCACTTGAAATGAATCAAATGAATCCAATCAATTCCTGATGAGTAAAATCAATTCCTGCACGCACTTTTTATGTTATCATAAACCATTGCACTTGGAAATATTCCACAATAGGCAAGTAAAGTCAGTAGCAATTTTCAGTCCATGCTGACTTCAACCACAAACTGATACAGGCAAATATGATTGAGATGCAATAAATTCAGAAAACAGGCCAATCTGACAAGCAGTGAATGTTCTATCACTTGTTTTTTTTGTTTGTTTTTTTTTAAACAGCATGTTTTGAAGCATATAGCAGCAGGTTTGTGCTGGTCATGAGCTGGATTAAGCTGGTCAAGTACTGGTCTTGAGCTGCTTTAAGGTGGTCAAGTATTGGTCCTAAGCTAAAGGACAAGCTTAAACCTCTCAAACCTGCAGCTATGCTTCAGAACATGCCTAAAAATGCATATGCTGGCTGTTTTTTGGGGTTTATTTTACAAAACACATGAGCATGATTTATGAGTGAGTTTAACATAATACTAAGAACAGTGACTGCTCTTAATGGGGAATTTAAATGCCAGCTCTATTTCCCCCCCTACTCTTAAGGGCATGTGAGGATCAAGCGTGTTCCTGGTTTCAAACGTGCATGTTTTTGAAAATACTGACCTACACTAAATTCATTCTAACTAATGTTTATTACAGAAGTTACATTTTGAAAATAGAATCATGCATATTCATGAGTAAACAGAAAAGGCATGGAAAAGAAAAAGCACATTAATACAGATTGTAGGCAAGCAAGGAGAAGAGCGAAATAAGGTCCTGAAAAAAAAAAAAGAGAGACAGGGAGTAGGCGAGCGCTCTTTTAATTCAGCCTGAATCATCCAAGAGAGACAGAGTGTTTGGTGGGGACATTTTATGCACACAAAGTCACATCACACAGACACACCGGAGAGAGGGACTGAAAGAAAGGAGAAATGAGAGTGCAATCACAACCTCTCAATCCACCAATCAATCCCTCCGGAGCCTCCGGTTTTTAACCCCTGACTCAGACAGAGGTATTATTCTGCCGATGAGACTGATATTTCAGAAATGAGGAGCCGGCACACATCAGGATATAAAGAGAGATGAGGGGGAGAGCAGAGCTGCAGGGAGACCTGAGTCAGGGGAAGATCAGACTGCTCTGTGCTGCTGTCCAAAGGCAACACATTCAGAGCAGCATACTAATGAGAAACACAAAACATTTATGAGGGTTGATTATCCCATGATGCACATGAACATTTAAAAAGGCATGTAGGAATAAAGTCATGTGCATGGTGATGCATTAATTTATAATAAAATCTTACCTGATCCCCAACCTTTAAACAGTGGAGTAGACTGATAGAGAAAAATATAAAAAAACTAAATACAAACTCTTTTAATTGGCGTATTTTTGACTTTGCGTTAGAGCGCATAGCATCCTATGATTAATTCTATCATTTTTAAGCAACCGTCAATATCAGATCCCTCCAGGTCCCAGGAAAAACATCACTAAATTTCTGGCAATAATTTGAGATTTTGAATTATCTTGGCTATGCTCCTTTCATTCTTAACAGACCCACAACCTATCAACAATGACATATCCCTCAGTGACTGCATTCTGCATTCTGATCAAACACATAACAGCATACTTCAGTGGACTCTCTGCACTTAAAAAAAATGATCATCTTTTAAATTTATTCAGGTTTTGCTTATTTAGTAGTGCCATTTTTAGTGCCAATTTATATACTGACAGGCTGGATGGAAGTTTTGTTTACTAACTGTAAAAGATACACCAAAAAAAATATGGGAATGTGGGAGGACAAGGACTACACTATGCCTGTGTTTAAAACACACACACACACACACACACACATAAGGGTACAAGATAACCAGTCTTATGATCCTTTAAAGGTTTTATAGTCACCCGTCAATCTCAATATCCATATTACAGCCAATATCAATCTCTTCTCTCTAGAAGATGATAGGATCAGTGGATAGTTTTAGCATTACTTCCAGACAATCAAGCATTTGAAAACCATGGACAGTGTAATTCCCAGAATGCTAAACAAAAAATAAAATAAATAATAATTAAAACAACAACAACAACGATTGGACTAAAACATTTAAAAACAAGAAAGAAGGTTTGAGGATTGCTCGTATCAGAATAAAACCCGTTTGTCACCACAGATCCAGTAACAGAAAGAAAGCTTTGGTTATTAGCCCACATGTAAAGTGGATTACCTTCGCGGTGGCTTTTCTAAGGCCTTAGTCAGAACAGAAACATTGAAATGAGTCATCAGCCGAGAAGAAGAGAATGCGTGTGGGATTTGTTAAGAGTTGACACTTGGGTGTCATGTTATTTCACAAGAGGGAGGGAATGCGTCCTTGGTGGAAATTTAAATTCAGGTGCTCCTTTATGGAGGTGCACCCCCTCCCCTGGGCTGAGTGAAAGCCGCATTCTGTATTCTTTCAGCAGAGAAGACAAATCTCCCATCTTATCCAGTTTTGCCTTTAAACCTATGTAAAGGTTAGGGCCAATTCTCAGCTGACTGATTGTAATTGCATTATGTCCAACTGTTGATTATGCCTTATGAGGATATTTAAGAACGTGAGGACACAGGGATGAGCTTTTGTGACTTGAGAGGCCACAGGAAAAGGTGTAATAATCACACATCTAGGCAGGCTGGGTGTCCTCTGCAGTTGCACTTACACCGAGCCGAGGCCTTGCGAATGCAAAACCTATAATTGCAATGTCAGTCACAAAGGGAAGATCCTGAATAGCACAAAGAGATTCATATACAGAAACACACTCCCAATATAGGTCCAATCTATTCAAAAACCGTCTCAGTTGTACTGTGTCCACAGTTAGGAGTCACAGTGCCCTCTGCTGGACTTTTTGTCCCATTCAGCCCTTTCGCAAATTCAAATTCAAATTTGTATAGCGCTTTTCATGATACATATCATTGCAAAGCAGCTTTACACCAAAGTAATGTTTTACAGTATATGTAGTAGTAGTTTGTAAATGTACATATGACATAGATGGAAGCAAATGCAAGCAAATGGAAGATCTCACAGTGTCCAGAGGTTACGATTATCCTTCTGTCTGCTATATGCCTACATATCTGTGGTTGTCCATTTACCATAAATATAAGCAACTCTAAAACTGTTGATTGCTCTAGATATGCTACTTAATTGCACAGCATGTACAACACACGCAGTGGATTAGAATGTGACTTAGAATGTGTTTCACCCAGGAAAGCAAACAACACGTGATGTCATAGACAAACAATGTGTTAGTCAAACAAAGGGAGTAGATTAAGTAGAAAATGTTACGGTCAATGATTGCTGACTGTGTCTCTAATAATTCAACTGTGGATTTTAAGGGAAAGAAGAGACAAAGTGTCAGAGAAAAGATACTAAAGCAGAAATTATAGTGACTGGCCATTTGGACTCTGCTCTTCAATTTGAAGCAATGTTTCACTATGCTGTCACACTTCCCCAAGCACAAACTGAACTCTCTACTTCTTGGTTCCTGGGTAACCCCAATTTGATTGAACTGGCTTTTAATGTTTCTTTGGTGTTCCCGTAGTGGTGCTAGTAATACCAAGGTCATGGATTCAATTTCCAGGAAAGACGTATTGCATAAACGTATACATTGACATTTATGTAACAAACCCCCCAACTCAGATTCCCAGTGAAATGCTCTCTGACCGAAAATGCAATGACTTTGCCTCCTTCTTTTCAGAGAAGATCATTAATATTTTTCAAAAGTGTGTTTAACTGTTTAGAAGCAGATCTCTTAGAAGTGGTAAACACCTCACTTCTTTCTGGGACTTTTCCAAACTCCCTGAAAACTGCAG
>JAUCMS010000127.1:19033228-19048692 GCA_032357445.1 Enteromius radiatus
TCAGGTGCGTTAACAAAGAGAGACATGGAAAATATGCAGAGCAGGGGGGCGCGAGGACTGGAATTGAGAACCACTGTATTATGCACATGTAAACAAATGAGGTGGCAAAAAATAAATTATCACAATAAGGTATGTTTTGTCATAATCAGAATGACTACTTAAAGATATTTTTATCAGTCTAGCAAAATGAACATTTTATTGGCCACCAAACTACTTTTCAAAACCATTAGCTATGAAATTGTGCACTTGAGTCTGCAAGTTATATTCACAGAGAAGGCAGGTAGAAACTGCTAATTTGTTGAGCAGCAAAATGTCACTTTGGATAGCAGGTCAATGGCTGCTTTTATCTAGTTTAGTAAGTCCTGCATTAGCAGTTCTACACTAAAAGGCATTTATATTAAAAAGGTCAAAAGATTTTCAGTCCCTATAAATAGAACATCAGTGTCTACATTTGCTGTGCACAGAGTATTAGACAGCAATACACGTCAGCGCCTATTTTATTCTGATGAGAGTAGTTGAACTCTTTAACCTGAAAGCACTGAATATTACAATAAATACTGTACAGACCAACCTAATCAAGCATAGGAATTTGTTATGCATTGTCAGTTATCATATGTCCTGGACAATCTTTTATTTTTAAATAGTTTGAAATGAAGAGTTAAAATCTAAGCATATAGCATTTCACAATAATTCATATTTATTATTTATTTAAATTTTGCAATATTATGTTGTTCTGACCTCAAAACACTGTTATCATGGTACACTGAACTAATAAACTAGTGACTTATTTATTGAGATATTTGCCTTGTAGCTCTATGTATCGGGCTTCAGATGTAGTAAACTTGCTAATTAACTGACCTGGGGCACGAGTACCATGAAACACAAATCATGATGAAAGACCAGCAAGGCAAAACTGGATGTATATTTATATCATTTTTAGGTTTTAAGTTTCAGGGTTTAGTGTAGGTGGTACATTATTATCAAACATTTCAAGGCAACTCACAAGACATTTAATTTTTGAACCGCAGCAAAATATTACCACCAACATAAAAATCATTGCCAGATTCACACTCATCAGATTTGGACAAAACTGTACAAATAAGCATCACTTATTTGCAAAAAGCACTTAATATCATTTTGCAGAAATGTTGCCACTTATAATTATTACATTTTGTTTATTCCTAGAGCTACATGAACATCAGTTATTTTTTCTTATTTATTTTTAATAAAATTATAATTTTTTTGGGGGGGGGGTGGACTATCCCTTTAAATAATGTTGAATATAATACAAAGTACAGAACACTTTGTTCTTACTTGCACAAAAAGCTCATTAAAAAGCCTTTATTTATCGAAAGCCTCATACCATTATACTTTTATAAAAGAACACACACACACACATATATATATATATATATATATATATATATATTGTTTTAAATTAACAACCAACAGGAACAGGCAGGCTCATAATGTTTCAAAACCCTTGATCTCATTATTCAAAAGGTTAATTCCTGTCTCATCCACATAACTGCAGTCACACTCTTAAGCAGTCCCTTGTTTCTTTGGCTGCCTCAGTATCCACTGAGCCATTGTTTACCGAAGAGATTATATTTTGTCTTGTTTCCCTGTGTTTATCTCACCGTCTCACTGTTTGTCTTTTTAGGCATGGATGTGACTATGAATTACCTTGAGGAGCAACAGGGAGAAATAAACAGCCAATTTTATGTTATGACATGAGATGTGAGCATTATGTGCGCTCTAGAAACACTGGCATCACTCCAAACCCTCACACTCCCCAAACACACGAAAAACAAACTCCCGCGAGGATAGTTTCTGTGCTGAGACAAAGTGAAATACTGGCTCTCAGACAGCACAGCTGCACTGCGGCCACATGTACACGACATACGGTAATAAAATGCAGGAGTCTTGTGAGTGCAGATACTATAACTGGCATGCGTAATTTCTAGAATGGTTTAAATTTATCCAGGTTAGAATTAATGGGATGGAAAGAATCACTCAACTGGAGTTCTAAATCACACACCATATGGTTTGTTGGGCTCAAAAGTCTCTCTCAGACATTTGGTATCATATTTAAAATCAAGATTGGCTGTCTCGTTAGGACGCTAATTGCTACAAGCTAACACCGTTCTTACCAGACAACCATTTATCCCAATAAAAGGAATGTTTTATCTGTATATAGAGGCATCACACTTAATCATGCTACCTGTTCTCATTGCATAAACATACCTTCGGTGCAATTCTTAGAGAGACATGTACACACAAATGTACAGAGTTTTGATTAATAAAGCATAATTGAGAGCTTGAGATGAAGAACCATACAAGTCCATTTTATTTAAATTTTGAGCAATGCGATTTTTTTCATTTGGACTGTGAACATTATATTATATATTTTTTATTTTACTTGAAGCTTCTCAATTATAAGGAGATAACATTTTTCAGTGTCAGTATTAAAAATATTTCTCAAATGTGGAAGAACAGTATATGTCCAGTTAGTGTGGAATAACAGTATAGCTCCAATTCATCAAATCATTTTAAACCACTAAAGATCCGATTCCTTTATCTTAGTTTTAATACAGTAATAGAAACTTCAGGTTAATATTAAGCATTTCTTTCAAGTTTATTATTATTATTATTATTATTATTAAAAAACAGAAACCGTTTTCACAGGACTGGCGGGAAATATGCATTGATACAGCTTTCAGAGAGAGAGCGCTCAGATCAACGCACATATATGGTTCTTCCACTCGCCTCTTTCGGTGGATTTTTCCCTGGTTTTTGTTCTCCTCTTTGATTCAGACCATGTCTCATGGTTATCTTATTTTTTTATTTATTTTTTTTGTTGACTTTTCTTTTGGACTTCTTTGTCGCACGCACTCAATTTTCACACAGTTACTTGAAGAATATCATGTTATGATTTCAAAACAATGTCAATGCTGAGATATTTGAAAAAAAAAACAAAGTTTTTTTGAAGGTTAGTATCACAAATATCCAGCTTCACATCTATGGGTTTTCATAGACAGTAGGTTTGTTCAGTAGCTCACAGAGTACAAAGACAAGGCGAGAAGCTCCGGTTAGAATCTCAAGTAACTATGGTTCGACAAAACAATTCTGAAATGCTGCAATACTGTACATACCTATATCAACGTAATAAAAATGTGCCAGGGTTCATGTATTGAACCTGTTTTAGCACCACTCAGTGGACATACGTGCAGTAAAAACGGTGTTGCACAAAAAGTGCACAGAGGTACATATTGTTATGAGACCAGGTTGCTAGTATTCATGGAGTATTGTTTAGACTCTTTTGCATCAAATGTGGTTATTGAGTGCAATTCTGATTTTAAAGGGCAGATATACGGCTATATTTGAGTGGAAGACCTTAAGCAGACCGTACAGTCTGCGTCAACATAATGCAGTGTTGTTTAGCTGCAGTGGCTCTCAGAGTGCAGGGTGCTAATGCCTCATGTCAAAGGAGCCCGCCTCCTCCTATACTTTTCCCACCTCCACTCCACGACACAGATGTGATTACAGCCTTTTGTGATCTTCATGTCTATAACATTCAGTCATTCGCCTCCCCCTGGAGACAGTAGTTGTGTGATTCAGTAGAGCATCCTCTGAACTCCAGCCTACATCACCTAATGACATTTTAATGACTATATGCGTCTTTGTATCTCTTCGAAAATGTAGAGAACAGCATATAGCGTCACGTGTCACCGCACTCAGATCCACAATGTTGAATTTTCACATCAAGTGTGCTACGCAAGGTGTGCTATTAACAATACACGCCTCTCATCTCATACTTGGCTGTGTTCTTGTGGAAGAGGACAAAATAAGTGTTCTTCAAGAACACTGGCTGTTATAAGAAGTGTGAGAAGCTAAAAGTCTATGAGAGAAGCAATATGTGGAGGGCTCTGCAGTGGAATTTTCCAGTGTCAGCGAAGCAGACATCTCTGGAGTATGCTGTTGCTGTCACCTTTCGGGTCAATGGCCTGGGGCACATTAACACGGACAGAAACACTCAGAGAAAGCTCATCGATTTTCAGGTGATGTTTCAGGACATTGATCCAGGCAGAGTGGGCTGCATTTGTGTCCCTGCAGACTGCGAGGAGTGTGAAGACAAGTGTACTAGCTGTTGGAGCTTTTAAAATGACTGTATGTAACCGTTAGTTCCGGTCCTCTGATTGATAAGAACAATGGAATTTCTGATATTATGTTACTATCTATTGTGCTGTTTGTAACATTCTGCTTGTCTGTGTTTGATCTTTAAAGGGGCAGGATTTTTCCAGCAAGTCTTTCTGCAGATTATACTGTTACACCAGTAGGTGGTGACAAGTGACCATCTTTTTGAGAGAGTGCCTGAATCATTAATTCAACTAATTCACTCAAAAATGCTGACGCATAGAGGACCAGACAAACGACTGCATCAGCACTACAAAAGATTATGTGAAAATAGCATATATCCAAATTTACACTATTAATAATACAACAGTCTGCAAAATACCTGGATAGCCTACTATTTGAGCCAGTCCGCCAACAAAAAAACGACCCTATAGGTAATTTCTGCAAGCACCTTATTACGACCTATATTTACATTGTAAAGTTACTCGCCCTCTAGTGGGAGTAAACATAATAATATTGTGTTGCACCTGTCATCATGAAATGACGCATGACTGTCATTACCAATCAAAATGCATGTTTATTTATATGCAATGTGTGGACTTTTTACACCAATCTCACTATGATTTGGACATGTTTTACTAGATAATTCATATGAATGACCACACATAACCCACTCCTAAACCTACCCCTTACAGAAATCATGATTTATAATGCAAAAACATTTTATGAGCACAAACACTCTCGAACCTATGATCACATGATTACAAGCATATATCACTCAATGCGCTACCAGTCCTGTTGCCGATAGGGCTGCAAATGTAGTATACGCTCTGTTGGGTCGTATTTCAGGGATTTGGACAAATGACCTACACGGGTGTATTGGTGATGTAACTGATAGGTCACATGACAATGACATGGCAAATGTCCAGATGTTATAACGTCTAGATCAAATACTGCACGTCATACTAATATATAATATATATTCTGAAAAATATCAAATAAGAAATTTCATACGGTGAAAATGGCTGCAGATATGAGCAACTGGTGATTGGCCGAGTTTTTCCGGTGAAACATCAATCAGGTGATTCCCTATTTTTCATATGGCTGGATACTTTACAGACAGCACTTGAAAACAACATAATTTCTACTTATTGATTTGCAAATCGTTGAATCATCAACTCAACTATTTTGATCAAAAATTCTGAAATGAACAAATGACAGTTTATTTGAGAGGAAATGTTGTATGGTTTTGTTTGTTTGGCAAAATAGATAATACTCTATTTAAAACCCGAATCACTCAGCATTCATTTCTTGAAATATTTGAAAAGCAGTGTTGGGGGTTACACATTTGAAGTAATGTGACTTACATAATAATATTACTTTTTCCAAGTAGCACTATTACTTTTTAATTTTAGAGTAACTTTTTCAAAGGTAATGCCAGTTACTTTGTTTTCTTATTTATTGACTGACAATTGCATTAATTCATCTCACTCTCAAAAATACAGATTTAGTATTCATCAAAATGAATTAAAATAAACTCAGAATATGATGCAAACTTACAATAATTCAATTACACAAATGTAAAACTAACTATTGTGCTGAAGAGTATTGAACTTTTTTTCTCTTGTATTTCTACAAATGTGAATTTACCTTTTCTTCAGCCTGAGGTTTATTCATGACACTTTTTGGTATTTGCTATAAATAGAACTTCTTATATTAAAAACAAACAATCAAGCTCTGCCAATATTTAAAAGGTAACGTGAAAGTAACACAAAAGTAATGTAATGCATTACTTTCCATATAAAGTAACTAAGTAACGTAATTAGTTATTTTTTTAGGGAGTAACGCAATATTGTAATGCATTACTTTTAAAAAGTAACTTTCCCCAACACTGTTGAAAAGCATGTCATATAATTGTGTTGCAGGTCTGAAGATTAAAATGTCACATTTGCAGGTGATATTGGTTAAATTTAGAATTATTTAATGATGTCCTTAAGTTTCTCATGGATGAGCTGCTTGCATTGTTGAATGCTTTAAGCCTCTTTACCAACTCTGTTCTAAATGAGAATGTTTATTTCACAAGCTTTCTTTTCACAGTCTCTCAGCGACTAAAATGTAAATTAAATGTTGCATATCCATATGTTCACATGCATATGTGACTCTTGAGAATCTAGAGAAAAAGAACAGGCTCCCACAGAAGCACTAAAGCTTCATCCTCTTTAACATCAAGTTGATAACAGCGTTGCTTGCATCTCTACTGGGTTTATGTGTCCATTAAGAATATGCAGTGAGTGAACAAACCTTTCTTCATTAATCTGTGGACCTTTAATCATATAAATATAAATCCTTAGATGTATTATTTTTTTTAAATAAACGTGAACAAAAGCAAAGTCTCAGCAAAACAAGCAGTGTATCTCTTTTTTTTTTTTGTCCCTTCCACTTGAATCACTGAATGCATCTACAGACAAATAGGCTGGGTCACTTTTAGCTGATTCATATGAGTGATTCATCATATATTGTGCTTTATTCTTAAACATTTACTTAATTGCCATAGCTTCAAAGGACAGAGGGGGCACAAACATTGGCCACATTTTCTTATCAAATTATATTTAGTGTCCTCTACCAGTAAGCCACGTCCTTTTACAATTTGGCTTTTGCGATGCGATTTGCCGGAATGATAGTCTGTCCTCATGTACAAGATGGCATTCTCTGTGGGACACTGGCAAAAAGAAAAATGTGAAAAATCACTTCATTTTCCCTGTAATAGACACGCCCCATACCATAAAAATATCTCTCATGGAGAACAAAACGTATTATATTTGATTCTCTGAGTGCTGATGTGGGAATATTTGCATTATGGAGAAGAGTGCAGCAAGCCAGGTTTCCTCGATTGAACTCAGTTCAGATTTAGGACTGTGGACATTAAAACTGAGACCTAGGACATGAGGACAAAGGTATAAGAGTGTAATCTTCAGATCGAATGCTCTTCTATTTCCTTAATGGATTTACAAGCGACTTTGAAAATTACATTTGTTGTTGGTCCCGAGTATGTTTGACTAGTTTTCTGTATGTGTGACATCCTGCGGATTATAAGCAAATCCTTTTCTGCCCAGTTCATTCTGGTGGGACCTTATGTCCGGGCTGCAAACCTGAAAATATATCATTCTGAAAGACTTAATAGCATCAAGCACCCTGATTATTAAAAACAATGACACAGCCTATGTCTATGCACTGATGCCATAAGAAAATAGATATGTTTGTAAACTGCAAAATAAATTGATTTTGAGAATTTACAGGTGCATTTTTGGAGTCAATTTTTGCTCTTTCAGGTATACGCATGTGTCCCAAATTCACCTTTTGTTTCTATGCCCTAAAAAAAGAAAAGGTACATATATTTAATTTAATAGTAGAAGCTTTTATGCATACTTTTTTGTTGTAATTGCTCATTTAACAGACAACGCTGTCACAAAGTTATGTGGATCCTGTCACTGTTTAAAGTACCCTGTCAAACATCGGTCACTGTTAACATTTCACATTTCATTTCATACCGTATCAGGGAGAAATGAAGCAGCATGTTAATCTGCCAGTCATGAGTCTTTCAAGCGGACAGCTCTCCTCATCTGTCTGCATAATAATGCATTTGAAAGTTATAAGTTTCTATAAAAATTCACAATGTTGTTGCGAATGAAATATAGGCTAATGTGGATAGCGTTGGATAAATAGTTTGACTTAATATTAATCACTCAAATCCCTTTATTTAAACTTCTTAACTGTTGACCTCACACATTTGCCACATAGGCTATAATTTTTTTTAACACTTTCTATTTCATGTTTGTGGTTATAATCAAATCCTCAGCTGTGGGCTATATTAGGATGTGTTAATCTCCATTTTGAACACTTTGAAATTTTAAACCAGCTGGGTACCTTTGGTACCTTTACCTTTACTCCTTTCAACATACGATGATTTGGGAAACACTAACTCTAATTTTGGATAGATAATATATCAACTGGGACACAGCAATAGCCTTTTAAATATACATGAGGATAAATCAAAAGACAATGGCAAATATGTATTAAGAAAGTGCAGAGTTGATTTAGGTCTGTATGGTGTGTGGACCTCAAAATCAGTGCAATCAACGCAAAACTGATAAGACAAGTAATGTTTTTTTTATTATTCAGTTATCCAGCTCACCCATTCACTTTCATATGAAAGGTGACCATGTCCATCTGCTCAACCCTCAGCACCCGAATAAAATCTCAGATCTCACAATCAGATGCAAAGAAACTCAAACAACAAAAAGGATAGTTCTCTGAAAAATAGAAATGTTGTCATCAGTCACTCATAATCATGTCATCTTCACTTGTATGACTTTTTCTTTCATCTGTGGAACACAAAAGAAGATACTTTTAAGAATGTTTAAATTGTTTCGTCTATAGGATGAAAGTCAGTGGTGTCCAGGACCAGAAAGACAAAATAACAGCACGTTTTGTGACATCATTTGTAAACACACACGGTCAGAATATTTTTGTAAAACATTCACATTCATGAATCATGCAGGCCCAGAGACATAGTATTAGACAACTTCAAAACCAAACTGCACAGAACAAAGTAAATGTGTCATCTACATCAGAATGTTACAAATCCCAGACTAGAAAGCTTATGTCAGTGCGTTCTGAGCTCATGTTCGTACCAGTAATCTTGTCCTGTGTTCACACAGACCACATTACCAGTAATTTACTGGTAATGTTACAATTTCTCATACTGGTAAATTGCTGAATGAATTCAATGGTATTTTTGAAAAGTCCTGTTCACACATGATAATTTACCATTAAAGACTGTGGGGGAAAGGACACTGGATAGCAGTTGTAATATGACATAATGCTTTCTTGCTATTCTACATATAAAACATATAACATCTGCAACACATATCTACTTCAATTTACTGCAACACTCCAATCCTGCAGATTAAAAGCTTGCGTTCTTTTTTTTTTAAGTATTCTACTTGTACATCTTCATGTGACATTGACACTGACATTCCTGGTTTTTATACTGCACAAACAGTATGTCTATACCCTTACCCCAAGACTATACCTAAACCTACATCTCACATAAAATTTTCATTCTGTTTATGAGCTGTTTTCCTCACAAGGACAAAAAGGAAAAAAAAAAAAAGGCCCACCAAGGACAAAAAATTTGGATATTGTACACCTCAGCCACACATACACACTCTTTCTTTCTCTTGGTAATTAATTCAAATATCAACTGTATGTAAATCTTACACCACACCACTTTATCTGTCTGACTTAAAACAGGCAGAATGCTAGAGCTAATGAGCTATAACTGACGAAAATAACCATCATTTTACCCTTCTCAGAATTTGCACTGCACAGCAGTAGTTGCTCTTCATAGTCGCATTGAAGGTTCAGTCTCAGTACTCCAAAATAATCTCAACACACACACTTTTGTAGTAATAAAGCATCTGTGAAAAACACAAATGTGTATGTAAATGCAACATGTTCCTATTTTGGTCCAGACAAAATTGTACTAGCAGAACCGTCTTTTAGGATTTGAAAAATACGTCTCACGGAGCTGTATTTATTCCACAAGCACAACAGGCATAGGCAATTTAGCAAGCTTAGCCCTGAGGAGCATATGAAATCTCCCAGTGCAGCTGCATGCTGTGTCAGATCTCTCATCCTAATGATGAGCAGTCCATAGAGGAGTGCTCTGAGCAGAAGCTAGAAATATCCCTGTCTCACTCTGCCAGGGCTCAATATGTCACCGCGGAAAGGAGAGGAGAGTCTGGGCAGGGGGTGTAAAACTGACCGCTTCCCTGCATGAGAAGTGGGCCGCGACTCTGCAGCTCCGCGTCCCCTAAACACATGCTGATTAACGCTCGGACAATGGGAGGCCGTGGAGGCCATGAAAGGCTTAGCGAGACATGTCGGCCAGCAACTTGGTGACTTATGGCGTTATATTTTTAAATTGCCCTCTCCAGAGCGTCTGATAAATCAACACACAGGTCATTAAATGGTTCATTATCCTCCTAATGTGATTCATTGGTGGCAGCGGCACGGACCGCATTGACGGACCGGCGAGCAGCTCGGGCAGCGGCTCCGAGCCGAGCAGGAAGACAGGAAACGGCCCCCTCATGCTGATTTATGACGTTCAGAAGCAGAACACCGATGGAGAGGTCGGTCAGATGGCGCACAGGTCAGCGGATGAGTTAGTGGAAACACTTCTTATTTTTGCAATGCACACACGCTAGCTTTTATCTGTTAAATATGGGCTTAGGAACAGTAACGTTATATGTGTGATGTAACGGCACTTTGATACAGACAAGCAGACACATAAACCTGAAGATATGACTCAAGCCTGCTCAACAGAACACAGTGGAAAGGACCTGATTTTAGTAGTTCTTGTACTGTTTTAGATATGACAGAAAATAATGACAGCTTTCCTCCATTTCTAAATAACCCATGCGGTCCTGGTCTCTGCTGTGTTGTGTTTGAGCTGCAATTTATACACTGCCACCGCTTAGAGGACGGACTCTCAGTTTCTTACTATGAGGGGAAAAAACAGCTCTGTCAGGTCTTCAAACATTCTGGTACCATTAGATCATTTGGCGCATGCCAAAACCACCAATTAGCAAGTGTTTTAACTCATCACAGAGATCATTCCCCTTTTTTGGATACCATAGAGATCAGGGTCTCAGGCTTGGCAATTATGCCGGATTTTTGTTGTGGCTGTTGCCGTTATGAAGTCTGTTAAAGTCTCTGTGTGTTTGCTTTTCTGACACAAACACTGAACACATGAACTGTGCACAAAATAGAAAGCAAATGCAAACAGCAATCACATCACCTCTCTGATCTCATTAGTATTCATAGGAAAGGATACATACTATACATAAGCCTGGCGGGGTTAGATTTAGGTCATTCGTAAAAATTCATACGGATCGGCAACTTATAAAATACATACGATTCAGAAGAAATCGTACGAATTCGTACAAGTGAGGTCATACAAATTAGCCACCTCGTAAATGTACGAATTGCTGTGAGATCAGGTTGGTAAAATCAGGCCTAAATCACATGCAAATCATTATTTATTTGCTTTGTGTTAACATCAAAACAAATGTCTTCCTTCATTCTGTTGACTCTGCACTTCATAGCACAGACACAGTGACAAACATTTTGCATTTAATCACCCTCTAAACTCCAAAGCATGGAGTGCTGCTCGATTTAGGCAGCGTCCTGCATTAGAAAGTAGCACTCTCAGGAGCAGTCAACCTTCAAAATCATACGAGCCTTTCCTGTCTGGAGAGGCTGTAATAGAGGCTGGTCATTATTTGGTGCTACTCTGGATTTTTAAGCGAGTGGTTAGGCAGTATAATTTGAAGAAGACATACAAGTTATAGTGGGAGTAAAAAATGTGAATTAAGATGTTACCTGGCAGCCATCTGCACCACATTGACAATTTCACCCCAGAAATATTACCTATTAGTATTAGGAAACATTAGAATTGGCTTCTGCATATGCATTTTAGTGTGCTCTCTAAGTCAGGGACACTTATAATCGATTTGCCTCTTAAAACTTCTAACTGAAATAATTGTTGCAGTAACATACTATACACGCTTAACAGCAATCCAGTGTGTTATTAAGAAATTGTCAGCCAAGGGTGATTCAACACGACAAATAATGTAACACTTGATATTGTATTTTCACTCAAACAGGCGAAAGCTTGTTTACCCAAGAAAATAAAGATTATTTACAAGTTCATTTTGTCAATGGAGCAACATCTTTATGTTGTGGCAAAGCATCTAATTGGGTTTCCAATTGCAAATTCTGAGCACTATATATTAAACACACTACTTGTTCCCCCGATATGGGCAAATCAAAGCTGGTAGCTGAAAATCAGAGCAATGGCTTATAAACAGCCAAAACAATGTGGGACATTGTGTCTTTGACAGTCTATTTCAGTTAAATTACTAAATCTTGAATTTCTAGCTGGTGGTTAACTGATGTGTGCGCATAAAACAGCATACAGCATATGTTACCTACAATTCTGATTTGGCCAGCTAACTTACCCTCCACACCTCGATTATGTGCCTGCATCCCATATCTAATTCTTACTTACAAGCTATTCCCACAAAGCAGATTTGAAGCCAATTCTCAAAGGTACACTAGTAAATGGTCCATGTGAGTAATAAGGACACTCTCACATCTATGCAAATTTAAGAAAGTTATATATTGCGTCTGTCACCTTGACTAGATGAGGCACATTATTCCAAAATGTCATGCAAATTCCTTTTATCCAGTTTCTCTTTATAGAGTCAAATGAGAAGAGAGCTTTCCTACCGCTGTCACAATTTCTTTTCGTCCATGAGTGGGACATTTATTCAAAGCATGCCACACATTTCTCGTTCACTCTCAATTTTCATTATTTGCTCTATTTCAGATTGTGACTCAAAGCATCATCCTGCATATTAAGAGGCTGCAAATACTGCCTGCATTGTATGTAACAGTAAATTCCAATCAGCCAAGAGCCCTTATCTACAAGCCAACAACCTGAGGGATAATACTCTCTTCCACATCCCATCCTCCTCTACTCACTTTTCCCATTATTTATTTCAGTCTGTCTCCAAATATTCTTTTTGTAACTATTTGCATCTAAACAAAGTGCACATCCATTTTCAGTTTCAGCATTGCCGTCTAAAAGTGGAACTGTCTTTTCAAACTGAACATTTAGGATCTTCCAGTGGTGCTTTTTAAGACCATCTAATAAATAACTAACTGCAGGACTCAACCATAAGGGCTGCCTGCTGGCCGTAACCAGTGAGAGAGAAGATTTGGCCAGCAGATGGAACTGTCACTAAATAAAAGTTCCTTTTTGTTGATCTTGTGCATACTTTTTTTATACCTTGCAAATGTAGCGTACTGGAGTAATGGCTGCTGTAAATTCAGTTTTGGCATAATAAATGACATTTTAAAATAAATTAAAATGGGAAATATTTCTGAATATCACTGTCTTTAATTTATTTTTGATCAAATAAATAGCCTACACACCTTAGTGACCCCAAATGTTTCAGTGGTCTTGCTTTGTGGCACCAATGTAATGTTATCTAACTTATCAACAAGGATGAAGTTCTGTTTATTTATTTACTTTTTTATGTAAAAAGAAAAAAGAAACAATAAGAATGTGCAAAACACACGCACAAACCAAATTATATGTTTTGCATAATATGCCAGTGTTGTATTTTTTTTTTTTCAAATAACAAGAAAATCTTTTTACATTTTACAGTTAAAAAGATGTTTGTTGGTAAAACAAGTAAAACTTAGAAAAAAGTAACAGTAATGCTTTAGTGTAGGGACCAGTTTTCATTAATTGTTTATTAGCGTGCCTATTATTAACATATTGGCTGTTTATTAGTTATAACATATATGAAGTATGAGTGACCCCTCCTGTTGAATCTTTCATCTTTAATTTTGAGACAACGCCCTTCCCTGCCTAATAAACATTTCTCACAAGGAGAGAATAAGTTATTTTCTGCCATTCTTTATATTTAAGCTCCATTAGATGAGAGGCATTGCTTACTTATGAAATGGTTAGTTCCATTCCTGGATTCTGATTGGTCAGCAGCTGTGTTTTATTCACAGTACAGCAAAGCTATGACAGCTTTACCCAATGGTTCTGTGTATCACTAAGCTACACCCTTAGCATCCACCGTTAGCATTTCGTCTAAACTAAACGTCTGTTATTTACTTAATGAAGTATGAGTGACCCCTGCTGGCGTTATGTTGCATCTTTCAGCTTTAATTTTTAGGCCACGCCCCTTTCCGTCTAATAAAAGTTTCTCATTTGTGTGGGTCTTTGTGAAAGCCCGCAGTTTCGAGTGTGCAGGGAATGTTTCAGGTATGGTTTTGTATGTTCATGTCCATCAGTTTACACTGTAATGAAGCTTGCAATCTCGCGCTATGCCGCAAATCAGTCTGTTTCAAAACTAAAAGATGGAAAATAGACGTTTTGTCATTCTGAGAGAGATGAGCAGAAGTATGTGTCTAAGAAAATATCATATGTGGTTTAAAAAAAATAAATGAAGCAGAGGATGATAAGCTATTCTCTGCTATTCTAAAGCACTATTCTGCACGGCCATATTCTACACCCCTTTGTTAATGGAACTTAAAGTAAGAATTTTCAGTATGAGTCAACAACCTCTATAACAGAAGAGTTATTTAGCAAATGGTAAACTACTGGCTTTGTAAAACTTCTCCTTAGATTAGCCACGGTCACCTTCGGGGAGAAGGGGCAGACAAATAATAGGATGAGGTAGTGGTAGTGCTCACACTTTCTTAAGTAATAGTGTTCTGATGCAGCAAGGCCCAGTGTGAGCCACTGCAAATGACTTCTCAGCAACAGAGAAGCCAATCTCTTTTAGAGCATTTAGCCACATTGCAACAGAGGAAGTGATGCAGTTCATTCATGCTGGAGAAGAGACAGGAGAATGCATTGTGGCAGGAGTGTGTTGCTCGCTCCGGCTGTTTCGCCTCTCAGTCTCACATCTCAATTTATCAAAGGAACTTTGAGTATCCAGGGCACAGAGCGGAGGCAATGAGAAACTATGTACCTAATGGCCTAACAAAAAAGCTGAGTCATAGAAATGAAAAGGGGGAGAAAGGAAGGGAGACAGAGAAAAAATGCAGGATGGGACAATGTGCTTCTCTGAGAGGTATATTAAAATGATTAAAATTCTGTCATTATTTACTCACCTTTGTTGTTTTTCCAAAACTTTATGACTTTTGCTTCTTCTGGAAAATAAGACATTTTTGCAGTATGTTTTTTTCATACCTTGACGTGTACCTAGATTGCACTGTTTTACGCTTTCTGACCCAGCCTGTACTCTTCTAAAGATGCTGCAAATGAATTCCTCTC
The DNA here is from genome assembly GCA_032357445.1 of Enteromius radiatus. NCBI lineage: Eukaryota > Metazoa > Chordata > Actinopteri > Cypriniformes > Cyprinidae > Enteromius > Enteromius radiatus. The sequence goes on from JAUCMS010000127.1 coordinate 19,048,293, forward strand.
TGCCTGGTCCTTCCTCACAATTAATCCCTTATTATTAGGGGTGCACCGATCCGATATTAGGATCGGATAACGGCCCCGATATTGAAAAAATAGTTTTGGTTTTTTTTTGTTTTTTTTTTACCGACGAAAACGAGACGATAACGAATGAAAACTAATTTGAAATGACAAAAACTATGACAAAAATCTATTGGCATTTTCATCAACGTATAAAAACGAGACGAAAATGTTATGGAGGGACGATTGGAAAGAGATTATTTCAGAACGAATGTGCTACGCGGATCGGAGGTTAGATGCGTGCATGAACTGTACGTAATTATAAGCTGTACACTTGCTGCACGTCTCATAAAACGTTCAGAAATCTCAATATGTGGGATTAAGAAAAGAGCAGGCATATGGATAA
>JAUCMS010000127.1:19067788-19080230 GCA_032357445.1 Enteromius radiatus
CACCATACTGGAATTTCTAACTTTGATCCAATACCTTGAAACAAATAATAAAGCTTAGGTAAGATAGGCAACAATGATATTATTTCTATATTTTACCACGTTGAAGAGTGCCAAGCCAGCATTTGTTGTTTGAATTTTGTAAATTAAATTATTTTTAAAAAGTTTAAGTTTTTTGGGGGTATTTTTTGTCACATACATCATGTGCTTCATCACTTGTGGGTTTGTGACCAAAATTATCACGAACCCACAAGTTTGTCAGTTGGAGAAAGATCTACAAAGATCCGCCTGTCATCTTTGGTTATTATTAGACCTGTCAAAAGAAGTTTGTACATAAACAGGTTATATAGCTTGCAGAAAAATCCACTCAATGTGTTTTTACAGTCCTGACCTGAAAAGGACGCTGGTGTAATTAGCCGGCAGCATCAGAAAACCCATCTTGAGAAGACAGAACAGAATAGTGAAGGCTGCCAGCTGATGCCTGACATGTCCAACAGCACTGCACTGCACGTGTCAAAAGAGGTCTCTTTATTGGCAGATACACGTGTCAGAAGTAGTAACCACATGTTCAAAATGATAATAACACCTTTCACTGTACCACACGTCTCATACTCAAAGCGTCAAAGCTGTGTTCTTCTCACTTACAGTAGACTGCCTCGAGGTAAGAACAGAGTAGACTGGGGTACGACCAGCATGAAGGTTAGAGAAGGGCCGGAGCCAAACACTAATTAATGCAGATACAGTATACACACTTGCTGGCTGCTCAACGTGGTGTTTGCCCACCCACTGTTAATAAGTTCTGAAAGACAGAAGACATCCGCCCTGGATTCACCGGGCTTGGAGAGAGACAAGTGGAATAGTTAAACAGACAACCAAGCCACAGTCTGCTCAGTCTAGAGAATATGTGAAACTTTAAGATGCCTTTCATATCTTCAACTGTTCACAAACTCCCCTCAGCACAGAAAAAAAAAATCACTTACATGAAAATATTGTTTTTAAAATCATCTAAATAATGTAAAATTCACCCAATGCATGTAAATCATGTAAAAACACTTTGAATAACTCTCTAACAAAATCACATATCACCAATGCCCGCTTGCATAAAGCACCTTAAATATTTACCCTTAAGTATGACACTTAAGGCATGATTTTTTTAAGGGAATTATTTAAGAGTGTTGCATGCAATCCCTTAAACCAGCGGTTCTCATTTTCACCCCTTGCGTACATTTGCATGTTTCTCTCATCGCTTCAAACGTAAGTGCCTGCAAGTTCATCCACAGAGATCACTTCTAACAAGCTGATTATGGGAATCACGTGTTAACTAAGAGAGACATGCAAAATATGTAGAACGGGGGTACGTGAGGACTGGAATTGAGAACCGCTGCTTTAAACTATTCCCTTAGTAAAGAGAAACAGTATTTCATGACAGCAACCCAGGTTTTGCTGTTAAAAATATCTGCTCTTGCCATGGACACATTATTTGTTAATGCAGATAGTGGTGTAAGTTTTCACATAAACAACATTTTCAAGGACTAATGTGAATTCAATCTCCAAATCAGGCTTACCAACAACAGCTCATCCAAACCTGCAAAGATAAGACTGTTATTTCACTGAAATACCTCTGCATTGCTTTATTGACCCTTTACCCCGCTAGAAATTTGTACAACAAACAGAGTACAGAACAATCTGAGACAGACTAAAATCCAGAAAAACTCTGGCAAGACCTACCTACAAAGCTACAGTATTGTCAAATGTTTTATGCACTTGTTCATGCTTCAGTTTAACACAATTGTATAGAAAAATGTCCTGCTATAAAATATTTTTGTATATCCTAATAAGGGGGAAAAAAAACTTCTTGTTAAAACTATAAACTTACATCACCAGTCAAACGTTTTTGAGTAATATTAATAATATTAACATGATATTATTATTAAGCCTATAATATATAATAATGATGGTATTGTGATAATATTACCATTAGATTATTCAAATAATATTAACACAATCCTTCAGGAATCATTTTAATATGCTGATTGCTGATCAAGAAACAATTATTATTATTATTAACTGGAAATGTACTGTATTACATGATAACATGACATTGGTCCCTTTTTTGGCCTGTCAGCAATATGTTGCTTTTTGCAAGATGAGCCTACCTTTTGAGGTGACATCATGACAGCCTGTATGAAGAGGGCAGAGGACGTCTGGAAAGCACAGAAAAGGGCACAGTATGAAAACATTGCATTTACTGCAGTACAGTGTTCGTTCTGTAAAAAGAGAAACTAAATTCTGATCCACACATCATTTAATTTTAGCCTGGTAAATTATAACCGTAAAATAATACGTTTAAACCTAAACCCAGCCATTTAACGTTATTCTCTACTAAATAAAAGCACAATGGACAGACAAGTACAATCCTAATCATTTATTAGCAAAAGTAGTCGAAATGATAAAGCGTTGCAGCCGCAGGTGAAATACAATAGTTTTGGGTGAGGTACAGAGCAAGTGTCTTCTTTGTAACGTTATCGTGTGAACAAGAAATAACCAAAATGGAATGTCCTCCTAAAGTCATATATGGAACATTATAATATTAATAAGAGAGGACCATGTGGGAATGTTCTGTTAGCGTCTCAAATGTCCTCTTGGTAACGTTATCGTGTGAACAAGAAATAACCAAAATGGAATGTCCTGCTAAAGTCATATATGGAATGCTATAATATGACAAAAAGAGGACCGTTCTGTTAACGTTCCAAATGTCCTATTGGACGGACTCTGGGAAGGATGGTTTGTTTGCACTCACTAAGTCCTGGAAAGCTTTTTTGATGATCGATTGATCTGAGCGGATATACACTTTGTAGCCAGCAATGCTAATTATTTGTGTGTGCTCCTTCTAACATTTGTTTGCAAACATCATTCAACGCAGAGCAACACCACCAAATAGACATGTGTTTATGCCTATATTGTGGTTAAGAGGGAAACCTCATCCCCTCATTTCCAGTCAAACCTCCACTGCAAGCTGTGAGTACTGTCCATATACCATCTTTTATGTTCAGGTGTTATTTTAATGACCTTCAAAAAAATCTATTTCACCGTAAGCCCTCATAGATTTCTCATATCTGCTGGAAATTTCATAACATTCAACCTACTTCACAAGCTTCACCTCCAAAGAAGGCATTGTCCTTAAGTTCTCCATGTGCACTCCATACCAGTAAAACCGCTGGGCCATGGCTACATTTGTCATTGTATCCCCTCTGTGACCCTTTCCGTTAGATGTGTCCACCAGGAAAAGATCTCATTAAGGGTGCTGGAGGGTTCCACTGCCAAAATCATGCTAGGATGCCTGTTGTTATTAGAACATACTTCTCTTGTGAACTGGAACACCAACTTCTTAGCTGTTTACAACTCTATTAAGTTTTTAAAAGAACAACCCTTGAAGTCTGGGTTAGAGTTAGGGTTAGAGTAAGGGTTAGGCTTTCAAACTAGCTTTAGAAGAGTGGTGTCATTGGCTGAAGACAGTTGAACATCACTTTTAAGTCATCACAGACCACCACAACCTTGAGTCTATCTGGGAAGCCAAAAGATTAAAAACATGTTAAGCATGCTGGGTTTTCTTTACTCGATTCAATTTCACTGTGACTTACCGGCCAGGGAGTAAGAACCACATCTGTCCTTCATGTACTCAGCCCATACATCACCTGGCTCTGGATACCCAGACAGTCAGCATAACCTCTTGCTCCTCAAGAATCACTATTAGTGGCCCAGTATGCCCCAGAACATCTCTTGGTTCAACCAAGGATGCTCAGTTTGTGCCACCACCTCACCACCTACATGAATGAAAGCTCATCATACTTGTACTTAACAGATACACGCATAACAGTACTTAACAGGTACGTACATAAGATGCATTGGTTTTGTGATTAGTGAAAAGCATGGAGAGAGAACTAAACAAAAATGGTAATGAATTAAAAGCACAAACCAAGGGTTTGTAAAGAAAAATGGGTTTGGAACTCATCTCACACCCAGGCACTCAGGATACCTAGGGGCATCCAGTGCAAAAGGTCTGGCTCTTAAAAACCAGGGATATCCATGTTCAACTGCCCTGCTGCCATATGATTCCCCACTATGTTGGTCCATCCACCATCCAGAGGTGGATCAATGAAGTAACTTACAGGTTAAACCTTGCTCCTCACCACAGGGTCTGGTGCTGATGACGTACCACTTCTCCATCAGTGGACCCTTCGAAGGAGATCATCTACAGAGTCAACACCGTTCTGGACTCCCGACGACAGGGCAGTCACAGTACCTCGTGGAGAAGGAGGGGTTTGATCCAGAGAAAAGATCTTGAGTTGCCCATGATGGCATACTAGACCCATCTCTGCTACTTAATTTACACAATCACCCCGACTGTCCAGCATCGAGAGGCAAAGGCTGCCCCCACGGTTGCCCGCCATGGTCATCAGTAATTGCATTATTGTCAAATTGTTTTATTAGCAAGAAATTAAAGTCACAAGGTAATAGAATTCATGATAGATCTATGATTCACTATTATGACATATATCTGAGTGTAACAGCTGGAGGTTTGGTTCAGTTCACTGGTTGTTGATTGGATGGAGACAGATCTGAATGTCAGCTTGCAGCTGACTGTACAAAAGGCAAGGGTTTATGCAGATTAAATAATTAAAGTCTGCAGTACATCACTAGACAGAAGACATCACAGGGTCAAAAAATGAAGTATGTATGGATTAATCATTCACAATAAGATCAATATCATTTGTTAAGAAATATATAGCACTTTACATAATCCAAAGTAGCACTAAAAGAATCAAACTGGAAAAGACTTGACATTTAATGTGTATTGTTGTTGTTGAATTGGCTAAATGCATTTAGCAATGGTTTGTGGTTTTTGGATTCTAGCTATTTTAGATGGACCCCTGGGAATATAAAAAAAAAAAAAACGAACACTTTTAGAATGTGCAACAATCTTTCAGAAAAATTTGGCAAACTGAATGTGATAATTTTTGCATTACTCCTACATGCTTCTATTTCCATTCTGTACACTGTGTGTGGAGCATTACTGCACATTAGTTGGCTGAGGAGCCATGCTGTTCTGTGCCCAGCAAACAAACATCCAGCTTATAGTCAAAATTAATAAGACAGTGAGGGATATTTCATTGTTTGGATGTCATACTATGCGCCAACACTAACAAGTACTCAGCTAGAAAAACTGGAGTGGACACATACACGTAAAGCTAGAACAGCAACAGTAGTAGTCTTCGAGGTTTGTTTCACATCACTGCCCAAGCAGTTTATAACTGAAGCAACAGCATAACTATAACAGCATGCTCATGTTGTGGTTTCACACTTTCACAACATTTCAACTGCGAAACCAAACTCTGTATAGTAAATCAATTCCATCTCAATAATGGCCACACTAAATAAATAAATACATATATATTTTTAAACCAGTTATATGTTGAAAACCGTTGTGCTTTGATATATATTTTTCCCAGAATCTTTCATGAATACAAAGTAAAATAATAATAATACAATTTAACAATTTACAAAAGAGTGTTAAATATATATTCACCATATCTTCTGCCGAGTTTATGCTCTATGCATCACCGATCTGCTTGTAAATATGTGTACCAAAAATTTTCACAAGGTGTAAAAGCACAAACAAGGTTTTAAGAGCACAAACAAGAAGTTCATGTTAATTTCTCTCAAGGCTCATATTTCAGTGCTGTGTCGGTGGGCATGTCTAAACAAAAGGTGATGGTTTTCTGACCTCAGAAGGTACTGTGGTTGTCGTCCACCTTGGGCCTTTGAGTCTAGCTCCAGCAGATGGTGAAGGACTCAGGGTGCTGACACCTTAATGAGGGCAAATGAAAGGAAATATCAGTGGGCACAGAAAACCCTGCCAGGAGACAATACGCAACAATCCGAGCCAAAAGAACCTGGAATAGAGTGTTTGCGCTACAATTGTCCCTGCTTGGGGGCAATGTGGATTTAAAAAAAAAAGCAGTTTTGCAGAAATAGCACATTGCTTGTTCAAGCAATTAACTTTAACATTAAAGACTAGATTCAAGAATGTATGTTTACATATTGTTTCAAATTAATTACAGAATGTTAAATAACAGTTGCAGCAACACTATAAAGCAGTTATAGTTACAAAATCCTGAAGCTGTTGTATAGTAATGCTGAATACCACCTGAGACGAAGAGGCCAACAATAAGTCAGACATAATAAGAATCCCACGGCTCACCACTTCCCCACACCACATGTGTTGTGGCCAAACTCCAAAAACATATAAACACTCAAGCCGGTAAGCTTGGACTTTTATCAGCAGCTCTGCAGGTCTAGAGATGTTCAATATCCTTTTTGGTGGTAAAGCAAATGTTTTCTATAACTGTTAGGCTGGACTGTGTGTATGGTTTATAAGACCCTTGGCAAGATTGCATTATGGGTCCCATAATGTGTACACTTGTGTGGAAGTTTATTTAGAGCAAAAGATTCAATGTAAACAAAAATAAATAATATATGTGTACGAAATAGAATAAAGGCCATAATGAAAACTGATTTTGTAAATGCATTAAACTGAGTATAGGAAAGGAACAATTAGCTCTTAAAGAGGAGATAATTGTAGAAAGGTTAGAACTGCTTGTGTTTTAAACCAGAAGTTTGTTTGTTTGTTTTTTCCCCCTTGTTATCTAGAAAAATCTTAAACTTTGACAGGCTTTGTTTCTTCTATGCAAAAGTGCCATTAAAGCACAATTTAAATAACCACAAAGTAAGCGTTTCAATTTCTCCTTCGTTTTTGTTAAATGTGAGCACTGAATATTTTTGAGCATGGTATAGAATGAATAAATTATGCAGATTACTCTGTTTCTATTATTGTTTCACAGTTTGCTGCTTTTAGTTATGCTGTTGTTATATTTGCTGTCATTTTCAGTTATTTGTCATGTGGTGATATTCAGGACTGTTTTAACTAATGTGCTCTCTGGATGTCATCACTATTGGGTTATATGTGTGAATTGCAAGTCTAAGCCATTCTGTTTGGTTTGTTATCTGACCAATCATTCATGTGAACCACGTGGCAAAGCAAAACCGAAGCAATCCCATTCCATACTCACTTCATGGAAATTGATGTTGATTTCATAAAGGATGCAGAATTGTAACAGTAAATGAAAAACTTTATAAATATTAATATGCATATTACAAGTCTGGGCCGTGGCATATGCATAAATACATTTTAAATGTATTGTATATACAATTTTAAATGAGTTGCTGTTTCAGCCTTGATTGTTTTTGTAAAAATCACACATTGCAAACTAAACTCCAACACTAATTTTCAAACACAAACACATCTGCCAAAACACTGCAAACATGTCTCAAAATCAAATTATTATTCCAAAACACTAACACATATTCTCTTCCAACAGGAACATTTAGTCAATCATAGTACAATATCAAACCCAAACATCAAATAGAATTACAGAAACTGCAGTATTTTAGATGTCATGTCTGAACTTAACAGACAGTATACTGCACTGATCATAGATTGGGTTTTATATTACGCTTTCTTTTGAAGCCTCTCTATGTTTTTGCTTTTAAGGTTTAGAAAATGCTTGTATTTTGTTTATTTTGCTGCAGAAAGGAGGGAAAGACAAGAGATAGAATTGCAAAATTTGAATTGAAAAACAAAAGAGAAAAAAAGAATGCAAGAAAGAATATGCCATATAGGTGTTATTACGAGAAAATACATAATATACAAACAAACCAAAAAAAAATGAATATGGACCATATCACACCTGATATCTTCTCTGGCAAGGTATCCCTGGGGAGAATCTTTTAGTGTGCCTTATCCACCCCTGGTAACCCATTCCTTACAACTTCCTGCCCATACTGTTAAACTAGTCTCTAACCCTACTCGTATCCCACCTCAGCAGTAGCAACAGTGTTTCACGAGTACGTACTTGCTGGTAATAACCTAAGGTAAGCAAAGCTTGTTTGGCGTGCTGACCAGGTAGAATACTCGGGGTTAGGAGGGCAGCCGAGCCCTAGGGCGAACCGCTCTAAGGGCTCAAGAGAGCTAAGGACAAACGGCCAGATCCTAACCCTGAGTGCTCCCCTGGTGGACCCTGAGGAGGAGGCATACTAAGATCGACATGTGGGAGAGAGGTTTCCTGATAATTTATAGAAAGAAGCAAGCAGACTGATAGGAGGATGAGATAAGTGGATGATTAGGAGGTGGAAACCAATGATTGATTACCTGCACGTGCTCCTCCCGAAATTAAGTTTTTAACAAAACAACATTTTGCAATACAATATGAGCACAGTAAGTACATATTAAGGCCACCTAATATAAAGTGGGACCCATGGTGTTATTCTTATTATTATGTATTTATGTTTGCCTTCTGTGTTTTCCTAATGCAGTTTGAGCATAATATTTACACAGGTTCTCCACCTCCTACTCCAGAAAGCTTCCAGACTCACATTTGTAAAGAAATGCACTAAAATGTATATGTTTTTGCATTTTGCTTCTCTGATGTTGAATCACCTGCTGTGCTCCTTCCACTGAAAGTCAGTAGCTGTGGTGAAAAGATCGAGTGTCTGAATACAGACCATTTGACAATGGCCTCCGAATTGATGGGAGCACTAGGTAACTACTTATAACTTACAGGACAGGCCAATTCTTACTGCCACAACACAATGGAGGAAAAAAATTCTACTAAATACAATAGCTCTTGGTGCTCACGTCATGATTACTGCAGGTTTGTGCTGGCTTGTTACCACAGAGGCAAACATTCAGTGAAATCCTTAGTTCTCACACAAAGGCTGTTAATTATTAATGAGCTTAAATCCTGCAATCATTAAATGGTTGGAATTAATTTTGTTCTTACGCTATCATATCTGTCGCGTGACATAAACATTAGCTTGTTATAAACCAATGGATGTTATGCACTGCATTATTTTAGTTGCATCTTTGCATTAAAAAAAAAAAAAGCTAGACAAAATCATTGCATGATGAAATTAATAAGTGCAATGTTTTTTAGCTCCAGCAGAGACTACAGAATAAACCTGGCAAAAATGGTGCAAGAGGCAAGATCTTCAAAGAGCATGAGACACAACATCGATTTCTGCTATTTGATACGTGTCAAAAATCATATTTGGGTTCTTCAGTCAGACAGCAAGGGAGAGGTGAGAATGAAAGAATTGCATAAAGCTATGAGATGAATAAAGATAAAGGGCAAGTGTTTGAGTTTGGTTAAATGTGTAACATACAAAATCTAATGAAAAAGACTTTGTCTTCACATCTTCCTTGCCTGTAATGCAAGTTTCTTCTGATATTCCTATGGAAAATTGTTGAATTATTTGGCATTTCAGTCAAAGATATTTTTGTCAGACAGTAAACACTATTTATCAAGTAAAAACAAATGCCATGCATCTTTGTACACAGGCATGTTATTACTTGCAAAATCTCAATTGTGACCAGTTTAACCAGGCCTGGTGTCCTAAACTTAAATTTTCTTTAAAATATTGAAATGTTAGATCGTAATTTCCGTGCCCAAAAGTCACAGCTTCAATTAAAAATGCGTGAGGCACTAAATCTCTCAGGAGCCCTTCGATATTCTTGTCAAATTTTCATCTGATGCTGACTATAAGCGGACTCGCTTGACAGAAAATCGATGATAGATAAGTTATACAAGAACTCTTCATTACAAAATATTAAGACCTGGAATCTGACAGATTGACAAAGTTATCTACTTCAAAAACCCTTTAAAGCAAGTGAGCTTGAAGAAATGAAAAACTTTATAGCACTCAAACCTATGAGGAGGGGGAAAAAAAAAAATAATAATTTGTGACAGGATGGGTACTGTAGATTCCGGAGCCAAACTCATTGAACTCACAGCGTGAGCAGTAATGGAAGTATACACATTTTTCCACCGTTCTCGGCTGCTGTCCCTCCTCGGAGATGATGAAGAGGGGGCTGATGGAGAAAATGGTCAGGGAGGTGGTGTTGAGGGGGTGTGCATGTCGATAGCATCCAAAACACACTGGCAAAAAGGCAGAATATGAGCTGACAATTACAGCCTTTAATCCTGAACAACAGAATCAGACCCCCTGCCTCGTCCTGCGCAGTGACAGATGGTGTGAGATATTGCAGTCATTAAAGCTCGGAAACTCTGGCAAAGTGATCCGCCAAATGTGCGCAGACTGCATTGATCCGAGTGCGCACAACACGTCCAGCTTCGGCGCGTTACACCTGACCCCTCGATTGAATAATAGAGAGCGAGCTGTGATGGAGGGCACGAGAGAAGAGCAACTTGAGCCTCTCCTGAAAGAATCGATTTAGTATTATCTCTTGCTGTTCGCATTTCTAGCTGGAAATGTATTACATTCAGATTTGTGCCTGCTGGATTAGGGTGGCGGTGGGAGGTTTTCTTTTTTTAAACCCTTCAATGGTGTTATTGCTTTGTTTTGTACTCTGACTCCTAATAATGGAGTGAAGTCTCTTATCTTGAGTGGCTCCTTTACAGATTTGGCAATAACAGTCTGCTGACTGGACGCTTGAGCCAATATGGAGATTTAAATGAAGGAGTCCATCGAGGACTCAAACCTCTCAATCCACTTTGGCCTGGAGATAAATGGCCTGCCATCTGTGACAGGTTCTTTCAGAGCTAAAAGCTGATCGCAAGCTCAACCACACATTTCATGAGGAACTGATGCCCTGTTTGTTTTTTTGACTTACAACCCATAGCAAAACACAAGGATTTGGAACTTGTCTGAATTCACAGTGTTTATAAAGCCATCTAATGTTAAATATATTGGTAGCCTATGCAGTTCTACATAGCTGTCTGACAAGAAATACATTTGCCAAAAATGCATTGTATAGGTCAAAATGTTTCTATTTTTATTTCCAAAATCATTAGGATGTTAAGTAAAGACCATGTTCTGTGAAGAAATGTAGCAAATTTCCCACTGTGAATATCAAAACTTAGTTTTTGATTAGTGATATACATTGCTAAGAGCTTAATTTGGACAACTTTAAAGGTTTCCACAACTTTCTGATATCAGATTTTCATAGTTTTATCTCAGCCAAATATTGTCCTATTCTAACAAACCATACGTCAGTGGAAAGCTTATTTATTCAGATCTTAATTTCAGAATAGCTGGTTTGTGGTCCAAGGTCACAAATTTCACTGCAAGTCACATGACATCACAGATATTGCCCTTCATCAAATGCAGTACCTGAAATAGTTTGGATTTTGTGCGCAGCTAGTAATTATTTGCTACACAAGTATGAAACAGGGATATCACACAGTCATCGTTTAAATTTAATTTGCCCGTCTACAAAGACATTAACTGCATTAACAATAAAAACCATCTGACAAAACCATTTTATTCCTGACATTATCAGACCGGTCAGTCTGGTATCCACGTTTCCTTAGATCTCAATACATTTGAGTTTAGCACAAAGGTAGTCAGGAGACTAAATAAACTTTATTTCAGTCAAAACTTTACAAAACACAGCCTCTCTCACTCCATTAAGGATGTTTTAAATAACAGTATCCTAGAAAAGTCCAACCTCAAGAGAAGGACGATGCTCCCTGACATTTAATTAACAGACAGCTCTGCTAATTAACACAACCGTATTCACTGCTATCTTGTATTTAAAGTGTACCCGAGCAGCGAGTTTCTCTAGCATTCATATGAAGCATCACAAACTCTGGAAGGTGAAACACTCATTGTCACAAATTAATGAGCAACTGGTAGATATTGTAGGTCACCTTAGTTTTGAGCCAGAAGACAAGGGAGAAAAACAAGGAGAGGGTGGTGATGTTTACAGTCATAGGGGACACACTGAAACTAACTGCACCTTCAGTGGCTTTGACAGTCGCCCTTACCTTTAACAATGGATGCCGGCATTGTTCCCTGCACCGCTCGCTGGTCTGAAGGACAACGCTTCAAAATGGGACACTTTTTAGAGTCCTCCATGGCTGCAAGCTCTTGCTTTAGTCTGTCCAGACTGTGACACCTCTTTTGAAGATAAAACAATTGGCACAAAAGAAGTCTGTCACTTCTTTTCCCCTCCATTTCTGTTGCATCTAAAATATGCCAGAAGAATCAGTAGAAGGAAAAAAAGAAAATCAATAATCCCAAGGTCCTTATTCTCCCTTCAAAAAGAAAGGTGTATACACTTTTTTTTTTTTATATCATCGATTCCACTCAAAGACTTTGACCTATACAACAAACACAGACATCTTATGAAACTGAGAAAAACTTATGGGCGTGTAATAAATAGGAAGAGAATTCACATTTAAAAGAAAAACAAACTTGCCTTTCCTAAATGCACACTTCAGATAGCAGTTAAAGGGGCCATCCAGTCCCAATTTTCCATAAGTTAATATGATTCTTTAGGGTCTTAATGGAAAGTTTGTAATAT
>JAUCMS010000127.1:19096789-19108106 GCA_032357445.1 Enteromius radiatus
ATATATTATAATTATTTCATGTTTGTTTTTCTCCCAACATAAAACTGAATAGCATGGCTGCTCAACCCTTTAAATATATATATATATATTTATATATATATATATATATATATATATATATTTAAAGGGTTAACAAACCTGAGGTGTTCAAGGGCCAAAGCAGTCTGATCCAGGTCCCTGGATTCATCATAGACAACCGAGAGCTTGAGAAGAGGCACTTTATGAAGTGTAGCCTCCAGCAGGACCCTCATAGACTCTTCAGTAAGATCACAGCCTCTGGTCTCACACTCCATCGGCAGCACCAGCTCCACCTTTGCCTTCAGCTCCTTACATTCGACATCAACAACCTACAACAACAACACTCAGCTTTCTAAACACTCCCTTGTGAAGATGCATTAACTTTTCATGTTTTAACTGTAAATACGCAAAAAGCATGCTATAATGAACTTACTTCAACCAGCACATCAAACACATCAGTATGCCATATGGCTTGCCAGTCACATGGCTCCACTATCTTCTCCAGGTACTCAGCTGTGAAGGCTTCTACTTCAGATGTTTTACAGTCACCTGTAAAACAACTCAGGTTTATAAACACACGTATTAACTCATTTACTATTGTAGGTGTCTGTCAGAAGTGTTTGGATGGTTACCAAGCATGTAATCTTGATACGCTTTGAATCTCTCATAGTACAAAAGATGATCTGTCTGGAAGGTGTCCGGCAGTTTTCCATTTCCTAGCCTCTCTGCTCGCTGCAGATGAGTACATGGTCTCTCATCACCATTCAGATAATGGGTGCCGCTGTCATCATCATCATCTTCTTCTGCCTGAAATAACCCTGAAAACAATATACATCAGCAATGAAAGTTTAATAAAGTGGCCTACAGACTAACATCGAATATCTAAACCAAAGTATTTTGGATTATTTGATATTAAATAAATGAATAACCAAATAAACAAACAGCATTCTCAAAGTCAGACCACTGGATCTATATTTTTATTGAATGGGAGTAACTTAACGTTAACGTTAAATGAAATATAAAGTAACTTTATATATGGGAGAAGTCACACAGAAATCAAAGTTAGATTCAAACACCGTGTAAACATTACAAACCTTTAGAAACCCGACTGTAGTTTGGTCTGATCTCATTACAGACAGTCTCTGCCTCTATTTCTGTCTGATGGTTGACATCATGACCATGATTATTTGGTGGGTCTTCGCTGGTCAGTGTGATAACGATTTCTACGCTGTTTTCTGCCTCGGCGTTCCTCGGCTCCTCCGGCTTTGAACACACAAGCTCCTCAGACATCACTGCAGCTTAAAACGTTAATTTAGCTGAAGTAAACGATGGATAGATATCAATAAAAGTGTTAAGTTAACTAGAGTTGTAACAAACTGTCGGTCGGTTTCCTCCCTCCACTTGTAACTTATTTTCAAACGCTGCCCGGGCGGAGCAGAAGAGCCCAATAAACTGACGGGGCGGAGCAAACCGACACGCTCTTAAAGGAACACTGAAAAGACTTTAAACTTTTTAAAGTCGCATGAAAATACATGTTATAGATCTAACCGTGAACTATTTATTCTATCATTCTATCATTTATTCTGGAGTTTATTATTTTTTACCTCATTTCTTATGAAAATTATGTCAACTGAATGGTTTCTTTCGAGACAGTAAAGATCTTTCTGTTTCATAGTGACTTCACAGTGACAGTACAATATACGATATAACAAGACATAATTCTTCTTCAAAGTATTATCTATTCTATTATTTTAGACTGTAAATCTATGGTGAATGATGCCGTGCTCGATTACTCCGGTCGGAATCTGTGATCAGCTCGTCTGTCCTCCTGTCGGCACGTGTGGTTTCAGAGTAACGTTAGCAGTGTCATTTGGATCCTGTGTGTTTTTGAACTATGGAAAGTAAGTGTAGTAATGGTTTTGTATTTCTTACAATCCTATTAATGTATTATTGTTTAATTAATTGTGTTGCGATCATTTTGAATCCCATTGTCATGCCAAACTCAAGGTCATTTACTCACTTTTAGCCAAAGGAAAACGAACGGAACCTCATACATAATGTGTCTAACACTGTTTTAACTCTTTTCACATTCCCAGGTGTGGTGCAATCCCGACTCCCATCAGAAGAAAGCGAAATTTTGGGAGTTAAGGTGACTCACGTTGATTATCATTAGCGTTATTTTCCTAATTCATGCTGTTCCCGTGTGTAGAAGTACTAGTAATTCTGTTAAATCTGTTCATATGTAAAGTGTTACTGGGTTTAGCTTTTTCTTTTTGGATCTGTAAGATTTGAAATCATGGGACATTTCACTTGATGCAGATGCACTCGCACTGTTTGATTTACAAAAACTTGTAAATATATTGCTCAATTTCACTTTTCACAGTCTCATCAAGAAGCAGCCGCAGAGGCATTTACCAAAGCATTCCTAAGGAATTGTCTTCCTCAAATGAAGGATGCCGAAATTGAGGGATTTATGGTGCACAGAGCAGTGGGACTGGAATATAAAAGACCGAAGAAGCAGAAGGGAAAGAGAAGAAAGGCCAAGGGATTGAATGCCAAAGAAAAAAGACAGCTGAAAATATTCCAACTCAAACCTGAACATCAAAAGTACACTTTCTTTAACTGTGTAATACTGTATCATGTCTAAAAGTATTGCTTGTGACTAAAATCACTCATGCATCTTTGATAATTCTTGTAGATATGAACTCTTCTTGCCTCTGCATGAGCTATGGAAACAGTACATTGTGCATCTGTGCAATGGATTGAAACCAGGAAGGTAAGATGTGTGTCACATTTTCCGGAAGATGCTCTTCAGAATTTCTGGCTTCTTGGGTGTAATTTCATTTCCAGTCTTGCTAACGCTCCATGAATGTGCTGCCTGTTTCTTTTGAATGCAGCAACCCACAGATGATCCAGCAGAAGCTCTTGAAAGCTGATTTCCACGGTGCTGTCTTAACAGGTACAACGTCATGCACATTTGAAAATGTCTGTGAACAAAGAAACACATTTTTGGTTCAGCAGCGGTATATCCTGATTCGATTTAATGGTGATATTTTTAGCATGTAGTGGAACCTCATGTTCTGTCTCACATCTCTTTTCCTTGTAGTTGTCAGATCAAAATGCCCCTCGTATGTTGGTCTAACTGGCATCCTGGTACAGGAACTGAAGCACATCTTCAAAATCATCACAAAAGAGGACAAACTAAAAGGTATATGTGCAAATAAATGCATTATTTGTATATGCACTGTGGTTATCAAGTCAAAATTGCATTATATATTCTTTTTATCATTGCCCAGACTAGGGGTTTACAGTAAACTGGAATGGAGGATAACTCTGATATTTAAAAATAATAATAAATAAATAAAAAGCATAATAATAATAATCAGTAAAAAGACAGTTTACCCCAAAAATGACAACTTGCGCTTTAATTACATCAACAACTTTCTGGTTAACATGTTAAAGATTCATTTTAGCACTATGTATTCTAGAAATATCACAATAATATCAATATCATGAATGTAGTGTTGACCATGATAATGGTGTAGTAAAAAACTGATAGTGATGGCCCTAGTCCAGACCGAAAGTCTGTGTCACAAAAAACACTTCTGAGCTCTTCTTCCTCACAGTCATTATGCACCTTTCAGATCCCCTGTCCCAAATTAACCTGAGAACAAAGTCTTGTCAAACTATATTGTGTTGAAAGATCTGTTCCTCTGTTTTGTTTGACCATTGATTAACTTTGACCTCTCGCACGAAACAACAACAACAAAAGCCTATGTTCTACATCAATTCCCTTTTGAATATTGACGTTTCCCCTGTTTTCTTTCTCTCTGTTTTTGCAGTTATCCCGAAGAGGAATAGTGTGTTCAGTGTGGAAATTGGAAATTTCGTAACACAGATATATGGCAGCAAGTTTGAACTGCGCTCCAGTGAGCGGTCAGCAAAGAAATTTAAAGTAAAAGGAACTATTGACTTGTAATGGGACATTTTAAACATCATGTCAACTTTAACTGTGCAGTCATACTGGAGAATTAAGAGAAGACAGTTAATCATTATGGATTTTTTTTTTTGTTTCCTCCTCCTATTGTTATTACTCTTTTCTTTTCTTTTTATTTATGTTTTGACCAGGCATTAAACTATATGGGCCATTTAAGAAAGGTAGTTGTTTTTAATTGTCCACCAGGGGGAGTTTTTTCTTTGTTTTGACCTCCTTGTTTTTTCTTCGTATCTGTCACTTAATTTTTATACAAGGTTCCCACAACCTATTATTTATGACTTTATTATGTCTTCAGGGGTAAGCAGCACTGCAAATGCTACAAATAATGTTTTTTTCTTAACACATTTTCAAAACTCCTTTGTTAATGTTAGATGATATGATTGTAGATTCAAACAAAGAATGTTTACACTCACATTATTTCCTCACAGTAAGACCTATTTACATAGGTTATATAATGTTTTTTATTCAAATTTTAGGTGAAGTACCATTAGTAGCAGTTTTTTTGTTTTTTTTTTTTTTAAATGCAGTGTTCTTAAACATACACCACTTCAGATTTCATTTAAAAACATCAAGTAAAATTGGAGTAAAGTTATGTGGTTTTGTTTCACTGAAGTATATGTTGTAATATTTGCCAGCTTACAAAACAATGAACTTTTTTTTTTCCCCACACTGAAACCAGGTCTGATACTTCGTCAAGGTTTTTCCTTGTTAGTTGACTTGTAAACGCCTCTTTTAGTAATTCCAGGAAAATTCCTCCTTCCTAAACAAGACACGGAACAAGTTTTCTAATTAACTTTATTTAATGTCATTTATATATTTATTGCTTCTTGCTAAATAACAAATAATTTAGTGTGTGTGTGTTTTCTCTGAGATAAAATGGAATATGACTGCTTGTTATGTACTGAAATAAGACAACTGTCAACATTCTTGCAAATACACACGAAGCCCATTCATCATTCTGGTGTGCAATGTGTTTTATGAGAAAAGAGGTCCTTGCATTAAATGTCTGCTCTGAAATCACTGTGTCAACAGTGTTGCATCAAAAGGATGTGGACTTCCTCAAAATCACTTTTTTTTTTTCCTACACAAAAAGTCACTTGAAGTTTGAGGTTAAATGTGTAGGCCTGAACATTATATCTGTTGTTTACAGTCACTTTGCAAAAAGTTCTTTCCAAAAACTTGCTAGACTGGTTATGGCTTCATACTGGTTGTTCTGACACTATTGCTTGGCAAATCTGATAATGGTGTTTATCACAAAAACACCAAATATAGATTTAATTGTTCAGCCCACACATTTTTCACTGTAATGGAAGATGCATATGAAGAAAGACATTGTTCCTCGTCATAATTATTTGAATAAGACCTATAAAAATGACTGCACTTATTCACCTCTTTTATTTTGTCAAAAAATAAATGTAATGGCAAAAATCTGAACAGTCATTTTAGATTGAAAGAATTATTGTAGTTGTTTACTACTTTACATTTATTTTTTACTTGTATGCATTTATTGGTTCTGCATTTTTAATATTTAACGCTCTGGCAACATGTTTCTAATTTTTAAGGTTTTCATCTAATATTTATATATTTTTATGTCAGATTAATTAACCTGATCTGTGAAATAAATCGACGGGTTTAACAAAAAGTACAGCACTTATTGTAAGTGTTACATTCAATTTGATGAACAAGAGCTCTAAATAACGTCTTGGCAGCATGACATTAGGTCAAAACACTTTATTTTGTGCCTATATGTTTTGAGCATGTAGTTTAGTTTGTGCCAGTCAAGCACAGGGAAGGTTACACCTCTAAAATAGCAGAAACTTCAGAACAGATCTGGAGTTTCCCCTTTTCAAACAGGAAAGACAAGCTCATGACACTATAAAAAGGGCTGTCCCAAACAACCTGCCCAGAGAAAGAAGAGATTTGTAGTGCTGAACAGTGTGAACACAGAGGAGTATAACGATTTTTATTGGCGCTTGAAGGACAAAAGAACTGCAAACAGATACAGAGTCTGTTTACCCATCCATAGGCTAATTCACTGCTTTCCACAGCAATCAGGTATTGTTAAATTAATATTTAAGATGTTTAAACGTTTATTTGTGTGCGTGTGTTGTGCAATTTTAAGCAGGGGTGAAAGTCCTTTGAAAGTAGCCTACTACTGAGAAATTAATAAATAAATGTACAGGTTCGATAAATTCATCCAGTGGTTAAAATCCACCAAAATCAATTTGACCATATTGTTTTTCCATTTTATAGGCATTACAAAAATGGCAGAACAACTGACCTTTACTATTCAGAACCGTGAGCGAATCCAGGCAGTGGAGAGCACCTTTGGTCGAACCGGAAAGATGCTACTCAAACCGGGGCGTATTCTAGTGGGAGAAGGCTGCTTGTCAAAGCAGTGCAGACGTGGATCCAAACCCAAAGCGTTTTTCCTCTTCAATGACATTTTGGTCTACGGTAGCATCCTGGTGCCCGGTCGCTGGAACAGTAAGCAGAAGATCATTCCTTTGGAGGATGTGCAGCAGGAAGATCTGGAAGACGGAATGGCCATGCCCAACCAGTGGCTCATACGCACGCCACGCAAGTCTTTCTACGTCTCGGCGGCCTCGCCTGAGGAAAAGAACGCGTGGATGGGACACGTTGAGCAGTACAAGTCCCTCCTAATGCAAGTTAAGGGCCTCCCCGCTGAAAACCCTGGAGAGAACTTCGCTGCCACCTGGATACCTGACATGGCGTCAGCCATCTGTATGCGCTGCTCGAAGCGATTCAACATCGCCTATCGGAGGCACCACTGCCGGAGATGTGGTTATATAGTTTGTAGAGCTTGCTCAAAGAACCGGGCTTTGATACCAAACATCTCCTCCAGACCTGTAAGAATTTGCCGGGCATGTGTGAGCAGCACTCATGAGGGAAAAGAGCAGGGAAAGCAGAGAGCTATGGGACAGCACTGGAAGAAGAACTCCTTCGAGGATACACCAACTTTACCTGAGTATGAGACGTCGAGCGATGACGAGACCTGTGAGCAAGGGTACCAGGTGCCCACCAAGTGGTTCAAAAGCCCGGAGGATGAGGATTACTCCCCATACTGCTACATAAAGCCTGAACACAAGAGTCCTCCTGTCAATGGACTCTGAACCTGATGAAGTAGCCTACTATTATAAATTATGATTAAACTGATGATGTGTTGCGCTTCAGAAACAGAGACAAACATCAGTAAAAGTATTTTGCACTAAAGTGTTTGAGTCACTTCTATGACTTCTGATTTGCACATTTGTATATGTACTGTATATTTGTATGTATGTTTATGTATATTATAACTTCATTGTATAATAAATATTTATATTATATCTTGTATAGAAGTAATGGAACAATGGTACTTTTGTAATCAGTACAATAATAAGCATTATTAAAAATACTTTGGTAAATGTATTACATACACACACATCGTATTTTGTGAGTGTACATGTTTACTCATAAACTGAAGAAATTATTAAAACATTCCTAAATGCTAATTTATAGTGTGGACAATATTAAATTCAATATAGCTATTTGACAGAAGTATTCTCACTTCTAACTGCAGGCCTATGGAGTTTCATTTATCAAAGTTATTAATAAAAAGATAGCAAAAAAATAAAATAAAAACATACTTTTGTCAGGACATATTTTCTGTATTATAGTCCAGGTTTTCACTAACTAACTTAGTTCAGCTTCATCATAAAGGTTTATATAGCTTCACACAAATAACCTTGTTTTTCAGGAGATAATTGCAAACTTTTAGTCCAAGTGACACATGACTGATCATGGATCTTTAATTAAACCCGTCATTTACAAAGTTTTGACAGTGACTTTGCATGAGTAGAGGAAAAACTCAGTTTTGAGAGTTTTTTTGTTTATACAAGTTATAATTTAAAAAGATTTGAATTTAAAGTTAAATTTGTTTTTGAAAAATTCGATTTTTTACAGATTTAAAAAGAATATGTCCAGATATTTTTAGCAATGCAAAACAGTTGCTTGATATTTAAAATTGGTGTTTTATCATGCTATTTTAATGTATTACCTTAATTATGAACACACTGGTTTCTTATCATTTACAACACATTGTTATTCTCCTCATTATTTACCTGTAGCGTCTAATGAACGAAGCCTCACCCATACGCTTACTTCCATGTTGACGAAAAAGCTGGATAGTTGTGATAACTTATAAAACAGTAGTAGAAATTAATGTTTTTCTTTTTGGGGGGGTTTAATGTTCATAACATAATTATTTTGCTTAGGTCATTTCACAGGTACACATGAAGGCAGCTCATGAATTTCAGCATAAATGTTCTTCAGAAAGATACAGTTCTAAATAGAGCTAAAGAACCTCTAAAGAACTTGTTTTTGAGTGAGCTAACAGCACTGGTTGAACAAGTCAACTTATGTCTTCAACAATCACTTAGTCTCAGGCAATTACCCTAAAAGTAATCAAAGAAAGCATCAATTCAAAGGCAAGAGAGCTCCTAAGTGAGTTATAATGTGCACATGAAGGCTGAAGCAGTTTTTCACTTTCGTGAGAACTGTACATAATGCATATGGTAGCAGAAAGAGAGTAAACAACTCTGTAAACTTTTCTATTTTGCAATATGTTCAAGAGTTTTGGCGCACTGTGTATAGAAAAATGCATCTACAGTAAACTAACAAAACCAGTTTAGCAGCTGAGATCAGCTTTCACATACTTCATGTGTTCCTATTATTAGACTGATGGAAATAGTTCAGGAAACCAACGCATTGAGGTAAAACTCAACCCACTTGACCAGAGACCCTTTACCAAAGAAAACTGCGCACTGCAGTGTGGTAAACTCCCATCACCTTACAGTCTGAGAGCTTGATTCTGGGAATCAGAGTGAAGCACAGTTCATTAAGTTCAAAGATTACTTGTCTCATTCTCATTGGAGCGGTGGTGAAAATTTGCATCTTACCACAAGCTTAATTTATCAGAATGCACAAGATATTATATTATGAACTATATGGAAATTACAAAAAACGTTTTTTGTTTTTTTTACATTGAAAAGACTTGAAATGTTTCAGTTTTTTGTTGCCTATAAAGGCAGAATTCTACCACATATAAACACTCTATCATTATGTACTCATGTTGTTACAAATCTGTATGACTTTTTTCCCCCTTCTGCAACAACAGAAGATGCACACAATAAACAAGACATTTCTCGAAATATCTTTAACGCTCCACAGAAAAGAAATAATGTCATTTGGATGTGAAATGACATGAAAGTGGGTAAAACAATGACAGATTTATATGTTTTTGGTAAACAATTTTTTAAGGTTACCATTGAGTTCATGTGTATCTGAAAGAGTTTTATGTCTTTTCATGTTTACTGCCAGAAAACATGCTATGTCCTATTCCGGGGAACAATCAGCAAATACATACACATCTTGATATGAGGAAGCAGGTATATTTTTCTTGGCAAACAATCAACGTTTTACAACCTTGACAACCCTCTTGTAGTAAAAATAAATTATAATTCACTGCATTCTTCTTTTCACTCTTTGAAGTATTTCATTTGATAAATTGGTGTTTGTTCTTATATTTGTAATGTGCGTGTGTTTTTTTTTTTTTTTTTTTTCAGCGTGTAGCTTATGACCTCAGAGATGTTATTCTAGGAAAATGTTCTGCTTTCCAGCAAACCTCATAAACTGATCTGTATCGTGAACCAAAGAACACAGCACAGAACAAGCGAGGAACTGTGGCTTTAATGACCAACCGCTTCTCATTTTCATAGAAATGTGATGAGAAGACAACTAAACACAATGAAATCATCACTAGACTTAGCTTTCTATTAGCATTTTATTATGATGGGATTCAATTTCACACACAAATCATAATAAAAACATTTTAAATATTAAATAAATTAACCGTTTGTAATCTACATGACAAAACCAAACATGTCATAAATTATATTGATACTTTTATTTAACAATGATAGATTACATTGATCATGTTGTCCCACAAAACTATTAAGCAACTGTTTGCAACACTGATAAAAAGAAATGTTTCTCGAGAACCATATTATGATTTTTGAAGGATCATGTGACACTGAAGACTGGAGTAATAACTGCATAAATAAATGACCTAAATAAACAAATTACATTTTAAATAATAGTAACATTTATTTAATAATAGTAATATTATGTCATAAATTTGATCAAACAAATGCAACACTGATGAGCATAACAGACGTCTATGAAGAGAGGGGAAATTAAAAACCTTACCAATCCTAAAGTTTTAAAAAGTAGTGCATAGGTGCCAGGTAAACACAAATAACATTTAGTACATGTGTTAATGGGTTGTTCCTGCATGTTATGAAATAACAGTGTTAATCACGTTACAATTAGAGTAACATTTTTATTCTTTATAGTTTGTAGCCCCCAATGACGCTTTTATGTGAAAAAAATAGTTAAATAGTTAATATTGAATCAAAAATAAGTAATTTAAGTCAGTGATATAGTTCATTTTTGGTAGATCCCGTATGAGTAGACCATAAGCTTAATTCTCTACCAATGCAAGTATTATCATCTGAATGGATTATTGCATATAGGCTGGAATGCACTACATGACTTCTGGCCTGATTTTCTTCAGACTGTTTGGACAAGTTTTGCTAGTTGCAAAAAGTCAGAGCCAGTCTGCAGATTTGAGCTTGCAAATTTAGACTTTTTTTGCCTTCAGACCCTGATTCCATCCAGTTAGAGAATATCAAACATGTTTGATATTTAGAATGCATATTGTTTGAATTTGTCATGCATCAACAATGCACACGTTTCTGCATGAGTTTGTTGTGATCAGAACAAGTTAAAGTCTTGTTGTGTGTGATCAGTTTTACTATTATCAAAGCTGCTAAGTGTATGATGTCTAATCTGTTCAGACTTTAAAACTTGTGTAGCGTATTCCAGCCTAAAGAACAATGAAATTTCAAAGACGATTCTGATTCAGGTCATAATCTCCCAAATATATCCTATCCTATCATATGTTTTCAAATTAAAATAGAATTAAAGAAACTACAATTTGCATGAATATGAACAAACAACGCTATTTTAAACATTAACTTTGTTTAACCGATTAAATGGATCATTCACCAAAAATTGAAAATAGTGTCATCATTTACTCACCTTCATGTTGTTCTAAACATGTATGAGCTTGGGGACTTTAAGCAGCCACTGTGAATGAAATGGCTACATGTTACAGTACATAGTGAAATGAGATAACGTTCCCCAGGACCATGGTGCTACATAAAGGACTGGGACAACACA
>JAUCMS010000127.1:19115200-19137968 GCA_032357445.1 Enteromius radiatus
TCTGTAGAATCAAGCTAAGCAAAATAACTCCTAGTTTTTGCCTTTAGCAGAGCAGGATAACATTGATGATTATTGATGAGTTGATGAGTATTGATGATCTGATGCTGATTCATATATGAATATAGTCTAAAATCGAACTAAATTTAGAAAGGAATTCCAGACAAAGTTAAAAATAAGTCATCTATGGAAGGGAACACCATGTCTCAGTTCAAGCAACTGATACCTGCCAAATGCATTAGTTGTACCAGGAGAACATGACCTTATTACGTAAAGCTGTCTACGGTGTCTGATGTGACACCTGAAACACTTTGCACGTTACTTTCCATCAGCTAGTTCCAACAGAAGGAAAGATACTACTCATTTCAATATCTTACTGCAAGGAAAATATTGCATTGGGGGTCGTTTCCACTAGAGGGCAACATGACTCTATACTGATATATATTTTTTTTTTTTAACAGATAGCAGTCTGACAAAGCCATACAGAAAATGATCAGTAGAATCCTTGCACAGCTGGTGGGAAGAGACGAGAAAAACATCGATGTTGCAGAAGAAACTGATAGCTCTGCAAACCTCCTCGAGATTGATGATGGAGAATGGGTTATTATAAAGATACACGGTGAGTTTTTTTGTTTTTTTTTTACAGTACAGTAATTTTTGGGTATATTGATGTAAATAGTAATAACATAATAGCAGTCTTAGAGTGTCATTAATTTAATTTCTAGCTTGTTTTATACTAGACTATATATTTTATAGTGGATATACAAAGGAAACAACCTTTGTTATATTGCCTGAATGTATCCTACTGTGGTTTTATTGCATACACTTGATTTTCTTTACAGTCTAAAACTTAAAACTAGTTATCTTCCTTGTGGTAAACACCTCTGTGTAAAAAATAGTCCCAGTATCTCTTCTTTATATAGCTTACTGACTAAAGTCATTTATGCTTCCTGCAGAGAATCAGTCACTTGGTTCTGCTGACACAAATATTCTTGAGAACCTGTTGATCGAGCACCCCAGCATGTCTGTATACCAAATGAGGCGCGACCAGGAAGACCCTGGCTCAGATGAAGAAACAGAGGACATGCCTAGGTACATTTAACAACTTTTTAGCGGGTATTTTTCTAGTGCTAATATTCATTATTTAATAACTTAAAATGACATATTTATACACCATATTGTTAAATTATTTGGAAGTCAGTATGATTTTTTTGTAATGTTCTTAAAAAGTCTCATGCTCAACAAGACTGCAATTGATTAAAAATACAAAAAGCTAAACTTTTGTGAAATGTAAAAAATAACTGTAAACCATAAAATGTAATTTATTCCTGGCAAAAGATTTTTTATGTAATTTTTCAGCAGCATTACTTCAGTCTTCATTGTCTAATGATACTTCAGAAATCATTGTAATATACTGATTTGGAAGCATTTCTTATTAAAACAGGTCTACTTGGTATAGGCAGTTGTTAATTATAATAATTAAATTTCTTTTCTTTTTTGTTTTGTTTTACAAATCATGTTTTTTATTGTTATCATGTTTTTATTTATTGTGTTCACTGGCTAGTGTTTTCATTATTTTTTACCTTTTACCTTTATTAAAATAACCAAACTGATTTGATTGAGATAATTGTAAAAAAAAATAATAATAATAATAAAAATGGAGTTATCTGTTTTTGCAACAGTGTGTGTGCAATGTGTGTGTGTGTGTTTATATATATTTTTTCTTTTTTCATGGAAAATATTTTATTATTGTTATTATACTTTTTAAAAGAATAATGCTCACTTTTTTATTTTAATGCTTATTGACACTTCTGATTTAATGCATCCTTACTGAATAAAATTATTGTTTTTTTTTGTTTTTTTTAATCTTACTGTCCCCCATGGTAGTGTATATAAGATGTGTACGAAATGATCTATTAAACAATATTTTATAAACACACACTCACACGCTAGGTCTGTGGATTGAGTCACATTTTGGGCTCCAGGCAAAAGCACAGAAGTTATACCCAAATAATATGAAGAAAACAAATCCATTGATGTCACACTGACATGTAACCTATATATCCATGTTGTAGCTGTGGTTATGTTGGCTTGTGATTTGTCAATCTACCCCTTTAGGCCTGTGCCAATCAGACGTCACGTTTCTTGGCGGTTAGCTGCATGGGGCAGCCCCTTGCCCTGCAGCACCATTCTGGTCTCAGTGCAGCGTGCCAGAGTCTATAATGAGCACAGAAAGCTGACCCGTGGTGCCCTCAACAGGCAGAACCTTGCAAGAACACGCTATTCACCTTCAGCGCGACGGTTTGGCTTCTTCAAACAGCCCACTCAGCGCCTGTACAACTATTGAGAAAAAACTACTGAACAACCAGCCTTGTGAAAACTGAATAGTCGTTTTAAAGGGGTATGTTTGCAAATCGTGCCAAGAAACCATTCCCCTGTGAGACTCGTAAGGATTAAGAAAAACGTTTTTGATAAATGCAGTGTGTTATTATCTTAGGGATAAAGTCTCACTTACGGTCTGACACTGAAATAACTCTGAAAAGCATGTGTTACAAAACTGCAAGTGAGCTGCATTAATAGTCTAGGATTTTAAGGTTTTTAAACAGTGTAATGTTATTTGTGTGCTTCTATTTTAGCTTAGCTGTGACTGGTGCATGCATATTAAGTGAAAGAAAAACAAACATTCAGTGTTGAAGCCTAAAATAAACTGTACTTTTTTTTTACATGAAATATTAAGGTGAAAGTCTATCTTAATGATACTCACATGACAAAGTGATATTCTGTGATTTACTGCCAGTGATTTATATTGTTACAACTGTTATTTGACTTTGTATATTTAAATGCCTTTTTGGTGTTGCTTTATTTTTTATCTTCAAGAATGTATTTGATAAAACCTTTTAAAAAGTGAAAAATAAATATTTTAACTTCGCCTTGTTTATATTTATTTATTGTTTGTCCAATCTGAATTACAACAGTTACTCCCGAAGTTCGTTTATCTTCCCCATGAACCTTTTGACTCTCTCAGTTTCCACACCATTTGCCCAGCAACCTCCTTTCTTGAAATGGGAGCCAATGACCATGGCGCTTGCTTGAAGGTAGTGCTCCACATTATCATGGGTTACACCAGAGCCGATGAGAACAGGGATCCGGACAGACTGGGTAACCTCTGTTACACAAACAGGGCTCAGAAAACAGGTCAGCAAAACATGAGTGTGAGAACATCTTTCTGCTACATGCATGCATAAAAATACAAAAACATGTTGTTCCTTCATTGTAATAAGGATTCTGGCAGACTATGGCTCATCCTCCATCTGACAGCTTCCCTCAGTCCAATGGATCAGAACTAAGGGAGGCAATAGGCACAAGTCCAAAGTAGGCAGCAGGGCAGTGGCAGACTATGCTGGGCCTAGTTTTCATGCCTATGTTTACAGCCTTCCATGATCACCAGCCATCTGGAAGTGGGATTTAAAATAGCTGGCAGTGCTGGTGTCTATGTTAGCCCATACAAGGCCGCTGGTTTTGAGGGAGGGCAGGAAGCAGGCAGGCCTTCCTGCCCAAAGGACACCACTGTTTTTAAGGACTTGCACACCTGCCTGATGGGCTCCATTAGATATTAAAAGCAGATTAACCTCAAAATTAGTAGGTTAACCTCTGAATGGGACTGAACACTGAGTCTCAATCAAAAAAGTGATTGAGAGTTACACCAGAGTGCATTAGTGTTAAAGCTGGACAGCTTTGCTGACCAGGGCTGTTTAATATTAAAAACCCTGTGAAATTATCCCCATTTTAAAACAACAGTTTTCTATTGTAATATATGTTAGTTATTAATTGCTGTGGTGGCAAAGCTGAATTCAGCAGCTATTACACCAGTCTTCTGTGTCACATGATCCTCTAGAAATTATGTGAATTTGCTGCTTAAGATAAAAAAAAAAATAATCAAGTTTGAAGACAGTTGTGCAGTGTAATATTTTGTGGAGAGGTAATATTTTTTTCAGTAAGTTCAAAATAATTGTATTTTATCAATGTACAACTCTGTACTAATATTTTTGTGTAAAAGTATTTTCATAATAAAAACATGTTAAAGGCATTTCCTGAGTGTAAAACAGAAAAGCAAATGGCTAAAGTCCTGTCAACTCAGACATCACGCTGGTCACATGAAAGCTCCTGAACATTGTTTGTGAATGTGTGACACTGTACACACATTGTTGACCATATATCAAATAGGTTAAGAAGCAGACTGTCTTTTTTACAGGTTTTTTTTTTCTTTTCATGTATGATAAATTGATCACACGCATTATGCATAAGTACATTTCTAAATTGACAATAGGGTGAGTTAGATTTTATTTTGTGAGATGTTTGGAAGCTGCAGACAAATGTCAGGATGCCATGATATAAGCTGGTTTATTCTGTGGAAGGTCAAAGTTGCCTAACTGAAACATGGGGCAGGGGAAAACCTTTTTCCTCAAAGATACATTGCAATACACGTTACAAAAGATTTCTGTTCAAAACAAGTGCTATCCTTTCATTTGTTTTCAACATTGATACTAAGAAGAAAGGTTTCTTGAGCACCAAATAGGTATATTAGTAACATTTCTGAAAGCTTGTGTCACACTGAAGACTGGAGAAATCATAGCTGAAAATTTACATTTGCCATCAAAGAAAAAACCCCAAAACATTGTAATACATTAAAATAGAACAAAGTTATTTTAAATTGTAATAATATTGCATATTATTACTCTTACACTGTATTTTTGATCAAATAAATGCAGCCTTGGTAAGCATAATAGGCGTAAAAACATAAACAAAAAATAGAATAATATAAGAGGATATACTAAATATCATCACCATTTACTTAATGATATATTAAAGAAGGTGTAGTATGTCACATAAAAGTACACACATACCACTTTTACAGTCAAAAGTGTATCAAGCAACTAGACTGCCAGACTCACCCCTCAGTTCCTCTGGATCAGCCTGCGCTCCAGTGGCAGTCCCTGTGACAATAACTCCATCAGAGAGGAAAAATTCAGCTGCTTGGGCCGTCTCAGCTATGCTGACATCTGAAGTTAGAGCATGAGCACTGCAATGAGAGTTTTCAAATTTAACTCATGTGATCATGTGTCACAATAACACAGAAACCACTGCGCTGTGTCATGCCTCTTTTAGAGCTCTGTGGCCAGCCAGTTGCACATAACATGCTCGTATCTGATCATACCTGTGCTTCTTCTTGATGTCTGTAAAGATCTGAATATGCTCTGCTCCAATATGTCTGCGGTAGCGCAGCAGTTCACCAGCACAAGCATTTAACAGGCCTTCATCTGCAACATGTGAGAAAACAAACCCCTCTGCACGGATGAAATCCAGCCCTGTGGGGAAGTTAATATTCATTAACTATCTTGTCAGAGAATACTTGGGTTTGAAATGGCATTCGTGATGGCTTGTACAGTCATGTGAACACCTGAGGCCAGGGCAACAGCCAACGCTGATTGGTTTGCAGCTGAGAGAATCTGAACACCAAGTGGCCAAGATGGATACAGGCCCCTGACTGCTGCACACACAGCTGTCATGGATGCACACACTTCTGGACCCACTTCAAGTGTGTATGGAATATCGTGCATGTTTTCAATGATCAGCCCATCCTGCCATAGACAGAATTGTGTGACATTAGCAACTACACTTTGAGCACACTGGCCAGAAACATAACGGACAAAGGTAAAATCTAAAGTATACAAGACTGTTTTATTGTAATTAAACTAAAATGTTCAGTCACATTTAGGAATAAAAATGGAAAAAATGCCTCATAAAGAACGCTGGGTATGAGCCTTGCAGGCGTCCGTACTGGCTAGAAGAGACGAGCAGTTCAAAGCCTTTTCTTACTCGATTCCACCAATCGGTTCTTTTGAACAGCTCGTTTAAAAGAACCGTTTGAAAAGTTCTTACTTTCCAACAAAGCCATACGCCGTTTTCGATATTACTCTAGTAAAGTTGTTTATTGCAATTTCATGTTCATGTTTAAACCAAAAACTATGAATATACTGATGTTTATACCAACGATAGATGCTGTTTATTGCTTGCGTTAAAGTGGACCGCTTGTGATTGACTGTCAATATTTTTATCCTTCATTAGTTGAAGTAAAATAATTCCATTCAAGGATATGGTTCCTCGGTTATCGTAGCGTTAGTTTGGACTTTGTATTGTCAATATATTAAAACACTGATTAATAATTTTGATAATGTATTTTAAGGAACCTTTTACCCCATTACTTCAATGCTATGTTTAAACGCTTGTGTTTTGGAAGACGATTCTCGGTTCAATGAGTCAAGTGACTCGAGAAACCGCTAGAAACAAAATCTCAGGGGTTCATGAATCGTTTAAACCGATACCAATGTCCGACACTGGTTAGTGATTGAAAAGATTCAAATGAGTCGTTCACAAATCAAGCACCGCTAATACTTAGGCTATTATTATAATTCACTTAAGAGTGTGAGGAAGTACGATATGGTTATAATTATCGGATGATGCATAGGCCACATTTAACTTCTATTGAACACATACAAGGCCTGCGTGGTGGTAAATTTCCGCCTCTCGACATGCCGCCTCTGTGATCTCAGAGATAGTTGCGCGGTTCAAAGGGGATCCTGCCAAATAAATTAAGAGTTCAGTATTTTATCTCTAAGTTTGCACTTGTGACATAAATGCGTTAGTTACCTGGCAAGGCTCCGACGTGAATCATGCCTATGACATTTGATTTTAAGCGTCCGAAAAGATTGAAAAACTTCATTTCTTAAGCGAACAAAACCCAGATGTGTGTATTTTGATGGTCATGTGACTGGTCAAAGGTTATATTGCTGATAGAAAGTTTGAATCTAATGACAACACCCAAGCTACATTAGGCTTCTATGAACACGCAAAATATCTGATAATACAATGATAATATATACGCTGCTGTATATTGTAGTATAGTGCATTTCTAAGGGGGCGCCAGTCAATATAGTGAAACTGATTTGCCTGCTTAACCTAGTAGCAGCAACTGGTCCAAAAATGCGCTATATCGTCCTGACAACACTTGACATCTCAAACGGCCACCCCAGCAAAGCTAAAACATTGCATTTTGTATGTTGCTAACATAACACCGTGATAAAATCCAACTATTTAGCCCCAACACTCGGATTGTTTACTTCTTGAGCCTGCTAGCCATGTGCTCAACCTACTTCCGCTACCTCAATACCGTCCCCCAAGTGACGTAAGCAAACACGTGCCTCAACTTTGCCGGCAAAATGTTCACGTTTCTAAACTTTGTTTTATTGACATTAAATATTTGAAGTATAACGTCGGGATTTCCCGTGCTCGCGCAGTGCTGGTGTCAATTCCCTAGTGTTACCGATCTCAGGACTTCGCTGCAGTTATAACAGAGCGGGGATTTTAAATGACCCGCGTTGACGGCCCCTTTTAACGACTGCTGGCGGGTTATAAGACAAGGCGCAAAATTACTGGCGCCAGCTCAGAGCGAGCGGACTGCGGAACACATCACAGCTTAGCCATATGCTGCCTGCTTACAGATTATTAGAGCGATTTGACTAAATAATGCCGTGTGTAACACCATCCTAACTTTGGCATTCGAAGACATCCTTGGAGAGAAGGCGTTTTCAGAGAGCATCACAATAAGGTACGTGCATTGCACTATCCCGGGGTTATTGTTAAAGATCGGTAAAAGTAACATTAAACATGTGAGATGCATTAAAAGGGTTTGGGGAAGCAAGTTTGGGAATATCGGATTGCAGAGACTCCAGTTTGTTACTTTAAATTGCTCAGAGAGCGGGTTCAATGAAATAAGGAATAATGATTGGCTCGGCCATTTTCTGACTCCCATGGGTAGAGCTAAGCAAACGTGTAGTTTTAATACAAACGATAGAAATATGGGCATACGCTAGGTCTACTTTGAAAATGTAGACTGTGCAGTGTATATATCTGGGGTTTTGAAGTGATAAGTTGTGTTTTTCGTGTAGTTTTGACCTCTTGAACATTGTGCCCAGCTCTACTTCCCCGCGCCCAAAGCGCTTTGTGAAGACTTAACATGAGGGGGGTTGGGATTAAACGCCACAAATCGGACATTTTTACAAAGTAACATTTTTATATTTTAGGCTCTCGACACTCAAGAAGGTCACACGCGGGGATATCATGCCAAGCAAGAAAGTGTAAGTTTCGGTTTCGTCTCTTTTTAAGGCGATTTTGACCATCAGTGTGCATGGAAAAGTTGCAGCAGCGAGTTAGCCCAGTTAGTGACTTCCACGGAGTTTCGGGCCAATGTGGAAATGTAACGATATATTTTTTTCGATGCAGGCTGCGAACAGAACAGGTTAACACTACAGATGAAGCTTCTACAACTATTTCAGTGCGTCCCAGGAAGAGAAAAGCAGACGTGGCTATTGTAAGGACACGGTTCTTAAACTATTACTTTCATACTAAAAAACTCTGACTGCTTCATTTTTAATTTACAGCATTTACAAGATCCAGATGAAGATATCACAGAGATGACAAGAAAGAAACCATGTGCATCCCAGGTATGAATGAGTCATGACTGGTGTGTGTGTGTGTGTGTGTGTGTGTGTTTCCATAGGCCTCACCAGGCATGGCTTATCAGTGACCTTAAAGTAATTTCACTTTTATTTCAATCTCTTCTGTAGATTGGAAAGTGCTATTTAACAGGATTTGTGTGTGAAATGTATCTATCTATACATGCATTTTGAATCTAATATCAAAGCCATAATAATGTTGTGGACAATGCCTTGCTCCACAAAAAAAGACAGAGTTGGAATGACATATTTATTTAAAAGTTAAATTAAAGATTTAAAGGGTTTTAAGGGAATAAATGTAATGCAGAACAAACGTACTACTTGCCTTATCTTTCACTGTTAAAAACCTGAAGTTTCACACTGGAGTTCATGTTTGGTCCCTGTAAACAATATCTGCCTGTTTTGATGTTTTTGATAGACCACTGAGGCAGAATGACAATTTAAAACATTTTGTCAACAAAATGTCAAAGTGAATGCCGGTCACAGCCCTATATGATATAGTTATCATCAATCACTTTTTATTGTGAGTGGTTAGGGTTAATATTACTGCTTGAATTTACATAGCAAGCTGTTTTTGTGTCATCAGAAGGTCCTTTTCAAAATGCCTTTGAAGCCTGTCCTAGTTTCAGAAGGCGGACTGTTGTATTTGTTTATATCCGTTAAAGCGCTTTTTTTTTTCTTCATTCTTCTCTCCTCTTGTTCTCCTGCACAGGCCTGCTGGAATCCCGACACCGGTTACACAAGCCCATGCAGGCGGATCCCCACACCTGATGAAGTCGAGGAACCGGTTGCTGTTGGCAGCGTGGGATTCACCCAGTATGCCTCGAAAAACATTTTCGTCACCCCTACACGTTCTACCCCTCTGCCGCCCCTCTGGTGAGAGATTTGTGACTTCTTCTACTTTTAGCTATTTTACATTGACATACATTGCCAACAAAATATCTTGTCTGGCAAGAGTCTTTAATACGATCTTAATTACTGTCCTGTGGAGTTAACATTCTAGAGATTTGTCAGCACCAGCATTTATCTTTTTATTCGTTCAGATAATGTTGCTTTTCATGTCAATGAGTAAGTCAGTTGTGTTTTGAACATTACATGCATTAACTTTTTAATATTGGTAATTCACATAGCTGGGCAAGCAAAGATGACGTGTGGGACAACTTGCTCAGAAAAGACAAACTCTATCTGCGAGATACACAAGTTATGGAGAGACATCCAAATCTTCAATCCAAAATGAGAGCGATTCTGCTGGATTGGCTAATGGAGGTTAGTAATCTTTGTTTAACCGTTCACACATCTTAATCTAATCTCATTAAGAGGGGTGGGGACACCAAAAGTTCCTTCATTCTTGTTTAAACCAAGTTGTTTACAAACTTGAGAACGTGGAGAACAGCCTTTTTCTTATAATTAAAAACTAACTACAAGTAAAGCCCAAAGTACACTCTTTGCTTTTGATGCAAACACTCCATCTATTTGATTGCATGCCTGATCAACACATGCAGACAAGAACATTTCATGCTTGTTCAGTGTTTGTCTTCTCCAAGAACTGATTCAAAATATCTTTTAAACTACAGTTGTATGTGTGTGTCTCGTATTGTGCCTTCAGGCGCTATTGGAATTGTGAATGAGTTTCCTTGTAAACATTTTAAATTTAGGAATCAACAGCCAGCGAAATACCTACTATAAACATAGCGCTGTGAATGTTTTATATCTACTGTGGGATGCTACTTTATTTATTTCTATTTTTTAAAATCTTAAGTATTGACTAAATATCTTCTGTATACATTTTGGCCTTTTAATAAAATTTGCTCAAGAAACGGAATGAATAGGCCATCCACCATGATTTCTGTTATTTCTGATTTAAAAACTTGAACACAACAAACTCATAGGCTTATTAACTTCAGAAGTAGAACGTTTCCAGTGCATATCTTTTCAACATGGCTTGCTCTCCTGTCAGATGTGTCCTGCATTTCGCACTCGTTTTATTTGTAACATACCATAAGTGTTTCCTATATGCATAAAGGCCTGTCATAACAACATGGAAGGTTTTGTTAAATTTCACAAACTTCATTGAATAAAAGTGACAAACATCACAATGGTTCTGACTAAAAGACATGTTGCGTTCAAAAGGGAACGAAATCTACGCTCTCATTTACAACAACTGCTGTACAAAAGTATATGCAGTGTTTTTTTTTTTTTGTTTTGTTTTTTTAAACTTAACTGTAGTGTTGCAGCCCTAAATCATATGCACTGAATGCATATCCTAGCATATGCATAAAGCAGAACTTCTGGAAATTAATAGTTTTGTTTCTTCTCTTAAGAATACTGATGTTGTGTTGTGACTTCTGTCACTCATTGACATCTGCTTTTTATTTCAGGTTTGTGAGGTATACAAGTTACACCGAGAGACATTTTACTTGGGTCAGGATTACTTTGATCGCTTCA
The DNA here is from genome assembly GCA_032357445.1 of Enteromius radiatus. Classification (NCBI taxonomy): domain Eukaryota; kingdom Metazoa; phylum Chordata; class Actinopteri; order Cypriniformes; family Cyprinidae; genus Enteromius; species Enteromius radiatus. The sequence goes on from JAUCMS010000127.1 coordinate 19,126,216, forward strand.
TGGCCACACAAGACAATGTTCTCAAAACAACACTACAGCTTATAGGCATCTCCTGTCTCTTCATCGCTGCCAAAATGGAGGTGTGTTTTACTTGTAGATGCCCGTATAGTTCAGTCCTTATATTTTGGTATGCTATAAGCTTGAAATGTAATTTATACTTGTGTTTTTCCAAAGGAAATTTACCCTCCTAAGGTGCATCAGTTTGCTTACGTTACTGATGGGGCCTGCACAGAGGATGACATTCTAAGCATGGAGATTATCATCATGAAGGTATATTATCTTCATATCATCATTTAATCTCAGTACTGCAGCCCTGCTGCTTGTATGATGTATTGGACCACTCTTTACACCGTTTGTTGTTTTTCAGGAGTTGAATTGGAGTTTGAGTCCTTTAACCCCAGTGGCTTGGCTCAATATCTACATGCAGATGGCTTATCTAAAGGAGACTTCTGAGGTTCTCATGGCCCAGTACCCACAGGCTACATTTGTGCAGATTGCAGAAGTAAGATGGCACAATTAATCACATTAAAATCACAATATGGTGTGTGACTATATTTACAGCAAAAGGCTCTGGTTCAATTAAATTTATATTCTGCACATGTTGTGTCTGCAGTGTGAAGGATTGAAACGGTTACACATTCTACTGATTTTAGCTTTCTTAAAGCTGCTCGCAGTATATCAATGCACCCTACAAACTCCATCTGTAGTCACACTGAAAATGTGCTTTAAAAGCCTAATCCACCCCAAAATCATGTAACTTACTCACTCGTGTACTTTTTGACAATGGAATTCTTTCAGATTGCTGCTGTTTTTTTTGTTTTGTTTTTTGTTTTGTTTTTCCTTCACTGTTCAGTACAAGTTACTATTACTTTACTAGAGTTTGCATGTGGAGCATATTTAAAACTTGTGAACTACACACTGAAATTACAAGATATTTTGTTAGTTTTTCTTTCTAATCTACATAAATGTTAGTGTTTCCCCCCCCCCCCCCAAAAAAAAATAATAATTGCACTTGCTTGATGTAAACCTGTTTAACTGTCTAGTAAACTAAAAACATACCCACAACACAAGGTTATAAACGAGTATCTGTTTTTTTATTTTATTTTATGATTTACTTGCTGTGACTTTAAATTATTTATTTATTTTCCTCAGCTTTTGGATCTGTGTATACTTGATGTAAGAAGTCTGGAGTTCTCTTATGGCCTTCTTGCAGCTTCTGCACTCTTCCACTTCTCTTCTCTAGAGCTAGTGATGAAAGTTTCAGGTATGATTTTTATTTATTTATTTTTGTGGATTTCTTCTTAACTGCTTTTATTTGAGCATTTGAATCACAGCTGACTTAAGGAATTGGAAGTGACCTTGATTTATTTGGTTTTAGGGCTGAAGTGGTGTGACTTGGAGGAGTGTGTGAGATGGATGGTCCCTTTCGCCATGTCAATCCGTGAAGCAGGCAGCTCAGCCCTCAAGACATTCAAAGGAATAGCAGCAGATGATGTGCACAATATCCAGACCCATGTGCCTTATTTGGAATGGCTGGTCAGTTTACTTGGCTTTAAATTTGAAGTTTGTCTTAAATTTTATTTTGGTCCCCATTTGTTTGTGTGTAATGTCTGTTTACAAACTAAATTTGAGCTTAAACGGTAGCATCTCTTGTTCTTACTACAGAATTTTGCATAAATTTTCCCCAGCCGCAACATTTGTTTCTTTCACTTCCTCTGGCCTAAAGTTTTCTTGTTTCTTGTCTTATTTTTCAGGGAAGAGTGCACTCGTATCAGCTAGTGGACATTGAGAGCAGTCAGAGGTCTCCAATTCCCTCTGGAGTGCTCACACCACCACCCAGCAGCGAGAAGCCTGAGAGCACAGTCTCCTGACTTTGTTAATGTATGGATAGGACATAACCCTGATTGATGAATTTTAAAATGAGTTTTGAAAATCAACAAATCAATGGCATTACAGCTTGAACCCAAGCATCAATTCACATGTGTCTGCGTAAGACTCGAGACCAAAAAGTCTTATGCTTCTTAATTTTATACTTTTTTTTTTTTTCTCCTCTCTCTCCATGTGAGACTTGAATTTTTATTTCTTTTTAAATGGTCCAAAGGTTTGGTGTATTTTATTTTATTTCATTTTAATTTTTTTTTTATTTTTTATTTTTTTTTTTTAAGTTTACAAATGTAGACTACCTGCCAAAATCTCAGAGCTTCTACAGGCTCTGATTGCTGCTAAAAAAGGGTGGGACTGGAGCAGATGGAAAGATGACCACAGAGATCCCCACACAAATATGGGCATGGGTTTCTGTGGCTCAGGTTGCCATTTGGACCAGGAAAATCCTGACAGGTTGTCATGGGGACTCGAGTCTTCAATGCCAGAAAGGACCAGAGAAATCACTGGCTTTAGAAGCTAGGAATCAGATTTTATATTTAAGACTTTCTTCTGGTCGCCTCCCAGGTGTTTGTAACCAAATTTGACCATTCACTTTTAAGGTTTGTTTTTGTTTTTTTGTTTTTTTTTTTTTTTAAAGATGCTGCTACATTTCTCTATATCATATGTCTAAATAAAGCCACTGTCTCAGACAGTTTTTACGTATACAAAGCTGATTTGTTTCTTAATTTGTATAATTCGCTAATAATTTTTTTTGTGAATATTTAATTTCATGGAATGTTTTTACAGTAACGTATTTTGGTTTTACACTTTTAAAGGGGCAATGTTTTTACAATTCTGTTTTCAGCAATGAAAGACAGATGAGCAACTGTAAAAATAGTTTGGTAGGCAGCTATTTAATCTCCCACCAAGGCTACATTTAAGTTAATATGAAAACTCTCAAGGATGTTTAATTTGATCTACATGTAAAGAAGCAGCCTAATTTGGCTGTTAACAGAACTGGAATAATTAAATTATGAACGGCCCTAAATCTAAGTTGGTCTGATTATTAAAGCGCAATCTATGCAGTTTGGAGGGAAAAATGTGCACTTACAGGCTGTTTTACAACACAAGTCAAAAATAGCAGATGCACTGAAGTGCAGCATCATGCATGAAATCTATGAAACGTCACAAAATGGTGAACAGGGCCTGTAATGGCTGTCTTACTCGTGCATCTACATACACAGTGCCCTCTGCTTGCAGTCTGAGAACGAGTTACGGAGAGACCTAGAACATGATCCACTAGATGTCAGTGTGATGCTTTGTCTGTCACGATCAGAAGGCTGGACTTGAGGTCTGTGAGCTCCTCAACAGCTGCTGCTGAGACAAGGGTAATTCATTACCTAGCACACTGACAATCGCTCTGTTGCCTTGGTCTGGCAGTGTTTGGGTGCTGTGCTGGTGACTGGAATCTGCTTAAGGCAATTTTGGTTTTGGCTTTATTATTTCAGTTATTGAAAATGGCAAACTGCTGAATATGCTTTGCATTATTTCAACGAAACATTACATGCATACATTGTTTCGATACATACTAATCTCATACAATGACCATTGTGCATCACACAATCCAGTCTGAGGTAATTACAAAAACCTCATGTTCAGTGGCAGATTGAGCAGTTGATAACAAAAGGGATTTGGAGATGAAGTACATGAAAGCTTCTCAACCTGAACCATCGACTCCTAGAAGCTTTGTGTCCCTTATGCTAAGCTCTTAACCTTCCTCAGGTTGACAGTGAATGGAGTCCCACGTCACTGGTCTGTATTTAACAATGTGGCAGCAGGATGGCTACCATGCAGTCTCTTAAAAGAGCTGTATGGAGGTCAACGTTGAAGAGGAGGAGGGGTCTTCCCCCAGCAGACAGACCCTGGGGGCCGGGGGCCCTCAGGCAGGCAACAGCGCAACAGCTGTTATGTGCTCAATGGCCCCTTTTGTTCTCTCTGCACAGACGCTGGTGGCAGCAGCAGCAGGTGCCCATTGGATGATCTCCCAGCCACCACCGCCAAAAGTCACACCTAGTCAGAGCTCTGTGTCCCCTGTCTGCCACTAATATTCATAATGCCATGACTACCGTGACGCCATCCAATAAAGAGTTCTCGAAGTTCTGGTTAAAACACATGAGAACTGGTTTCAGTGCTGATTTTATTGTTTTTAAGATGAGAACCAAATAGCTTCAAAACATTCAAGAAGAAGCTGGTGTGTCTTTCTCAGAGCTGTTTTGTGGTCCCAGAAAAATTATACTTTATTGTTGTTACGGAGGACACGGAGGCGTGCAGATCCATTTGCAGCTTTTCGTGCAGGCTTGGTCAGATACTGGCAAATAGTGTAATAGAGGCAAAGCAGAATCGAGGTCGAGGTACACAGGCAGGTTTCGGGGCAGGCAGCAAACAATCAGAATCCAGATAAAAAGTCCACAGTAATTGCAGGAAAAACAAACACGGGAAGGAATGCTTGGAAATAATTGCCAGGGCAATCGAGCAGAGGCAGAACTGGGGAATGTACAGGGGACCAGGTCCGTGAAGTGGAAAGAGACACTGAAGCTGCGGAGGACCTGGACGTGGAGCAGAGGTGGAGGCACACAGGAAGGAACACAGTGGTGCAGGCAGAGCAGGGACCCACAGTGGTGCAGGCAGAACAGAAGCCCTCCAGGGCAGGGCTGACGGTAGTGAGGCCCTCCAGAGCGGAGCTTGTGGAGACACAGAGCCCTGGGGCAGAGCAGGAAGCCAGGGCGGGGCCGGAGGACACCAGGGTGGATCAGGCGGGACTTGAACAGAGAGCACAGAGAAGTTAAAAACCGCCTCTGTGGCTGAGACAGTACATGCTGCGAGTTTGTAGGAGGAGCAAGCGGGACAGACGCCCTCCAGAGCGGAGCAGGTAGCACAGAGGCCCACCAGGGCGGAGCAGAAGGCCAGGGGTGAGCAGCAGGGCACCAGGGTAGAAATGCATGACTGAAACAGAGAGCACAGAGGGGTTAATGATGGCATGGCCATGACCGGGCAGGACAAAGATTACAGGGTGACCTACATAGCAGTAACTGGGCGAGGCAAGGCGTTATCAACCTCCATGACTGTGACTAGGCATGACGAGGGCTCAGAGACGGCTTCTATAGCTGTGGCAGGGCAGGATGAGGGTTTTATGGCAGCCCTTCTGGTTGTGACGGGGCAGAACACTTCTGGTCGTGACCTGGGAACAGGATTCTCAGGACTCGGGAACAACACTCCTGGCCGTGACTGTGGAGCGGGATCCGTGGGAAATAGGAATGGGAGTTCAACGAAGAGCATTCTGTGAGCTTTGCGGTCCCAGTTGAGAGTCATGCCTTTTAAAAATAGATTACAAAATTCAAGATACCTATTTTATTGTCTCCAGTTTTGGACTATAAATACGTAACAAGTATATACGTATATTGTCAATGTCAACATTGCCATTTTTAGCATATCGCATGGCGATGGATACAATGGATTAAAATAAATACACAAACATAGGGTGAATTCAGGTTAATTCAGACACTTTTTGTCATTGAAATGGAAATGGGAAAAATGTCCCAATCAACCTGAATTCACCCTAATTATTATTAATAAAAACAACAGTGACAAATGTCATAACCAGACAACAGTACCACAAAGTACAGAGTAGGAACAGTTAAACAAGTAAAGTGATTTACTAAGTGAATAATACAGTTACTAGCATTATGTGAAAACAATATATTGTTCATCATAGATATTTTTTGAATAGTAAAATTCAATAGTATTGAATAATATTTTTTGAATAGTATTTTTTGAAAAGGTAAAATTATGTTAGTTACATCTCTACGCTTGTTTAAAATGTCTAAAATGTGTGAAAGTCCCTTCACTCCAGTAGAAGAATGAGTTTCTTTTCAGACTAACAATAGGGTCAGCTTTCCAGTCCTTGAGTGAATTGCTTGTTTGTAATTGTTAATTGAGTAGTTCAGGTGCTGTTAGGGTTGAAATGTATAATCAGCCTACATGCATTAATGAGTTTGTGTTGTGTTGTTCTGTCTCCTGTACCACACAGGGTGGGGAGTAAATTGTTTTAGATAATTCATTTAGATGACTCAGTTTTAGGCAAAATAAACGTGCTTTTCTCGGGTTGTTAGCAAGCCATCTTCATCAAAAGCCCCCTATGGTTTTAAGAGGTAGCGGGGGCTAAAAAGCTATATTCACACAACTTTTCTTCAGTTCAAATGAGAAAATTTAATCTTCATTGTCTCATTTTCACTGAGAACAGTTCAACTAATGGGGTAGAAGTGATTGTGTTTCTTTTAATACAATATTGTTATAATAAAAGGAAAAACATAATTAAGTGGGTCTTTTTATTTTATAGTTTGCAGTACAGTCTAATAATAATCCTTATCACCCCAAAATGTATTTATTAATATATATATATATATATATATATATATACACACACACACACACACACACACACAATAAATACTGTATAATACATATTATAAACACTATATACTGTACTGTGTATGGCATGATAATTAAAACAAACAATATATGCTTATTCAGATTTACCAGCAGTGTAATCCCAGTTGCCAGTCACAACATGCTTTTAAAATAGATAAAATAAGAATAATAATAAAAAAGCATACTTCATTGTCCCCATTTGGATTTTAGTTTGCATCCCATTTTGCTTAAGAAATTAAACATTAATATGTACAGCCATTCATACAATCAATATATTGAGGGAAAAAAACAAACAAACAAAAACAATATTGTGGCGCTGAGGCTGTTTCTTCCCCTTAATAAATGTGTTCCATCTTTATTATCTACCATCGGGGGGAGGTGTCAAAAGGGAAGTTAGGAGAGGGGAGGGGCAAGTGACTTCGGGAGAAGCGCGGAGAGTTTGGGGTTGAGAGAGATTAGGAAGAAGTCGGAGTGTTTTTGTTGTTTTTGGGGAGTTAGGACGCCTCCTGATACCCTGGTTCTAGATTGTAAGTTCAGGAAATAAAAGAAAACGTTGGCCGTTTGTGGCCATCTCCGTCTCCTGCCTATTTGTTCTGGGAAGTTACACGACGTCACAATATTATACATAGGCTAATATAAATATATATATATATATATATATATATATATATATACAACACAGTAATACTATTTTGTGAATTTGTGCATATTAATATATTTTGTGAATTATTTTTATTCTTTATTCCTTTTCTGTGTAACAAGTTAAAACAACAAGACCCACATTTACAAAAGGCCTACTTCGCATTCACCTCATTTGTCAAAAGCCATTTATTAAAACACTAGATTGTTTAAAAGTAAAATATCAGTTTCAGCACTCTTCTGTCAAGAACTGTGAGCTGTCAAACACAACTGTCACGGAAGCTTTCCAGCCAAACCACGTGGCAGCAACTGTTTACACACGTGATTTGCCGAGTGGCGCCCACCTGACGTCATCAACAAAAGTGAAAAATGGGCGCGGTTTGAACGAAACTCAGCCAGCGTGTCATACGCAGAAACGCAAGAAAATGTGCAGTCTGACGAGATTTTAGCGGGTTTTTTAAATACCAGGTTAGTTTCCACCAACCATTGTTTTCAAATAATATTTAATGTGTTTTAGTAGATTTTGTGTATAGACATTTAGGCCAACTTTAGATGGAAAACTGCAATTCAGCAACTTAACGTACTTGTTATATTTCATCCTGGTGGTGTGTCAAATGAATTTAGCCCACGTTTTATTAAAATACACTAGCATTACAAATGCGTGAAATGACATATAATATTATATATATATATATATATATACATATATAGAAATAACTAACCCACACATTGTTTGTTTAGTTTATGATAACAGGGAGAATTCCTTTTAACTTAATGTCACTGGAATTCTACTTAATTCAAATTCGACCTGAAAGTGTGCATCATGTGTGCTACTTCAATTCAAAAGCTGCACAACTCTGATCATGAGGAAATGTCTGAATGTGTAATATTCTGTGAAATATTTTCTTGTGCTGTGAAAGGATGCTGTTAGGCTTTGAAGTCATACTCACTTCTGTCTTGGCATATGCAAAGCTCCTGTACAGACTGTTCAGACTAGTGTTTGACATATATTAGCATATAGACCTTAGTCAGGGTTGCTCCATATTTCAATTTTTGACAGAAAAGAAAAGACAGAGGAATAGAAACAGTGAGCGATCAGCTCAATCAATAGAAGTGCAATGTGGCATATTGTACTGATGTTTAACAACATAGCCTAATAATTGTTCAGCTTCTGAAATGTCTTTATTATTTTAAAAAACAAACAAAAAAAGTAGGCAAAAACTCTTACAGCATTACAGAAACATACAGCAAAAAGTTGCGAGCTGTGAAAAACAATAACAACTGCAGTTGTGGCCTTTGCACTTGATCACATTTATTTGCATGGCATATTTTGACCACAAGACAATGTTTCGGATTTTTGACTTTTTCAATGGCATTTTTTCAATTATTCACACAATTTGATTGTGTCGTTTTTACAAGATACACATAAATCTCTGCACCAATAAAATGTGCTACACTTTTCACAGCCTTGAAGACTGCAGTGTTAGAGAGAGTGTGAATTTAGTGAGCATTAAGAGACCTGAGCTTTGGCATTTTTTAGACCTTTACTTCCTATCACGCACGCTCACTTCTAAGTGCCCAAGACCTTAAGTGTGTGTTTTGGGACAGGCCCAAAGTCTGTCTTGTTTTATGCTTATTTGATCTTGTCTGCCCCCTCGCTCTCATACTCCCCCTCCTGTTCATACAGAAAATACACCCACAGACTGCAGTGGAAACCAAGTAGGAGTTTTTGCATTAAAACACGATCTGGAAAAGGACGCCTTGTAAGTCACAAATACCTATTGTTTTTAAGCATCAAACCATATTCTTAAGTCTGTCAGCTTGACATGTTTCTGATGCGTTTCCACAATAGTTTACAGAGAAACATTTGTTCTCAATCTCAGCTGTTTTTCTCTAAACAATTACACATTCCCATGAAGCTTACGAGCCAGAGAACAACCATTAAGCCTGGTTTTAAACATGTGCAGTCCTTCTATATTGAATACAGGAGAGGTTTATGCATGTGTCAGATTTCTTCATTTGCATGCTATTTGCTTGTGAATGAATTGCATATGTCTGGGTGAGTTTGTGTTTGCCGCCCCCTTATGGTTGAGTAGACAAACTGCTCCACTGATCCGGCATCAGCTGGGCTGAGCTCACCCCAGCTGTCTCTGGGCACTGCTCCCAGTCTATTTAAAACAAGAAGAGGAGGGTGAATATAATCAGGGCTCATCTTTGTTGTATATCAGATTAAGAGGAACCCTTCGTCTGTTCTATGGGGGTGGACAGTAATTTTGCTTTTTTGTTTGCTTGCAAGACAGCATGATATTTCAAAAGTATACAGACAATTGGAAATCTTTTTGCCGCAGAATGAACAATTTGCGGTTCGGTGTTCAGCATCCTTATGCTGATTTCTTTTTATGCTTAAGCATTTAGAGTAAAAAGATTTGCGTGGTTTGTGGAAGTCTGAAAATAAACGATCTTATGTCTGAGCAGCAATTAAATTTCCTAAGAACGTGGAGGCTCCCACCCTTACGCCCAGATTACCTGATAATAAAGAACATTGGGAAAGATCTGTGTAATGTAATTATGTGTGTTTTACTGTAATTGTTGTGCTTGATAGCTTCAGAAAGAAGCTGCAGGCTTTTCGATTTATTTGTGTTTAGATCATTGGGGACCTCTGTTCCTTTTAGGTATTATGCCGCTTTGGCTGTGTGTGTGTGTGTGTCAAGTATGAGGGCCGTTTCCTGTCGACTCTGCCGCGTGTATTCTCTGTTCATTGTAATGCCTTTAATTAAAGTGATTTTATTCACAGGCACACAGCTGGCATCGGCGACTTTCCATTAGGCATCTGAGTGGCCGCCTCGCTGGTGGGAGGACCCGCACTGGGGCCGCTTCCTGGGGAACACAATACTAGTTTCATCTCCCCTCTGAGTTTGTTGTGTGTTTTGAATTTATTAATCATTGATTTTAATGCGTGCCTCTTGACAGTGGCAGCTACCCATGCATTAATTAATTCCTGAGATCCTCTTTTACAAAATGGCATTTAGAAACAATGCAGGGTCGGCCAGGGTTGCCTCTGACCTATAAAGAGATGTGCTGAATGCGAAATGTCAAAATTTGCTTTTATTTGTTCGTCGTTGTGGCGCTTCTTCACAGGTTTTATTGGCTCTTTTTTATGTTGATGGCACAGCGATATAAAGGCCTATTGAAATAGCAGTAAATAAAGTTCTTTATGTTTCTGCTCCTCTTTAGGCTCAGACGTTTCACTGAGTACGCTTTTTAAACTCACCTGCTTTGCATGTGCTGGCAAGCAGTCAATCGTCGAGCGAATTGTTGGTCTTAAGTTGCAAAGAAAGGTGCTTTGGGCTGACAATAGCTAGACTGTGTTTATCCGTTCAGGTCTTAAGGAAGTATGTTAAAAAATTGCCCTCAGTGAATTGTGTGGATTAAAAAGACAGATTAGATCTCAAAGGATGCATAAGGGAGCCGAATTTGAATTTGGAGCAGGATTTGAATGCATTCAAAGTCGCTTTATTTTTTTATTTATCGAAGAAGGGGGGAAAACACTTATTCATCCATTTAAATGAGTAAATAGTCTGTGCGCTCGAAAAGATAAAAGCTATGCTCATAATCCGTATTGACACTCAGAGATGCAGAAAGGAAGATTCCTAAGACCCATCCGCACCCTGCCCCGCTGAAAGGGCCTGATCCCCATTCAGGAGGCAGACCTAATGCTAAAGATTTCCTGACAGATTTCTTTCACTGGATTGATCAGGACATGTTGCTAGTAAGCGAGCGTGCCCAAAGAGACATTTAGGAGGGTGTTCGGTTAGCAGGTGCTTATCACTTGTCTTGAGGAGCTTCTATCAGCCTCAGAGAAGCGTGATTGTGTCTGAAGGCGTTTGCTGTTCTTATGTGGTGGAGTGGTGGAAGACGCTTTGTTGTCCTGAGACGGAAGACCAGCAGAGGTCTTCTTTATTCTGGAGAGCTTAAAGTCACAGTTCATCATTTACTCACCCTCATTCCATTCCAAACCTGTCCAACTTTTTTTCTTTTGTGGAGAATTTTTTTAAGAATTTGCAACTTTTTGTCTTTATATAAGGAACGCCAAAACATCCCAAATGGACCTCATGATAAAGAGGCCACCTATATTTGGTTCTGGATGTGACCCCCCTTCCTTACAAAAAAAGAAAAAAAAAACAAAAAACAATTTTAAGCAGTTAACCAATTCTACCTGATGCAAGGTCAATCACAACACTTTGCAAACTTAATTTGAAGCAAAAGTAAATATGTGAGCTTGGACCATAAAAGCAGTCGCACAGGTATATTTGTAGCAATAGCCAAAATACATTTTAATGGTCAAAATTACAGATTTTTCTTTTAAAAATCATTTTCAAGCAAATATCATGTTCCATGAAGATATTTTTCAAAACCTAATTTTTGATTAGTAATATGCAAAGTGCTGTCAAACGATTAATCACATCCAAAATAAATGTTTTTGTTTACATAAATGTGTGTGTACTGTTCATATTTATTATGTAGTCTATATGTAAATAGAAACACATGCATGTGTATATTAAATTAAAAAAATGTTACGTTTATATATTTAATATATTTATAATAACACTTATTTGAATAAAACTATACATATAAAAATATTCTCAAAATATATACTGTATGTATGTGTTTTTTAAAGAAAATACACAGTTTTTATAAAGAAAATATATGTGTGTGTGTGTCCAGTGTATTTTCTTTACAAAAACACATACATACAGTATATA
>JAUCMS010000127.1:19138068-19168035 GCA_032357445.1 Enteromius radiatus
CAGTTTTTATAAAGAAAATATATGTGTGTGTGTGTCCAGTGTATTTTCTTTACAAAAACACATACATACAGTATATACTTTGAGAATATTTTTATATGTATAGTTTTATTCATATAAGTATATATTTATTCATATCATTATTGTGTATAAATATATTAAATATATAAACGCAATATATATATATATATATATATATATATAGAAAGATATAGAGCGAGACTTTTATTTTGGATCCGATAAATAAAGAGTTAATTTACAAAAACCTGATAAACGGCACTTTAAAAAAAGTAGAAGAAGTTTTTTTTTTCCCACTTTCAAGGCATCGCGAGTTCACGTTCTCAGCCGACCAGCGCCCTTGATCTTGAACAGAAGCCGATCAGTTAGCGAATCAGCACGCTGTATTCAGGGCAGGTGACAAGGCTAAAGACGCGCAAGCTGAAAAGAGTTGTAAAGAGATGTAAAAGGAAAATAAAAACTGAAACACTTTCACAGAAACTTGAAAAAGCAGCGCATTATAATGGTGAGAGAAAAGCTCAGTGTATTGCTTGTAATCACATCCGTATAACGTTAGAGTCATTGATCATAACAACAACAATTAGGCATCTACATTGTCATTTGAGGAGATAAAGATTAAACGAGTGTTTTTGTTTAACTCTGGAACATGAAATGTGGAGTTATCTGCTTTTGCCAAAACAAGACTGTTGTAAGGTGACCAAACGTGCCATTTTTCTATATTGCTTTGATTCAAAGTACCTCGAGAGCGTTTTGAAAACATAAAGAACCCATGTTATACACTGATCGGTCTGCAAACGCAAACAACGCCAAAGCCTAGATTTTTTAGGGCAATGTGTCCTGGAATAATGGCACGTATGGTCACGCTAGATTGTTGGGAGTTATCAACTTTTGCTATTAAACAAACTCTTAGCATATCAAAAAACATAGCCACGCAGCCAACGAGCGCTAAAAAATACATCTACGTCACGGGCTCAAACGTAACTTTTAAAACAGGATCCACGAAATGGTCGAAAAAATTACCACTTTGTGACATTTCCACTTTGTGACATTTTTAGTGACATACTGTATATTACTGTTTTAAGCAATGTACAACATGTATATATCTGTAAACAACTTCAAAAAAGTGTTTTAGGGTTTTGTGACCTTTTAAATTTAGCCTACTTTAATTTTATAAATTACTGTATATGTTTTATTACTGAAACCAAAACAACGTAACTGCAGTTTGATTGATAGTACTTGGAATGTGCAAAAAAAAAAAAAAAAAAAAAAAAAAAAATAGCCTAATAAAATAAAATGAATAGCAAATTAACTATTAACATATAGATGCATATATATATAGATGGGGAGTAAATATTCACAGATTAAATTTTTTTATTTTTGGGTGATCTCAAGAAAGTCATTTAGAGATAATCTCAAGATGATTATTCTGTTGTGTGTGACTCTGCATTTCTGCAAATATTTTGTAAGATAATATTGAGTACTTTTTAGACACAATAGTTTTGTGAACTGCTGTTAACACTATTTAAAAATAATAAAATAATGCAGACTGATGGCCTATAACAAAAGCATGTGCCATCGATTAACAACCTTGTAGCTCACAGCAGGTCTGTTTTTAAAGGTTTATAAGTTATTGTTCAAAATCAATCCCTCTGGGGAGGAAACAAATAGGATTTTTAATTCCAGAAACAGACTGCTTCACTCTGTTGACTTTCATCGTAAGACAAAAGAAAACAAAGTCTTTGAAACATACTGCAAAATATTTTCTCTTGTGTAGAGAAGAAATAGAAGAAAAAAAGTCTGGTTTGCAATGACTCACTGCAAATGGTGAAATAATTTTTCTTTTTGGATGAACCACAAACGTGTGAAGGATTCTCTCAGGAACTTTTCAGCAATTGACATCATCACAAACAGCCGTTTTCGCAGTGTGCTCCTGTCCTTACCATTTTCCCACTCTTATGTGTTTAAGGACCCCCTAAGCTCTGCTATCCACAAAGCCTAAACGATGCTGCCCTTTCTTTTTTCCCTCCATCTGTAAAGAGGGAAGAACAGAGGCAAAGCACGAGAGAGAAAGAGTGAGCCATCGATCAGTGCCGATCGTTACACGGTCCCGCACCCTGCCTCATTGTTTTTTATCTTGTCTCTCAAGCAGGGTGAACCCTTGTTGCCATGGCATCCCCCACACATTGGCGATGGCACTTCAACCCTTTAGCTTAATGATCTCTTGGCTGATAGCCTACTTGTCAAGCTGACTCGCTCTGTCAAGAAGCAAGGAGGATATTTGAATCGCTAGCATAACCATAACATCTCCTTACAAGCCATTTCCACTTTACTTTCACAAAAGCGGGGCATCTAACCACCCCCTTCCCCCCAGTAGCGCACGTATATAGGCCTGCGTTGATTATTTATTTCAGACTCCTTGTAGTTCACCATTGTACGGCTCTCCCGATGCCGAGTGAAATCTTATTTTACATGGAATGAAGCCAATTTCTATTCATTCTGTGTCTTTTTTGTTTTTTAGTCATTACTTTAAACCATCACAGTGCTGGCAGATCAGAGCCGGGTGAAGGATTACCGTTCATATAAATAGCTGGCATTGATTCGGCAAAAAGAGAGACTTCTCTGTCATTATGGAGACAGAAAATCCTAATTTAGAAATGTGAACAAAAACGCTGAGCGTTCAATTCAATTCAGTAATCCTCCATATTGCATGAAATCAGAGGTGTCGTGTTACAATGCGCAGTTTAAGTCAGTGTGGAGATTTAGACAAAAGGTAGCGCCTGGAGCTATATCATGATGTACTGAGCTAGAAAATGTGTTCTTAGTCAGTGTTTCATTTCATCTCATTCAATTTTTTTTTCATATTTGAAAGTACCCTCTCTGTTACCTTTTTATTGCGGTATATGTACAGATCTCATTTAAATGTATGCGGTTAAGGCCTTTAATATTGAATCAGAGACACAGAACCGTGGATAGGCCCTCGTTAATTAACGTATTTTCCTTTTCTGTCTCGCTCACTGTTTCTTTCTCATTGTGTCTTTCAGGCGTGCCTAATCGTACATGACTTTGAGGAGACGACGTGCGCTACAATCCCAGCACGTCGTATTTGAATATGGACAGAAACAGATCAGACATTAGCAACTGCTATTGATCCTCAAATAGGGGCCGAGCTGTCTGTTTTGAACGTTGCTGCCCGGTCGATCCCATCTGACCTACTGTTCACAAGGTAAAAAAAAAAGAGAAAACAAAACGGGGAAGATTCTGCTCATAATTGGGTTGCGGCAGCAGTTGCTATTTTCATCGACATGAGAGGCTCATCATCTCCAATAACCAGTATCACAAGATGGAGAGTTCAGCCTCTCGTTGTTCAGCTGTATTGTGCTAAACTGATGTTAGAAAGCTGATAGTCTTCTCTTTGAGGATGTTTAAGAGTTGTTTTGTGGTGGGTATATTTTCAAATAATGCAATTAAAGTCCACAATATACTGATAAGAACATTGGGATTTTAATGTATTTAAAAGAACTCTCATATGCTCACCAAGGCTGCATATATTTGTTGAAAAATACGGTAAAGTAGTAATATCGGAAGATATTTTTACAGTTTAAATGTATTGTTTTCTGTTTATGCAGTTTATTCGGCAAAGCAATTTTTTCAGCAGCCATTACTGCATTACTTCACAGTCACGTGATTCTAATATGCTGTTTTGGTACTCAAAGGCATTTCTTATTATTATCAATGATGAAAACAACTGTGCTGCTTAAAGGAACATGCCAATTTTTTTAATTTTTGAAAAGTTGAATTTTTTTGTAACTTAGTATAGATCATTGAATCTGATTAGACTGCTAGCTTCACACATTAAAAATGACCAAATATTTTAGATATATTTCCTATTTAAAACTTGACTCATCTATTGTTATATTGTGTACTAAGACTAATGTAAAATAAAAAGTTGTGATTTTCTAGGCTGATATAACTAGGAACTATATTCTAATTAAATAATCAGTCTTAGCATACAATGTAACTTTAGAGTCAAGTTTTAAATAGGAACATCTTAACTATGATAATTAACATAACAAATATGTACGTCACTCTGGCAACATACTGCAAGAGTACAGACACATTACACTGAGGTGTTAACAAGATGCATATCAAAGTTTCCACACAAACCACCCTTGGCAAAATGTTATAAAATGAAAATAATTTGCAATGCTGGAAAAATGCTATTGGTTATCATGTTAAAAAGCACATAGCTTATTTTAAATATTTCTGTTTCTTCATGCTTGACAGGTCTTCATGCATGTCAAGTGTAGGCCACCTGATTTCCTACCAGCTGTTGTTATTTATGTATGCATTTTAAATTTGTCCGAGCGCACATCTTCAGATTTTAGTCCTTCCTCTCTGATGCGATGTAAATATTAATGCTATGAAATATGCCTGCCTACAGCTTAGGTAAGGATTATTTAAAGTCGGCTCCAAATTTCCATTCATATCCTTTGGTATGAATGCATGCGCTACTTGCCGGTCTGTGGGATTCCTCTATCTCTGACTTTTTGGACCATAGCACACAAATACATAAAATGTTTCATTTTAGTAGATCATGGAATAAACCCACAGTGTTTAAAATACCCTGATTTAATGCTGCTGTTATCCAGGATGCTCAAGACAGGGGCTACACATCTCTGTTGCTTTATTGCATTGGCCATGTGCAAGCCTTGCATGAGTTGAAGCACCGAACCTTTTTATGCACTCCACTGGTTAGTTGTGATTTTGTCACATGGAAACACTCAGCTAAATGTGCAGTTTCTTCTCACACCCTTGGACTAGTGAAAACAAGTCACTAAAAACCTGTGCTTCCTTGACTTAAAATATATATATTTAAAATCATTTTAGTTTTATCCCAGATTGTTCAATACCTTCTTTCGTTAATTCAAATCTAACAGTTGTGGCAGTATTGTGAGATGTAAACAGATATAACATATAGATATAAAACAGTCAGTAATGAGTTTTCATCTCACAATTCAGTTATTTTTCTGCCAAACCAAACCAAAAAAAACCCAATATCGTGCAGTTCTAAATTTATATCTTGAAATTGTAATATTTGTGAGGAGAAAAATATCTGAATTATGAGATATAAGTTCAGAATTGCAAGGAGGGAAAAAAAAGAATTGTCAAATTGTCCAACAGTTGAGAAATGAGAGAGAGAGAGAGAAAGAAAGGAAACTGTGGGATTAACTTTGGAAAAAAAAAAAAATTAGAAATTGCACGTTTCCCAAATAATTACAGAGATAAATGAATGATGTAAAATCCAAAATGTATGGAGTTTTTTTGTTTTTATTTGAAGTGTGATCACTACTTACACTGTGTGTGTCTATATATATATGTGTGTGTGTGTGTGTGTATATATTACAAAAACCCTCTTATTTGACATTGCTTTCTTTGTAAGGTGCGAATATGGGGCAACGTTGCTTCATCCAACTTCACCACGTCCTTTTGAGCTCCTGTGATGTCCAGAGCTGATTATGAATAGTCTGTCAGGCATAGAGTTGAATAAAGTCAATAAGGAATAACTTCTCCCATTACTATTTGAGGCAGTTAGATGATGGATGCCTTGCATTTACCGCCAAGCGCTATCTAAAGCACTTATAGCCACTTTTCAACCCCCAGACAAGGCAAAAGTAAGCTTGACTTTTTATCTGCTTTTATCCCAGTGCATACTTGCCGCCTTTAAAAAAAAATCAGTTTTACTATTTTATCTTCCCATAATGTAATATGGCGAGCCAAGCACTTCCTGCATATCATAAGGTATTGAAAGGTACAATTGAGTTAGACTAAAGAGCTCTGAAGAATGGAGGGTACTCACATTCTCTTTTTTTGCTGTAAATTGACACTGAAATGGTCTGTCTCACGCCCTCTCAGATGGATAACTTGCATATTAACTGGCTTGAAGCAAATTGTGTCAAAATGGGGCAGAATGCAGTAAATGAGATATCTATCGCTTCAGATCGCATTTCCTCTCATCAGTGGCCTTCTTTATTTCCTCACTCCCGTTAATGGGAGTTTATGACGTCTGCTGATGACCTGACCTTGACTCCCCTTCCACGGCAAATGTACTTTGTTCCACAGAACTAGAGCACAGTTAGTATCCGCCAAATGAGGCGTGTAATTTGTGTTGCTAAACATCCCGCTTCTGACACCTGTGAACTAGTTAAATCAAGGGGGCAAGCACTTACACCTTTTCTGACATTGACGTCTTTCAGCGTATATTTTTCCAAGTCTTAGACTTAATCGGTGGGGGGGTAGGGGGCTCTCGTCAGATTGAGACTGTCTGGGAATATCTAACGCTCCCAAAAAAGAAAAGCTTTGAATATACATACGATTAATAATTAATTCCATACTTTATTCCCCTTTGAAAGTTATTATGCAGAATAAATATTTCATTTGAGTACAAGTCTTACATGACAAGTGTGCAAAGACAAGGGATAGTAATGGCACACGGTTTGACAAGTCTGTGTAGGATTGCGGTCTGAGAGTTGGCCTCCCTTTCTTATAAATATAGCATTTAAGAGACGCCTCTATTTTTGGTCATTTCCCATGAATTAATTCCCTTTTCTGGCTCCTTAAACATTAGTGGCACAGAGTGTTTTCCGAGCCCGTATGCATCAGTCGACCGCGAGGGTTGTGTTATTAGCGAGCTTGAATCGGAGCATCTCTCCCTCATGAATTGGTGCAGTTATTCCAACTTTAGATGGCTTGATTTGCAATGATACGGTTTTTGTGTTCGTAAATGTGACAAGGGTTCCTTCTGTTTGAACTGGCTTGTTGTCTGTTGTTATCTGTCTTACACCTCCTGATCCATCTGTCTTTCCTCCTCCTTTGCCTCTCTGTCTCCATCTTCTCTCTCTCTTTCTCTCCCCCATTTCCTGATGTGCCGCAGAGAGACACAATTATCCACTTCATTTGAGTCGCCGTGATAATGGTTGGCCCAGCCCTCTCGGGGAAATAGGTAGCAGTAATTGTGAATGGTGTAATGAGTGTGGAATTGTGAGCGTGCTGGGTGACACCATTAGAATCGACCCGCTCCTGACCTCAACCCCAACAACAAGTGAGACCCCCCAGCCTTCAAAGCACAGCAACCGCACCGCAGCCATTTCACTTCTCGGACAATTAATCCCAGCCTTCCTTCCATTTGTATTCCCACTGTTCCTCTCCTTCTCACCTCCTCTCCACTATGAATTTTGACACACTTAACTGGGCTTTTATCAAGTGCAGTGCAATAAATCAGACAGGATGTGACTTTTCGAGTCCCAGGGTTCCTGCCGCCATGGAAAACAATTGGAAGATCAGGGAATTTTTAAGATTGTGGATTCCGTGCTTGGAAAAAGAATAGAAATAAATGTAATTATAACACTTTGATAACACATTGAGTTAGTTTTAATGAAGTAAGCAATGCACAATAATTTTACTGCATTTATTTTGATGTTGAACAGGTTTGGGGTCTGTTATACTCACCAAAGCTGCATGTATTTGTTTAAATATACAGTATAATGTTGTGAAATATTGTAACAACTATAAATATCTGTTTCTTTTTTTGTTTTTAGTTTTTTTGCTGAAGCTGAATTTTTCGCTAGCCATAACTCAGTCTTTAGTGTCTCATGATCCTTTAGAAATATTTCTGATATGCTGGTTTGGTGCTCAAGATCAGCATTTCTATTTATTGTTACAGTTGAAATTGATTATGCTGCTAAATATTTCTTCAGAAACTATGATTTTTATTATTTTTAATAGACAATTAAATAATTATATAAAAATAAATAAATAGGCCGAAATATGTAAATATACTATTGCCAAGCCTTTTAAATAGTAATTTGTAACATTTCAGTATGTAACTTATTTATTTATTATTATGGTCGCACTTTATATAAGGTCCATTTATTTTCTCGCTATTAACAAACCAGTAACTACGACTTTTGCCTCATTAAACTTCTACTTTTCTTCTCGTTTTCAGTTAAATTTGATTAAATCGGATGAGTTTAGGTATGTATATGGTCATGCAAAATTTGTGCTTTCTAAGTAGTAATAAACAGCCAATGTGTTTATAATGGGCATGCTAACAAGCAACTAGTTAATACTATGAATTGGTCCCTATACTAAAGTGTTACTATTCTTATTAATTATTAATTGATTCAATTATTATTCATGATTTAAGTTATGAATTAATTAAATGCATGATATATTTATAAATGAACATTAATATTACAGAGATGAATCTAATTCGTTAACAACTGAACCTTGTTGCAGTTGAATACCGTAATAAAGACTAACAAGAAAAGCGATGGTAAGAAAAGGTGTGGGACCCCTGAAGGCCACAAAGAAACAAGAGTGCTGCTGGAGGCACGAGTTACTGGTTGTTACCAGTTGCCGCATTGCATCTGACAAAAAGAGGATGATACACCTCCCTCCAGCCTCCATTTAATCCTGCTGTAGGGTTTCTATTCACCTTTACCTTCCGAAAGCTTCTCCCGCTGCTTTCAGCTGCACGCTACAGCATGTAAGTGAATCCGTGTAAGATTTCACCGTCGGAGTAGCTTTCCCGTTACTCAGAGGCGCTGACACCTTTGCACCTGCAAGCAGACAGGTGAGCGGAGCGCTACAACGTGCCCCAATTATCCACCGTGGCAGTGCGTTAGTGAATGATCTGGCTGGAGAGAACAGTGGGGTGCTGAGGAACCGCAGGGGGCCTCCTGACCTGAGGTGCTATTAATCTGGGTGCAGAACAGCTGAGAAACAGCTCCACTTGTGTGTTTGATGAGCCGCTTATCATGGAGCCCCGCTGCTTCTGAGTGCGGATGTGTTGGGCTCTCTTTTAAAAATGCTTTGTATTAATTAACCCCCTACCCATGGCTCCCCTGTTCAGGCTGATCTCCGCTTGGCTTTTGTTCTTAATGTAGTAACTTGAGGTGAGCGCGCGAAGAGTAACCGAATGCAGCGATGGTTTGAATTTGTGGAATTTGTGAGATTCGAGCCAGCACGAGTCAGTTTGTGTCAGTAGTTCCAGTTTCATTTTGGGATTATATAGTGCTCTTTCAGTGCGTTTGACTTCTCAAATCCTTCAGTACTTTTTTACATCCAATTATCATTAAATTGCCATTAAAAGAACAGTGATCGGGGCTTGTCAGATGCCTAAACCATTCACATGATTTCATATTCCTTTTGCTCAGCAAAACAGCTTTTGCTTGTGTGGAATGCTTTTGTGAATCAGGCCCATTTTCTCAGCCTTAATTAAGGGCAGACAACAGGGCCTGTCTTGTAAAACTCAGCTGTACACTTAAACCAGCTGTCACAAAGCTGACATCAGTGTCTTAAATCCCCGGCAAGCAGGCCAGCGGTGACAGCGTTGTGGAAGAAATGTCCTTTGGTGGAAAGCATGATGTAGTCTTAAAGTAAAGCCGTGGCAGCCACTAGCCTTTTCGCTTTTAATGAGAAGTCCGTATCTGATTACGAGGACACAGATATCCGCCAAACTATTCAATGTCATGAATAGAAATACTATGAAACTGGAATTAATGTGTGACCTTTGTATAATAACATTTAATTTTGACTGTTTGAACGGAAGCTTAAAGGTGATCTGGACTGCCCTGCGAGGGCTAAAAGAGATTTTCACTATAAAATTGGTTTCAAAGAAAGGTGGTGCTAAGTCCACCCATACATTTTTTTATATTTATTACTGGCCTTTCTGCCAATTTTATTATAGATGAAATTAAAGAGAAGACTGAAAATAATGGGGAGAAGGGAAAGGGAAATGGGATTTTTAAATGCCGTGAGCCAGACTTAAACTTCTGTTGTCTGCGTAAGCATCAAAACTCAGCAAGCTGTGACTGTCATCCACTAGCATTCGTTTTCAATTCACTTTCGATTTCAGACTATTGCCAGAAATATTTGCATTATTGTAAAATGAATGCTTGACAGTCATATTGTGAAATTTTATTACAGCGGTAACACTTTAGAATAGGGAACACTTATTACCTCAATAAATTGCTAATTTGCTGCTAATTAATAGTTAGTAATGTGGTTGTTAAGTTTAGGTATTGGGTAGGATAGGGATGTACAATAAGGTCATGTAGAATAAGGCATTAATGTGTGCTTAATTAGTTCTAATAAATGGCTAATATTATAGTAGTATGCATGCTAATAAGCAACTAATTAAGATACCTTGAACTAAACTGTTACAATTTTAACATATTTTTAGTGTAGCTTATTCCTGTTCTGGCAAAGCTGAATTTTCAGTAGTCATTACTTAGTAGTGTCACATGATTCTAATTGGTGCTTAGGTTATCACTATCAGTGCTGAAAACTTTTTTTTTTTTTACTTAAAGACTGAATCCAACTATTTGAACGGTAATGAACTTACTTTATGGGACTTCTTATAAGTAGATTTATTTATTTTGTTAATCTAAAAACAACACAAGTGCATTCAAAGCGTTTTTTAAACACACTCTGAATGCACATTAAGTTGTTTTGGATTTAAAAAGTCATGCATTCTATGTATGAGTATTTATGTTCCCTGGAAATCTAACCAATGACCTTGGTGTTGCTAGCACTGTGCCAGTTGACTTACAGAGGCTGAGAAGAGAGGATAAAGGGTGAGAGATGAGGAGGAAAGAGTCAGAGGGAGGTGGAAACTAGGAGACAGAGATGGAAGGGGACCGAGAGGTAGACATCTGCTGTCCAGCTGAGCCACCCTCACATTAACTCACTCAAGTGCACACTCTCATTGTCACACTTTCCCAAGGGCCCCTGATATCTAGGTCTGGGGACAGGGAAAGTGTATTTCAGTCACGCACAAAGACAAGCAACAACTAAGCTCTCTCTCTCTCACACACACACACTGGAACTTAATTACACTTGGCCACAGCATCGTTTATCCACCTCTTTTTTAAGATAGCACACCGTATCGTCAGAGTTCCCTCTTCCACCCAGCAGATGGCGCTGTTGTCACTGCTTTTTCAGGCACCTGTGGGAAAGGCAGCTGAAATGCCAGCAAAGCCTACAGGGGAGGGTTAAGGATTACTCCTAAAATCACACTCAAATGCCGTTAGCTGAGTAAAGAGAGCTTATTGTTCCCTCAAAGTTTACATGTCAAGGTCATTAGTGAGTCGAGCTCATAGATTTTAGCTTGATGCCATCTTACACTAAGCTGCTCCGCACAATTCCCCAACCATATGTGTGTGTGATCGGGGGTGTGCGACATCATCTAAATAAATCATGCTAAATCATTGTATTCTCAACAGGCTGCCATTGCTTGCCAGCAGTTCTCTTCCTTTCGTTGCCTCAGCCGCGTTCAAACACCGCTTCGCCTCCTAAAAACTGCCGAGGAGGACCGAAACCCGCCCGTGTGTAAGCGGCCCCTGTCGAAGCATGGGTGCATGCGCACAGACGCATGGCGTTTCTGTGGATTTAAATGCAGTCGGGCACATTATCAGGCTGTGCTCAGTCAAGCTCAAACATTCCATAACCTCAACCTTCTCCCTGACCCCTCCCTGCTTTTAACAACTGCCGACATAGTTTTGTGCTGTTATGTGATCATGCTCGGATGAAATCTGTCAAACAGCCCCCTGAGTTATTAGGCTGTCTACGTCTGACCTTTCCGCAATCAAAGATATATGACTTAAGGGCTCAGATTTGCCATGGCAACGGGTCCAATTTGCCGCCGTGAGAAAAGGTCTAATTGTTGCAGAAATTTAATGATCTAGCGCGACATCGGGGGCTGTGAGATTTTATGAACTGTTTACGCTATAATTTTCTTTTGTTAATGCATTCCCTGCTTAACCCTTCCACTGCCGGCCGCCTGGAGCGAGAAGGGGGGTGTTCGGAGCGGGGAAAGGGAAGCATGCTGTGTATTAGTAGGGGAGGTCTGTGCATGTTTGTATGCGTGCTTGTACTTCAACCTGTTTGCAGATCTGCCGTTTAGAAGGTGAAAATAGGGCAGGTCGGTTTCCACCAAAAAGCTCGGTATTATCGCTCCACCAATGTAGACATCAGTAATATATTCTACAAGGTCAAAGACAACTGAAATTAAAATGTCTAATCAGTTAATTTGTTTTATTGCGAGGGACGGCTGTGTGATTGGACACAGGCGAGGCGGGCGAGAGATAGATGGAGGGAGTGCAGATGCTTAGATATGCACACTGATATTTTGACTGCTCTTGATGTGGGGAAGTATGGCCGTGTTATTCTGTCATTGAATGTTGATGAACCTCCGACTCCTCTCTTTCTCTTTCTCTTTCTCTCTCTCTGTCTGTCTTTTTTGTTTTCCGCCCTTTCCCTCTTTAGTTTTTTTTCAATCTATGTTACATTCATACAAGACTGATTTTATTAGTTTGCCGAAATAGACTTATATTTTATATCTCATTAAATATTCAAAATAAATGCAGCATATTTGATACGTTCATACATATTCAGATTCAGTAACAAGGATCAGAATATTTTGATTGAGCCTATACAGCGAAGAATATTTTGAATTTTCTTTTTGCGTGCTGATAATTCCATTCAGAGGAACGAGTTGAATTACAATTGATCTCATTGTTTTCTTATTGCTCTTTAGATTTTTTTACATTTTTTTTTGCCGGGCTGCCTGCACAGTTCTGTCATGAAATATTTTAGTTAGATGCATTTGTTATTGTACTTTATAGGCTAAAGTGTTTTGTGTATTGTTTCAGTGAATTTAGTCGAATCCTTAATATCTTTCCAGTCAGTTTCATCTGATATAATGTGAAATGTTGTTTGGACAGGTAAGACTTTCATAGATGTGTATTTGTGTTGGAACATAATACCATCTCTTTGTAAGAAATGCTATGAGGGAGATAGCTTTTGTTCTGTAGTCTATTTAATTGCATAGTGCGGGTGAATGTGACCTCCATTAGGTCCAGTAAAGAGGAATGCTGCTCTGCTGTTTGTTTTACTTTAATTCGCAGTAGAAGAGGACTGGCCTTGATTTATTAGCGCTCAGTGTCAAATGACCATGATGAAGTACATTTCCATTTTAAAAGACTTCAGCACTCAATCTGGGAATGTTACGATGGAAACAAACAACATGATTAGTCAGTGAAGGAGAGAGGGGGCACTATATTGAGATCTGAGGGAGAAAGAGCAATGACCATGTATTAATGAGACTGTGACGTTTCATATTTTATCCGTTTACTGTCTGTATACAATATGCAAATTCATACTTCATTACAATCAGAATAAAAAAAGACCTCCCGATTAAACATCATGCAGGGCTTTAATTAAAAGAAATGTTTGTTGGGTAAACATTTGCAATGCAAGTCAAGAATAATGCAGAATGTGCTCACTCAAACCCTTATATATTATCATTATATCATATTATTATTATACATGTTACTGTTCAAAGGGTTTGGTGTAAGATTTATGTTTTTAATTTTGTATAATAAACATGGTCAAAAGTAACAAAAGAATGCACTTTCTGTTCATCATAATGTAAGTGTAACACATATTCTGCATAATTAAGCAGAATAACTATTTTAAACATTGGAAAAAATAGTAATACTAAAAAAAACAAACAAACAAAAAATCTTGAACACCAAAAAAGCATATTATATTGATTTCTGAAGTATCATGGGAAACTAAAGACTGAAGTAATAGCTGCTGAGAATTCAGCTTGGCTATCACAGGAATAAATTACATTTTTGGAAGTATTAAAGTTTTTTAATTGTAAATAATAGTTTTTTACTGTATGTATGCTCAAAAAGCATTTAACAATCACATTGGCCCCAAACTTTTGAACAGTACTGCATATATTTACTGTAGATGTAAATGAACAGATATGGTAAAACCGGTCTGTGAAGTTTAACTAATGCATCGCCATATGCCCAGCTGACTCAGGTGGGTAAAAAGACTTGACAGCCTTGCAAAATCTTGATGCTTTGCTTAAAGCTATTCTATGGGTCTTTTGCAGTGTACCTTTCAAGTTTACATCAACCCACACAAACTTGTCATTGTAAAACTTGCAAGGTGAGGAGGTGTGTGTGTGTGTGTGTGTGTGCCGGCTGCTCTCCAGCACAGTGATGAAGTGATTTTTAAATGAAAATACACCTGTCTTTAGGACAAATACGTGGCACTAATTACTTGTCTAACCTAAATCTCCTACTGCCAGATGTTGCTAAAATACAGAGAGACAGAGACAAATTGTGCGCCACTCTTTTAGCCAGTGCACAAATATAGACGTTTAAATCATTTTTTCCTTGACCCTGTTAGAGAGGCATTCAATGTGAGCACTAAGTCAAGGCTGAGACTAATTGTAACGGTATGGTAGGTATCGCCTAATCTTGTCTCTCTCCAGTCTGTCCCTGACATAAGAGGGATTATACTCTTATCTACCCCTCCTCCTTATGTTCCCCTACTCTCCAATTCACATTTCTATTTCAGTTACGTCCTTTTCACCTCTCCCTACCCATCCTGCCCTTCTCTCCTTCGCTCCACCTTTCCGCCATCAAAAAACAAAAAAACACTCAGTGACTTATACAAAGTGCTGAAGAATTTCATGGCTGCGTTAGATTCACAGAGGCCCTCGAAAAACTAGCGAGGTGTCAGTTACAGTAACCCGGTAAGAGCCAGCCAGGAAGATGAAGACGAATCTTTCCCGTGTCTACCAACAAAAAGGGCTTGATGGAGAAATCAACCCAGGCTCTCTCTCTCTCATTCTCATTTTCTCTTCCTTTTGGGTCCCTCTTTCCTATTTCCTAACTGTCTATATTTGAATTCTGTATGAGGGGGAAATTACGTGCGGCCACCACAAACAGCCTGCCTCTCCTTTACTTTAAAAGACAGGATAATGAGAGAGAATATCTATTTGCTCAGCGTAATGTGTGTGTTCACACTGATGTTAAGAGACTGGCGCGTCAGCCCGCGTGCACGTTTCTGCAGCGGGGGAGAGGAATAGAACGTGGCCTTATATGCATTCCGCAGGACTCGACTGTTGGTAATGGGCTGTGTGGAATATTTACTTATAAAAAAAAAGAAAAGAAAGAAGCTGCTCGCATTTACCACAAGATTGCGGAAAACCATGTCACATTGTTGTGCCCTTGGAGCAAGTTGGGTTTTAAATGCTTTGCTCAAGGCACAACAAACATCACTCAGATGAATAGCAAGACATTAGAGCCCGGAGTCCTTCGGTTTTAAATCAAAATACAATTTGGTAACCTTGCTCTTATTGTAAATTAGATGCTGTTACCTAGTGAGTCATTGGTACACCATCTCATGAGAAGACTTGCACTGAATCTGTGGCTGCAGAACTTCATATAAAACTCTTGTCCCAATTCTAACTTTTGTCATTTATGTTACTCTTATAAGCTCCTTTTTTAAAGCTTTCTTAAATATTTTTGTTGTACTTTCATTCTTTCTTTCTTCTAGTGAAAAATAAATGTACTAAAATGTATTCAAACTGCATTTATTTAATGCTAAGTACACTACAGATATATTTACATATGTATGTACTTAAAAAAATACCCTGCAATTGTACTTTTAATATGCTGTATACCATTATACTGAGTCTGCTAAATTGGAACAAATTTTGTACTTAATGCTCTTTAATTGTATGAAAGTAGTGCTGAAGTCCAACTAAAGATATACTGATTGTTCTAAAGTGGATCTATTGCAAGTATACTTCAGGTACACTTTAAATATCTTGCATTTATTCAAAGATCATATAATCCCAATCAAAAGTGACATTAAAACACACTGTAACACTTAAGAGATTCTACTTACATTAAGTAATTTTGCAACTACATGTTAACTAGCAGTCATTAGAGTATTAGTAGACTGTCTGCAATAACTTTTAACACTTTATTTTGATGGGTCCACAACATACAACATAACAAGGTATATGTCAACATATTCTACTAACCCTAGACTAACCTTAACAGTCTACTCTTGTTAGGAGATGTGGTTGCAAATGAATGAGAATTAGCTCAAATCTATTATCAAAATAACTGACAGATAACTCGAGACCTAGTGATATAATATATATATATATATATATATATTAATCAATTATTAATTCTCAATGCATATTTCTTATTAATAAGTCTAAAATGCATGTTTATGTCACTTTTAATGAGGATTGTGTAATGTTACCCTTTAATATTGCAAAATATTTAAAGTGTACCTAAAGTATTCTTGCAATAGTTCCACTTTAGTACAATCAAATATACTAAGTATGTCTTTAATTGGACTTCAGCACTACTTAGGCACAATTAAAGTGCATGAAGATTAGTTGTTCCAATTTAGCAGACTTTAAATATACCAGTTTAGTATACTGAAAGTACAATTGGATGGCATTATATTAAGTACATAAATATGAAAATGTATTTGTAGTATACTGAGCATGAAATAAATGTCATTCAAATACATTTAAGTATATTTATTTTTTATGACAGGGTAGTTGCAAAGTTACTTATAGTTAGTAGATTGTCTAAAATGGACTATGAAAATAAAGTGTATCCAAACACATTTTAGGCTGAATGTTCACTGAAATGAGCACTGCAAATAACTAGTACTCCAAATAAAGTGTAATTATAATACTTACATTAGTAAACTTTGAGCTATACTTAGTATGAAACAGATTTATTTTAAACATATTAACTTTAATCTATTTACTTATTTATTTTTTTTATAAATAGATTTACTTATTTTTAACTTTGAGATTTAATACTGGATTTTCCATGCTGCTGAATTCAACATTGTCCCTCACAACTGGTGTGCAGATTAAGTGCGGGCCTACATAAGTGAAGAGTTTCAAATGGTCTCAGTGGTCTCTAATCTTGAATTGCCTGAAATACTCTGATTTTGGATGTACAGTGCTAAAAATACATCTTCTCTTTAAACCCTTACAATTACCCTAGATATTTTTTGAACAAGTTATAGGTTTATAGAGTTATTTGAAGATGACCGTTTTTTCCCCAAGAACAATTCACAAAGTGTACCTCTAGGGAGAAGTTGTCTTTCTACTGTCTTTAATGTCATCTGTCTGTCTCATTTCCTATTATCAGCATATGCTCAGAATGATGATTTCAGACGGACCACCAGTAGTCAGGCCTTAACGGCAGACCATCTTCATTTGACATGTCTCCCACGCCTCTCTGTGAAAAATCAATCAATCATTCTAATTATTTGTGCAAATGTACTAATTAGTTATCAGGTGCCCCCTCCACTTGCCTCCCCAGCATCCTCAGTATTCAAAATAAGCTTCAGCGCATGGGAATGGTACAGACCACCAGCAAATATTTACTACTCCCATCTCATTACGTCTGGAGTGGCCACATGTGCTAAAAAGCTGACCGTGAATATTTTAAAGCTCCTTGCATGCTCTAAAATTTACCTTGACCTTTTCAATCTGGTTTGACCACACCAGAGCAGCACCCGGGGTCCGTACTGCCCACTGCATCCATTCATATGCCTTCATGAGTCCTAATGTTACGCTTTGGGGTTTTGTTCGGTTGCATGCATACAGACAGACAAACAGAAGCATACACACTCACACACACACATAGAGGATTTATTTTCTCCTCACTCTAGCTCTTTGAGATTTGCCTGTTAAAGACAACTGATATATTTCAGCTTTAGTGTGTCCAGGGGGAAATGCTGACCATTTTTATTTCTCGAGCTCAGTGATTAGCAAGTTGGTATTTGTCAATACAACGGTTATGAATGATTGGAACCAACCTGAATTGGGGGTATAATCTTTTTTTTCCGCTGTGCTTTGATATTGCTTGTCTGCATTTTTGCTTAAAAAGAAAGTGATTAATCAATAATTAATTTGAAACTGTGGCATTGACAGAGGCAAAACGATGAAAATATTTTCCATAAATCTGCTGTTTATTGCAGGTGCAATTGAGCACTGCTCGGCTGAAACTCGGCACTCATGTAAAGTATGGTGTGCGACACGCTTTCCATGCCTAGTAAAAACCTGCTGTCTTTGAAATGTGAGGCACATTGTAGTTTATAACCGAACATCAGGAAAGTCCTCAGAGTGCACTTCTTAATTGTGCCCAGGAGTTCATCTCCTTGTAAAGGAGACAGAGGAGAGAGTAGCTGCGGCGAGCTCTTGACGGCTGGATAGGGCTGGTTAGAGGTCTCTCGGTGCTTGTTGTCTATCTAGTGCTCTGATAAAGCATCTCTCCTCACTGCATCTGTTCCTGACCTTAATGACACGTGAACATATATCATTGATGGCTGTGCTCTTAATTAACAGGCAGGTTTGTGGTGGTTTGGATAGAAAATGATCATCTGAAATATTTACTTTAGACATCTTTTTTTTTTTATTGGCTTTTTGCTTTTACTTAAATTAAACCTCTAGTTCCTGAATTTCAATTGAGGTAACAAACAGGATGCAGAATTTGATTGTAAATGTGAGCATGAGTAGTTAAAATGAATTTAAAAAGCTGTAATATTAAACTAAAATCAAAGCTTGTCAGGACAAACCTAGCCTTACTTAAATGTTTGAAAAAATGCTTTGAAATGTATAGGTTTACAGGCCTTATGGGCAGATAGATAGACGGATAGATAGTCCTCATTCTCAGAGCACCCATGTTTTGTGTTTACAGTCTGGATCATTTAAAGACAATGCCGCGTCAAAGCCTATCTTTGATCCTTGCGCCAGCTCTTCTTTTCCCAGCGGTATTCACCCCAGCCCTTCCTGCTGTATTGTTCAGGTGTACCTCCAAAGATATTTTTTAACTTCATTGTTAAGAAATCACCACTCTGTGGACATTTTTTCTCCCTTTCCACAATGGACAGTTTGCTTTGTCCTTTCACCCGGAAATGTTGGAGTTGTTATTTTAAACCTGGAAGTCTTGCTTTATAGTGAGACATGACTTACACAGACACAACATCCTTTTCCTTAGGAGAAAAAGGTGGTGACCGCCGATGTCTGGTAGTAGCTCCTTAAACAGCTGGGTTTGTGTTGGGTGTGTGTTTGTGTGTGCTCGCACCAGTCTGGATTCCAGGCTTGACAGTAGCATTGACCAGGAGGAGGAGAAGGACCAAACACAGAGCGATTTAAAGGAGGGAAGAAGATGAGAAGGGGAAGGTGTAAAGCAGCTGTGCTGGGGCCATATGCCAGCCCCTTAGAAGAAGGTAAGGTCTGTCCCTTCACATATCCCTGGCTGAACATCAGAAGGTGGTCACTGGCCACGCCACACACCCAACCAGTCAGTTTGATTTAATGAGAGGAGCTTTGGATGCCACCGTCTGGCCAGAGAAGAAAAAAAGGGAAGAAAGGGTCACATGCCCAAGTCATCGAGCTGCTTGGTTGACTGACAAATACATGCTGAAAGTCCCATGACCCTAGAAAAGGCCAGAGCAGCGAAAGAGGAATAGATTTCTCACCTTGTTGGATCTGCACTTGGTTGTAGAATGTATGTGAGACACGGAGAAGAGACGGAATAAAGAAGACTGCTAATGACTATGAGAGTGAGAATGGCTGTGGTGTCTGGCACAGGAAACTGCGCGTGTGGCAAGGTTTTAATGATGCATCTGCTCATGTCAAATGATTCTGGACACATGGCAAACCCTTGACTGCTGGAAGCTTTGATGTCATCACACACACATATACACAAATGCATGCTGGCACCCCCCCACCCCCCACACACACACACACAAAATAGACACACACACACACACTCACTCACTCGCACATACACGCATGCTCAGCTATGTACCGGGCACTGGCTCACTTTGGCCCCCTCTGGTGCTGCGGTGGCTGATTTTAATGTCCCTGCCTAATGATCTGGCAGCCCTCGAAAGGTAAATGATAATTTGCCTTAAGTGGAGCCTTTAGGCGGAAAAGCCGTGTAATACTTTTTCATTTTTTGAGAAAAACTTAAAAATCTGGCCCTTTTTAAGATGGAGTTATCATTGTGCCATTCACAGATTTCGCTTCGAATATTCATTATTTACAAGAAAGCATCCTACCCTGTTCACTCTTACTTTGGGAGTCTGACCAGAGGATCCATCATGAAAGAAGGCGATGGCGACTGAAGAAGGTTCAGGCGAAGATGGACTGATTGAGACCACAGTAGGAATAGGGACTAAACACTGATTTTAGATAAGTCGTCCCCTGGCTTTGTGAAACACAGCTCATTGGAAGCTTTATAAAGAATATCAGACAGGAATTAACTGGTGTTTCATCAGTCATAAGAACTGTTGCTGCTGCTCTCTGTTCAGCTGTTCTTCGAAGTAGAAAGTAGTTTTCTATATGCCACTTCTGGCCATTTTTCAGCTCGAGACATCAGATGGTCACTGGGTAACAGTTTTTTTTGTTGTTGTTGATGTCAGTGGATACAGCTGTTTCTTTAGGAATGCTAGCCTCGAACAGTTCAACTGACACAATACGTTACAGTTTCCACAGCAGGTGCAATAGTTGCAGCAGCAGCAAGCTCTGATCCACTGCAACAGCACAGGACAGAGATGAAAAGAGTCGGGTTGGCTCGGAGCGGTCGGGGCTTGTCCCTGGGGGCTGGTAATTGGTTAGGGTGAAGGGGAGTTCAGGGCCTGCTTTTGTCTCCCTAGTAATGGGAGATGAGAGCTAAGGAGCCGGGCCTTTTGGCAGTGGCCTATTGCCACCGATCAGTCGGAAGGTTGAAGGCACGTGGGCGCCCTCTTGCTTTTACAGGATCTTCCTCCCTTTCCCCCTCTCTGTCCTCTCTGAGGGTATTAGAAGCAGCCAGATGCTCCGGTATCTGTCCTGAGGGGATGGAGGTTAACCGCTGGCTCGAGTGTTTTTCGCCAAAGGCGCGAGAATGGGAGGTTTCCTTACTCCGCTCATCTCCCTCGTATCCGCGTCTCTCGTGCCTTTCTATCACTTTCCTCATCTTTACATGGGCAAACAGCGTGCCGTTAAATATCTCTTACTCTTTCCCTGGGTAATGACCAAATTCGCCACTTAAAAGATGATGTTTCTCCCTTCTTTTCCCACCTTTTTATTTCTCTTAAGGTTGGAGCTTTAAAGATAATGCAGCTTTTTAGTGATGATGGCGTAAAGTGAGAGCGGAAATGTGATTCAGAGACATTAGGTGGTAATGCAGTGGTTTCGCTACTGCAAAGAATATTAGCCGTTTGATCTTTGAGTGATTCTTCGATAGGGGAGCCCCAGGTGCTATGCCTTAGGAAACATCTGAAATGGTTAAGAGCACTCTCTCTTTACTGTAATGGAGTGAAAAGACTGGATATCGTATGTGCATTTGGAATCTAAAATTCCTCCAGGAGCACAGACTAACTGGAATGTAACATTAACTCGTAGCTTGCACTCAAGAAGACTTGACTGGTAAAGGCATTTTCAGTTGGGAAAACAGAGGTCTTGTAGCCAAGGCGCCATGGTTTTTGTCTGGACGGAGTGTGGACTATGCCTCATATTGTCTCTTTTACTTCTCTTGCTGCACTATTTCTTTCAGATCTCAGTGGGCTTGCGCCCATCTGCTAGCCTGCTAACTCATCCTATCTTTCATCTGCATGTCCTGATCAAAGCTCATTAACACTTCTGAATGAGGGGGAGTTGTCCCACTAAAGCTAACCCTGAGCGGTCTCTCAAGATGATCTGGACACTGGGTTCTCTCATGGCCTGTGATTGTGTCTCTTTGTTTCCAGACTTTGACTAACGGCAATAAAGAGGGCCACTTCTTTGAAATGTTGTTTTTCTTTCTTCGGCGGCAATCTTTGATTCCTCGGGCAAGCCATCCCACTAGTGCACAGCTGCTTGCTTGGCTTGTTGTTCTTGGCACAGCTCTGGTGTTAGCACGCCCGCTACCGGCTTTGTGTAGCACACTCCGAGGCCCTGGCACTTCAAAAAAAACCTCAACGAGCAGCCGCCGAACCACCATTTTAAAACCAGGACACTTGATGAGATAAATGTATGTGGGTGTTGTGCAGAACTGGGTGTCCTCTTTCTAAGAGTACAAAGACCCCAAGGTTACCTGGATGAGCCACTGATCCTGTTCCAGGATCTGAATTCCTGTTTCATGCCATTCCATTCCTCAACACTTCACGTCTGCCAGGTGCAGTTTGCCTGACCTTGGCAGTTTATTGAGATTATATGTTTACCAGCTCCTCTTGATAAATGCTGTCTTGTCTCCTCTTCCCTATCTTCCACATTCCCACAACAATGCTGCATTATTCCCCACCCATGCGTCTCTCCTTCACTGGATTACCCTGAGGATGGATAAGCCAGAAGTGGAGTAAGCTAATAGCTTTGAGTAACACACAGCCAGTGGATGCGTGTGTGTTTGTGTAGTGCACGAAGGAGCGAGAGAACATGTTTGTGCTGAGCCCATGGCTGGTCCAACAGATGTCAGTCATGTGTTTTTGATGGGATCTCAGTGAGAGTTCACCCAGTATGGCAAGATTGTTGATTAATTTGCTGCCTCACAAGTTTTGGGCTTGGAAAAGGTTTTGGCAGAGGCTAGTTATAGCCAAGGTGCTACTAAATGGCATTTTTACTGATTAAGAGGAGTGCGTTGTGTGGGATGTTTTAGTTTCTGCATTAATTGATCATTAAATGGCAAAACAAAACAAAAAAACAAACAGGTTCAGTGTGTTAGAGTGTGGTACCTGTGTTTTGTGAGGTACTGTCGGTTCTAACATTACATCATGTCTTTCCTTCCTGTTAAGTGTAGATCGGTCAATACGGTTAAAAAAGCTGAGCTAACACCTAAATGCTTTAGAATTGACATTTGGGTGTAGCTTCCTGTCTTAAGCTTTTCTGCTCTGAACCAAATTTGAATTTAATGTTTTTGCCTTTTTCTTCCTGACACTCGAATCACTCAGCTGGAGACAAACATGATGTTGTATTTTAACTTCATCATGGTGGTGGTTTGTTCTCATCAGTGCGTTAAAGTCACCTGTGTGTACAGGAGGCAGTATTTAGCTGTGTTCTGCCCCTGTGCCGTGATATTGTTGCTGGCAAATATGTGATGTGGGGGTGGGAGTTAGATTTTGTGTGTGTTTGTATTTGTGTGTGTGTGTGTGTACGTTGGCGAGGACAGGGGGAGAGGGGCACGGTTACCACGGAAATGGATGTGTTGGCCTCATCAGAGGGCTCCCAGCTGGTGTGGGTTCGGAAGCTCGTCTTGGCAAGCGCACGGTCAGGGGGGAGTTTGCATCTGTGCAGCCTTGGCGCTCAGCTGGAGGGGGTTGGGAAGGTTTGGGGCTTCTTTCCCCCCCCACACGTCAGGTTTTAAAGGGGACCCACCCACTGCCACCACACAATCCCACTGGTCTTTACACTGGGAGCAAAAATCCATAGAGTTGTCCACTGCTGTTCCTCTTAGCGGTGTCATTGTGTCTCATTTGATCAGCGTACTTTTTCTCTCTTCCTTTCCATACTTTCTCTCCCTTTTTCTTGTGTTCTCAATCCTTGCACCTTTCTTCTCCTTATTCTGTTTTCTTCTGCATCTGGAGTTTGTGTCCAATAAATTCTTTCTCTTAACTGGCTTCATTTAATTTGTTCTTAATATACTGTAATACCTAGGTGCATATGCTTCCTATTTAGAGGAATTTAAGCACTCTCTCTCTTCTTGTGTGACTTGCAGACTTTGGCTTGTATACAGTTTTAAAGTTTCAGGGTTTTTTAAAATGCTCTGCATTTCGAAACGGCAGTTTCCGTTACTCTACAGGTGTTTAGGGAGTTGACCTGTGCCCTCTTGAAGTGTGTTGTGCATTTGTGTAAACCTTGTGTAAACATGCTTAGGGTTGTTAAGACATGACCTTTGACCTCTCAACGGGGAAGAGTGTGTGAACTGGTGCAAAGGTCAATGATCTAATTATCTGTTGTCTCTTGTTCTTCCAAATGACCATTTAATTCAGTATGTGATATTGACAATGAAAAATGTACCCTGTTTGTAATTTTAGTTTGCATTATTTTGTTGTTCGTATATATTTATTTACTTTTTTATTAGGGATAATTATTGGTAGTATGCACACTATACAACAATAATATTAATAATTGGCTGTCAGTCATTTAAAATGTATTTCATGCTGTGATTTAATTAAGTGAATTAATCGACATAATTCATCGCTTATATAAATATTGATATATCTGTCTGTATTGTTTTTTTATATATATTTCTCAAGAGAAACATGAAGGTGACAATTCCTTATGCAATTTACTATGTTACTTACTTGCATGATTAATTGTGTTAATTTTTAGGTTATTTTCTGATAATTAATCAAACTAAATGAATGTGAATTTGACAGCTCTAATTATTACACATTTTTACATTCAAATTTTGTCTTGCACAGCTGCTTCTTGTGACATCCACTTCCTCCCTCTTACATCTTCCTGTCCATCCGTGCTTTTTGTGTGCTTTAAAAAGAGACAACAGGCACTTGCAGTCTCTTACCTGATGAGGGCTCAAAATAGCTGAACATGGCAAAGATGAACAGGCATGCAAGGCTTGAAGAACCTGTCTGTCTTTCCTGTCCACAATCCTGTGGCTGGTTCCAGCGGTGCTGCCTGACTGCCAGTCTGACACGCTGTGAGTCTTTCTCACACAGTGACACTGGAGGGGACAAGGGCAGCTTTTGTTCATTTTCTGCTTGCCCGCATCTGCCTGCAATAGACAAGACCACTTCTGTGTCCTGGCATCTGCTGGCTTTGATATGGCGTTTAGATTCAGTTAAGTCCAGAGCAAAATGAGACGGGCAAGGGTCACGCAGGCCACATCTCTTTTAATGCACTGCTTTAAATGAGCATTTTATTGTTTTGTGTTTTTGATTTGATTTTTTTTTCTGTTAATTTGTAGTAATAAAAAATCTCAAATTCAAATAATGTAGTTTCCATGTCCTATTTGGAATTCTCTTTCTATAAAATGGCAAAAAGTCAAAGCAATTTACTGTATGTTTGTATATCATGTATTAAACACGTGTAAGTATCTAGGCACTTATATGTGCTGTTTTGTTGTTGTGTCCTGCAGTAAGAAGTGTCTCACACACGTTGACCTTTGACCTTTGCTCACAGTGCTGTCAGCGGCTTGCAGCAGCCTGGCACAACTTTATAATAATGGTTGGTGCTGTCTCAGAAATGCTGTGTAATAGTTCAATGAAGAGCAGGAAAAGGCAAGAGCATTTATCAGTCAGCCACACTGTCTCAAATCCCTTCTTTCATGTACTTCCTGTTTCCTATTTTTTCCCACTTCCTTTGAATGTCTCTTTCTTTTGAATTTCTTTCACTTATTCTTTTGCTCTTTCTTTCTTTTGCTCTTCTGCTCTTTCAATTCAATTTAAAGAAGCATTATTAGAATGACTTGTATAGTAAAAATAGTGATTATATGCCATTCAAAAGTTTGGAATCAGTAAGATTTACTTGAAAAATACAGAAAAAACATCTTGGTGCAGTTTTTAATATTGGTTTAATTAATACTTTTATTCAGCAAGGATGTGTAAAAAAAGTGATAGATTTTGAATAAATGGTGTGCTTTTTAACTTTTTATTCATCCACTTTTTATTAATCACAGGAATAAATTATATTAAAATTAAAACATTAACAAACTTATTGATCCCAAATTCTGATCCCAAAAGTGTATATAAAAATTGTATATATTTTTCCTCTTTTTCTTTGTGTATCCCTTGTTTAAAGGAAGACAGACATGTACTACTCTTCTTTTACACCCCTCTGCCCCCTCTCTGATATTGCTGTCCTGGGGCATTATAACATGTTCAACAGCATGTTACTGCTCTGTTTTATGCTCGCCCCCCACAGGCACAGCCAGCGCTCAGGATGGGTTAGCAATGCCTGCTTAAACGCTACAGATATAAAAAAACAGTTACATATGTAGCAACCTAGTGATCTCCATTTGTGTTGAGTTACAATAAAATGAGACCCAAGCTTCATTCCCTCATATGTCAAATATGCACCATTCATTCGATTTTTTTTTTTTTTTTGCTAGTTTTGAAATGCTCAGCTGCATGGAAGGTTATTTGCATGCAATATGTCTGCCTTCTTTTTTCATCTTTTGTTACCTTTGCAAACCCGTTTGGTCTATCTCTCCCCCTCTTTTTTTTCTCTCTCTCTCTCTACCTCCGAGCTGATCTAATGATTCATGGAGCTACATCGAGCTGCTTGTCGGAGATCAATCATCTTGGTCAGAGCGTTCTGCCGATTGTTTGAGTAGGGGGCCATTAGAGAGAACTGTTTGGAAGTGTTTTGTGAACCTAAGCTGCTTCAAAGGTCAGAGAATCAGAAAAAAACAGTCTTTCTGAAAAGTGCTGCTGTGTGTGTGTGTGTATGCGAGAGAGAGAGAAAGAGAGAGAGGCCTTGTCAGCCTCGTTGTGACTCCGCTGCCCTTTGTTAGTATGAATGCTTAAACAGCTCGCCACGAGCTCAGAACCCGGGATAAATAATTTCCACTGTCTGTCATGCCGATCTGAAATATGCACGGCTACAGCTCGGGCGGAAAGATGAGACAAAAGGAGAGGAGGAGAGGTGAGCCGACAAAGCTGGCATGGAGATCGGGCGCACATAAGAAGGCTGTTTTATGTGGCTTGTCAATACCTACTAATGAGAATCTCCACTATGATTTGCATTGTACAGTTCGAATCCAACATATTGCTAACATGCCGTAAACTTCTGTGAATGGGGGCTCTTGAAAGTCTCAGAGTTCCGTTTTCGTGAACTTGTCAAAGCTGTTATAATTTTTCCAGCTCACTCTTGTTGTGTAGGAGCAGCAGTTTCATTGTTTGACATCTGAAAGTTTTGTTTCGGGAGAACTTTCTGTGCATTTTTATGCACAAGAGTCAACTTTAAAGATCAAATGCCTGACAGCCTTGATGACCTTGCGAATGTGCAATTTGAAACCGATGTGCATTCATGGCAAAGTCACAATTGGCATTAAAGTACAGCGTGCACTTTTTGAGACAAGTGGAAGAAACTTGTCCATGATTCACATGAAGTTAATGGGTGAAAATGACACAAGACTCCTAACTGATTAAATACAGTCAGATGTTTTTGTGATGCACAGAGCCACTTGTTCTCTCTCTCTCTCTCTCTCTCTCTCTCTCTTTCTGAGCAAAATAAGTGGTGTTTGTCAGTTCGGTACTCCAGAAATTAAAAAAGAATTAACTTTTTTTTTTTTTTTTACGCTGCCTCTGTGGGCGCCAAACCTCAGCATCGTGTGTTTGATTGAAGAAGGCATGGCAGAGCAGACGTCCCCCCACCCCTGAACTCACAGTGCCCTGGTAAAAACCGAGGGGGTGGTGGCTGCAGGAAATGTTTACATGTGATAGCTGGTTTAAGACCCAGCAGTTTGCCAGTAATTGGGTAAGCTGGCACAGCGGTGAAGACCTTTTGTTGCACATTCGTCTTGAATCAAAACCACTTTTCCACACCACAAAAGGGGAGCTGAATTGAAATCAGCTGTATTTGGTTGATTTAAGACAGTTTCTATTTCATGGAACCGCATTTAAGGCAGCTGTAGCCTCACCATCGTGCGTCTGCTTGCCAGGCATCTCCATGCTGTCCAAGTCCCATTCACTAAATCATTTTAAGAGACCGAAATGTTTAAATGTCCCCTTAACAATGGAGGAGCTGTCTCAGTGTCTATCAGGATTGGACGATGTGCATAGTTTATTGAAGTTGTGTATGAAACGAAGACGATCCATGCTGATAATTATCTTATTTCCTGTTTGGCTGGTTGCTTGAAAACTTAATGATGCTGCTATTTTAGACTTTTTGTTTTTTTTTTAGTTGATATTTTTTATTTATTTATTTTTTGCCTCCCAGTTCTTGGGAAGAGAGAAAAGTAGGACGCTCACTTTGCAAGTATTGCACAACCCCACTTTCTTGTTTGTTTTTTTTTTTTTCTTAAAGGCACAAATTATTTTAAAAATAAACAAACAAAAAAGCATTTCTCAACTGGAAGAATATTTAATTGTTTTTTGATTACTTAGGATATGGCCATGGGAATTCCTAGTTTTAAATATTTAAAGACATGGAATCCTGCATGAAGCCATATTTCAATTGGCGGTTAACTGCATTTTTTCCGTGCTCAATAATTATTCTCTGAAAACAGTCTAAAAACATCAAAAACATAAATATTTGAATTTCTGTTCAGTGGAGAGCATAAATTAGAAGGAAC
Organism: Enteromius radiatus; assembly: GCA_032357445.1. Classification (NCBI taxonomy): domain Eukaryota; kingdom Metazoa; phylum Chordata; class Actinopteri; order Cypriniformes; family Cyprinidae; genus Enteromius; species Enteromius radiatus. The sequence continues at coordinate 19,166,220 of JAUCMS010000127.1, forward strand.
TCTCTGGGTATCTTCGGTCCTCTCTCACACAGACAGCAGGGACGGAGAGCGGCAGAGAGCCTTTGGCCAGAGGATGGCAGCAGTGAGTAGCCCTCGCCACAGAGGTCTGCCAGTCTGATTATAATTTATGATCCATTTCTATTATAGGTGGGGTGTGCAGAGATAGTTACAGTAATAATTATCAGAGTGAAGCGTTTCCTAGGCAACTAGAATCTTTTTTCTCCTCCATTCATGCGGGCGTAGCAAAAAGTGAGTGTCTGTGTGTAGCATGACATGGCTAGTAGGCCTATGCTACTGATATCGATACTTCAACTGCATGTGACCATTTCACTGAGTTCTACTACTGCAGACTTCTTCTGACTGTGTACAGTCCCTGCAGGCTGGACCACACACGCACTGCCTTTTTTTCCCTCTTCCCTTTTCTTGCATATTTGCAAAGATTAACATTTAATATGCTCTTCATTTTATTTTGAAGAACAAAACAACAATCTTGGCCAACTACTCATTTTTTTTTTTTTTTTTTTTAAACAAGCAACCAATTATGGGAATTACGTTAACGGCTTAGACTCTTTCTTACATCCTTTACGACTGACAATATTGCTGTAATTTTTCTGTACTTCTCTGTTTCCTTCATGTTGGCAGTAGCAGCACAAGTGTTATCCCTGTCTTCACCTCAGCAGCCACGTCCTCCAGGGTCCTACACAAGTCCCCTGCACAATTACAGGACAGCCCTAATTCCTTATCATAAAAATCCAATGGTGTAATGTTGAAGGAATTGCTGTGTTGAGGCTAAACAATAGGCTTCACACACTACACATTTGTGTCATTAAACTCAGCATGTAAGCTTTGAAGTGTCCCTTAATTCGGCCATGCTGCGCCTCTTCCGCATGAAGATATTGCAACAATATGAAGAAAACCAAATGAGAGAGTCAGAGAGACAAATAGAGATGTAGCCATCACCTTTACTGTGAACCGCTTTTATTTTCACTCCTGTTAGGTGTACTACAGAGATTACTTAGACCCATTCCTACGGTTATGGTTAGGCGGAGCACCAGAGCAATAGAGAAACAGTGTTCTCCTGGTACTTCGTACGCAAGTCAGATGTCTGTCTTCAAACCTGTGCAGTATTCCCACAAGGGCTTTAGTGTTCACATTTACCACAAAAACAATACACACTTCAAAAGTTTGCATCACCAGACAGCCGCTGCTGAGGACGGACGCTTAATCATTTGAGTGGGAGGAAAAAATCTCTTAGTGGAGAGGAAACATTATTTGAGATAAGATTATTTGAGAGGACTTTTTTGCTACTTGCTTTGATTTTAAAGAGAACTAAAGAGATAGCTCACCCCAAAATAAATGTTTTGTACTATTTTTATTTATTATTCACTCTTGTGTCCTTCTAAGCATACAAATTACTCTCTGATGTACACTTACATAATGTAATTAAGTTTACTTAAAGTAAAAATGATTCATTAATGCTTCTTAAGATAAACTGAAAGGCCCTGATATATTTAAATGAAATAGAAGAATCAACTGAAATGACGTCCTTTCGAACCACAGACCACAAACAAACAAAGTTTGTTTTGGAGTTTGAATCGGCTGACCAAAGCAAACTTTTTGGGAAGTTCTTTTTGACTCCTAAACACCTTTGAGCTACCATTGGTCGAAGGTGGTTACACAATCAGTGGGTGTGTTCTGGGTCAGGCAAGGAAGCAGCATCTCTAAGTCACTATATACAGTATATACAGTATCTCACAAAAGTGAGTACACCCCTCACTTTTGTTGCCAGCAGTTCAGACATTAATGGCTGTGTGTT
>JAUCMS010000127.1:19168135-19187504 GCA_032357445.1 Enteromius radiatus
GTCCCTTGAAAAGATATAATAAAATATCTACCAAAATGTGAGGGGTGTACTCACTTTTGTGAGATACTGTATATATAGAGAGAGAGAGATGAGCTGCCACAGATATATATTCTCACCAGAATGATTGCTCGAGGAAAAACTTTTAAAACTCATTGATAGCAGTTAATTACTACAAAGAAATTACAAAGCAGCTTGTTTCAATGACCCAAGCAATGTACAGAAGCATCAGATGCAAGTTTTCCAAAAGCCATGAAAACAATGAAAGGAAAGGTAGCAAGCAAGTAAATATTTCACCATACTACTGTTGATGCTGCTTCTGTTGTTCTTTTTTCACAGCGAATTTAAAAGGTATACAATAAATAAACCTTTGTTTTTAGCTAATTATAGGCTATGTGCGAGCGTCGCTTGTCATGTTTACATTAATCTACACCCCGCCTCCAGCAATGTGGAGGTGTCTGAATGTTCGGAAACAGTATACTGCTTTTTCAAACTTCTCTTTGCCCTCAAATGAAAAAGGAAAAATAACATCATTTGAAGTATATTGGTGCCTTAAGTGTACTAAATACATTTTTTTTTAAACGCAGAGATAGTATGTTAAAACACATTTTAGTTCATATTCACGCTGTTCCAAAATAGCATAGTTGAGTACACTTAGTTGATTTTAAGATTATCTTAATGAATAGAATGATTTTAGAAAAATTCTTAAACATTCTGCTAAATATCTTTTTTGAGTTCTACAGAAGCAAAAAAAAAAAAAAACCAAAAAACATGAGGGTGAGTAATTGACAATTTTTTTTATTGTTTTGGGACAAACAGTCCTATTAAAGAAAAGCTGGAATGTCCAGCTTAAGCTGCTAACTGTTTGGAACATGGTTGCTGGTTTCTAGCTGGTCTAAGATGGTCATTACGCAGCACAAGCTGCTGGACCAGCTGCTAGACCCACAAACAAACCAGCTACCCACTAGTCATGCCAGATAAAGGTGATTTTTGGAACATGGTTGTCAACCCTTTAATAACTAGGGCTGTCATGATATCAGATTTTCACTGCACATTTATATGTATATGTGTGTTTGCCAACAAAACCATAAAAATAAAGCAAATAACTTAATGTTGATTAGCGCTTTCTACAAACTGAATTGTCATACACCCTGTTTTTTTTTTTTTTTTAGCTATATGCAGAATTGTTATGCTTTCATCTGTCACTTTCACCTTCTGTTTTATGACAGGTGGCAACCCGATTTAAGGTGCAATATCAGACTATGTACAGTATTACTATTAGCATTTTTTCCTTTTTTTTAATATTGGGATTATCATCACTCCTATTAGAACTTGGACCAACTGAAAACGACTGTTTCATGATATAAAAGGCTCAGATTTGTGTCGCAACAAATAAATATACCATATGAAATGCGCTAACCAACACACACATTTGTAATTTGTCTTTGGTAATGCAGTTGACCTTGGCTTCCAAAGTTGGTGCTAAAAGAGAGACCTCATTGCCACGTTCTCCCCTGGTCACAGAAGGGTACGTAATGGATACATGGAGATCTTCTCACAGAGATCTTTTGGGGACCAGGGAGGTGTGGGCTCTGTTTCACCTCCTGCCCCAGAGCAGATTTTGTGGTGATGCTGATGGTGGCTGGCATTAGCACCGCTGGGAGTTTGAAAGCAGATCTGTTACTCGCAAGGGGTTAAAAAGCTGACGGGGCGGGCCCTCAGTACCCCCAGAGTGTGTCATTGATTGAGGCACTTGGCTGATATGTCACCACCAGGCACACAGATGGATGAAAACACAAACAGTACAGCCGCGAACACCTTATCCGAGCTGCTGCATATGCGCTTGTACGTGTCATTTGTGTTTGTACGATTGCCCACGAGTGGCGATAGTGTGAAAATCTCTGGATACGACAGCGTAGTGTGTTTTGTCCACACGCTTCCAGTAATCTGTTCCACACAATCCTCAAGTGTCTTCCCTTCTCGTTCTCCCTCGTCCCTCCTCCCTCTCTCTGTTTTGCTCTCTCTCGTTCCCTTTTCTTTTGCCTCTCTCCACCCTGAAGTGCCCTTTTTAATTGAACAGTCATCTGTCGGCTGTTTTTCCTTCTCCCCTCCTCCCTTCTCCAACATCAGTCCATCCAATGGCTTCAGCCACTCTCTCTTCCCTTCTTTCTCTCTCTCTCTCTCTCTCTTTCTCTCCTTCATCATGCCATCTGCTTACAGCCCAGTGACTGGCAAGTACTATGCCATCTCTCCCTACCTCCTTTCATCTGTCCCTCCCTCCCTCTCTGCTGGCATTGTTTGTTTGCATGGGTTGCTGTGCCTTTAAGACCGCTGCCTGCGACTCGGGCCTAATATCATTAATCTGTACAAACTTGGTGTGACAGAAGCAGGAGGCACCGCAGATTGATGACATTTTATTGTTATTGCAGTGCTACTATTAACTGTTCTGCGGTTCTGCTCGCATTTTTTTTCCCTCTACCTCCACACACGCCTGGCAGAGAGAGACCAGGGAAAGGGAGAGATTTGCAAATTGAACACACTGCTGGTTTGATACAGAGAAAAACTGATTAATTTAAGTGTAAAATTGCTGTTTTGATGTTATATTTCAGTGCTTTTTTTGGCAATAAATGCAGCTGAATCATTGGTCTTGTTTTCTCTTAAGGCCTGTTGAAGATTACAGAGACGAGTGAGGAGCACTTAATTTGCAAACAATAGGGATTCTGTTGTTTGTCTTGTAATATAAAGCTTTTATATACTTTTGAGAAATATGTATATTAATGCTGGATGTTTATTATCATGGACTGTATAACGCTTGATGCACAGTGCTGTTTTATTGATCCACAATACCTCTTACATTTGTACTGGCTTGAGTATTACAGCCTAAAAATTACATCAACAGCTATATCTATTTATCAATGATGTTTAAAACTGAAAATATTGCTGTTACCATATATTACAGCTGCTGTCACTACTATCACTGAGTTAGATGCAACTGCGGGCACTGCTAAATTTGTTTTTATTTTATTTTATTTGTCTGCTTATTTTTTTTCTTTCTTCTTTTTTATTTTGTCATAATATTAAGTTTGTTTTACAAAGAAAATTGCTGGAAATTATCCAAGAGTTTCCAATTCATACATTTATAAACTATATATAAAATCCTTAAATATTATAATAAAAACATTACTGACTGGTTTATCATTTTAGTCCATTCTGAAGTCTTATAGGCTACTTTTACGAAACTTTCATGGTGTTGCTTGACAATACAAATCACCATCTGCTTAGACATTCTGGACCTTTTTTTGTTTTATTAAAGAATAAAAAATATAAAACAGTTCTGGAATGACATGTTGAATGAGTATATGATGACTAAACAAGATTGTGATCGTTGGTTGTTGTTTATCTGTTGAAGTTGTGAGCATGACAGAACAACTCTTGTTTAGTGAAAGTTCAATTAGTAAAGAAAAGGCTGGGCATATGTGTGTGCGTGCTTCACTGATACGCTCAGGGTTGTGCCAGGAAGTGTTGGCTGTACAAGGTCAGACCCAGAGCTCATTAAGAACAGAGGAGGGGGTGGGGGTCCCAATTCTCCCATTCTCACTAACCTTATTCTGTAATTAGCCATTGTTTCCTCTTAACACTCTGATCAGAGAGGGGAAGGACATGAAACCTATTAAAGAACAGAGCTCGCAAGCACCCAAGACATACAGTTACAGTAGAGCTTTCTTATATAGTATGTCAATTCCCTTTTGGGGAAAGGTATTTGGTATTTTCAACATCAGGACCACGTTCTGGAGCTCCTAATCCACAGTTGGGTGATCATATTGCAGGCACTTTCCAAGGCAAACATGTCATGTATGGCCCCCTCCATATGGCCCGTTGTGGTAGGTTTTAAGAGCCCATAAGATCCGGAGGCTTCAGTAAAAGTCAGGCCTGCTTAATGATGATTGATGGGTGCACACTGTTTTTCTTCTTCATCATAATTTTCTCACTTTTTTAGATTCAGCTTTAGATACTCCAGGCTTACAGTTTTTATTTAAACTTTACAGTTTAAAATAATACATAAATTATTATACAAAAAAATAAAAAATAATTATGAAATAATTATATATTTATATTATATTTATATATAATATTGATATAAATTGTGGAATTATTCATTTTCTAAAATATAAGATTTCAAGATTTTAGAAGATTTTTTTTTCTCTTTATCATGAACACTTATGAATGTCATTAGCTCACATGGTCACATGCTTAAACTAAGACAAAAATCACTAATTACACTATGCAATAATAATAATAATACATTTATGATATTTTCACAGTATATATATATATAAAAAAAAGAAAAAAGTTTTCTTCACACTAAAAACTGTAATTGCATGAGATTCCAACATCCATTAATTCATAAATATTTTTTGCCGGAGAAAAATTAGATATATGGCAAGGCATTACTGATTGATGCCTTGCCTGATACAAGTTTGTTGTTTTGGTATATTAAGCAACCCATAATATGAATGTGTTTGACAGCATTGCAACTTAGTTTCCCAGTCTCCTCCCTGCCTTAATTTTTCTTCTACTGCTGGCTGGCGGTGGTCCATCCATCTGATGAGAACTTCCCTCCTGTCCAAATCAACCTGCCACCTGCCCATCAATCAGTTCCCAACAGCTACAGCTACTTTCATTTTGAGACTTGACAATTATACAAGTTGGACAACATCACTCATATCTATCCCAGCATCAACGAGCTACAATCTCCGCTCATGAGCCACCTTTAAACCCCTCAGCAGATACGCAGCCTAATGTCATCTTGGCTGATATCGAGACAACAACATTTACCAACACGTCAGCTTGGCATCCAAAAGCGTTCACAATGTTTCCGAAACCGCGTGACCAAATTGCTGCTAAATTGCAGCCTTCACGAGCGCTATTGCTTTGTGTGTCTCCATCCAGGCCTGTCTGTTAGACGAAGAAGACTTTATGAGGCCGAAACGGATGAGGAAAGGGACGAGAACAGTCAGTCATGTGGGATCGGAGATGCGCTGAGAACAACGAGAGGGGGACAGACTTGATGGGATTTCCGAAATCCATGCGGGCCATGATGAATGTCTGAAATTGGTTTGTCTGGAGCTTGATAAGTCATTTGTTTTCATTAGCCTGATGGTAGCCTAAGTCCATAGTGGTAGACTGATTGGTGTGTGGTTGAGGGGGCTTGGATGGAGATGAGGCCTCTCTCCTGTCCTACTCTTCATCCCGCTCTAAGAGAATTATCCTGGCTCAAGGGCCCGCACCCCTGTGGACAGCTCCTGATCAGATAGGCCTCTGACAGCAAAATATCATTCACTCCCTGTCGCCGCCATGCTCTCGTTGGAGCATGTCCATTAAATATTGACGAGCCGTTATCTCCGGGCACTGAGGGAGACGTAAAAATAATGCAAAGAATGGAGAGAGGGGACAGGGAGCAGGAGATAAAGTCAGACGTGAGCGTCTCACCTTACAAATCCAAAACGCAGATCCCTCGTGCTCTACGCCGCCGGACGGTTCTACTCTTAAAAATCAGCCATGTGTAAACGCAATCTCTAACTAGTTAAGCACACTTGGCTCACATTTACCTTTAAATGTCAGGTGCTGGTTAAAACAGACATGTCGCGTGAACCTAATGGAAGGGATTGTGCGCTGAACAATAAGGCAGCCGCTCTGTTGCTAGGCATATTCGGTTAATAGGCTTGCAGGTGGCACTTAAATGCGTCTTTCAGCTGCGGAGTGGATGCTTTTCCCGCTATTGTCCCTGAAAAGGAAAAGTCACATACCTTCCTGTTTTTTTTTTGTTTTGTTTTGTAGAGCCTGAAGTCACCTTTCATAAGGCCTTGTCACCGCTCACTCAGTATGAACACACGCTCGCCCTGAAGTCAAATCAGGCGCTGACATACTGCTGCTGTCACACCAAACATCGCCCACAGCATCAGGAAATAATCCAGCAGAAGAGACACTTAAAATAAGCCTGTGGCGGTACTGAGAGTAGGAGCGAGGGAATGTGTATTAGAAAGAGGGTTAAGTTGCCTGTAAACCACTTGTTTCTGCGAACACAGCGTGTTGTGTGTTTGTCTGTTCAAGACGACGTTTGGGGGATGGGTTCACGGTCGCACATGTGACACAAACACATACAGATAGAGAGGGAAGAGCCACATGGCAGCGATGCTGGGGGGCCATATGAGGCTTTCAGGCCTTGGTTAATTGGGAGCCTTCACTATTGATTAGGAGATTAGGAGTGAGCGAGCATGGCTCCCATAAGCCAGCACACACTCAGCAGGAGGGAAAGGGTGCTGTGTGTGTGTGTGCGCATGCGTGTTTTCAATAAAACGAAACATGTCTGAAATATGCCACTCTTTCTGTAGTACAAACACAAGGCAGGAGGAAAGGGTTAATGTCTACCTGATCAGAAGCAAGCTGATTGATTTGGACTGCGTTCTGGTCTTTAAACTGGAAATTTGTCAGGTTGATTGAATTGATCTGCGGGTGCCAACTAGTCCACCAATTAAAAGGTCATTTGTTGGTTTCTGTTGGTTTCAAGTAGCTGGCTTGGCTGGCAACGAAGGGGTTAACCTCTCTGGCCATGACAGTATAAAAGCAAGCAAAATCAATAGGAGGAAAAATAGGAAAATGACATGCCCCTCCAGTTGGGAGATCTAATCTCCAATATCCATTTACAACACTAGGACTCGCTTTAGCAATTATAGGCCATCTCCACTGGCGGCCTCTCCTTTGGAGCCCTGTGGAAATGCCTTTAAAAATCGGCATTCAATACAGAAACAGTTTGTTTAATTCTCAAAAAGCACGTTCTCATATCACTGAATGATTTTGATTGAACAAAGTTCTCATTTTCTGAAAATACATCTTCGCTTATTTATTTTTTTTCACAGCTATTAGCTGTTCTTCTGCTTTATGTTATATTCAAATATTGCCTTCTACTAGTTTAACCCCTTGCGTTAATACACATTTACATGACTGCATTAAAACCGTGACATATTCCAATTGGAGAATGCAGACCCTTCTTTTTTCCCTTTTCCTTTTTTCCTTTCTGCTTCCCTTTTTCCTTTCCTCCTTTTCAAAGTCCTCTTAAGGAGCGCTTTGTAGTCACCCGTCCCGTCTTATCAGCGCTGGCACGAAGCACTTGCCTCTCTGACTGTCCTTATGTTCTGAGTGAGCTCCTGCTTTTGTGCTTTCTAATGAACTTTGACCAAAATTAGACATACTCTTCAACTTTTTAAAGCAGGGCCCCCCTGAATGGCTCTTTTGTTGCAGCGGCGGCATAGCGCTGGGCTGCTGAAGGAATGCTGGGTTTCTCACTCTCTTTCCTTCTGTTTCTCCTTCTCATAGACATGAGGAATTTGGGTCTTAGTCTCAGAGAGAGAGGCAGACAGAGAGCAGAAGGACCAAACTCCCTCAGGCACTTTAGTGAACGCCTCTGCTCTCACAGATTCAGCAGTGAGACAAACCACTCTTCATTTCTCTCAATCTCCCTCTGTCCAACACTCTGTCCTCACTTCTTATGCTTCATATCAAGTCCCTCAGTTTTCCTCTCATTTTTTTTGTTGCAGTTTTTATGTATTTGGGTCAATGATGTGATGTTTACTTTTTCCCCTTCAGATCTATTAAGTAATTTAATAATGCAGTTTGTAAGATTTTGAATATACCACGATAACCATGCATTAATTTTTTTTTTTTACTAAAATTGCCTAACATTGTGGTGACACTTTATTTTAAGGTATTCTCGCTATTAACAGACCTTCCTTTTGCCTCCATAAATTTGCTGCTTATTAATATTTAGTAGGGTAGTTGTTAAGTTTAAAGGAATAGTTCACCCAAAAATTGTATTCTGTCATCGTTCACTCACCCTCGAGTAGTTCCAAATCTGTATGAGTTTCTTTAGAATTTCTGTATGAATACAAATGAAGATATTTATATTAAGTTTGTGACCAGGCTGTTTTTGGTCACCATTGACTTTCATTTTGGGTTTTTTTATACTATGGAAGTCAATGGTGACCAAAAACAGCCTGGTCACAAACTTTATTCTAAATATCAATGATGACAGAATTTGTATTTTTGGGTAAACTATTCCTTTAAATATTGGGTAGGTTTAGAATATGGTCATGCAGAATATTTGCTTTAGAAGCATTAGTAAACAGCAAAAATCTTAATACCACGGGCTTATTAATACCTTAATACCTTAAAAGGCCTTTAAAGTTTTACATTTTGTTTTCTTTTTAAAGCAATTCTGTTGTTTTGAACTCTATATGCAAAAAACAACAACATTGAGTTGTACAAATGTTTTCAGTGTTGATAATTATAAATGTTTTCTTGAGAATCAAATCAGCATGTTAGAATATTTTTCTATATCATGACTTTTATATGTATTTACTTCCAAAAATTCAGCTTTGCCACCGCAGAAATACAGCATTTTAAAATGTAAAAATACGGACAATTATTCTAAATTGCAATAATATTTCACAATACGACAACAAATTCAGCCTAGTTGAGCATAAGAGACTTCTTTCAGAAACATTAAAGCTTACCTCAGATGTTTGAATAATATTCTAATAGTTGTTGAATATTGGTAGGTACTTAACTTAATACTTTGGCATTCTGAAAAAGAAAACAAAAAACATACACACACACACATACAGTGTGTGTATATATATATATATATATATATATATATATATATATACAGTATACACACACACGTATATGTGTGTGTGTGTGTGTGTGTGTGTGTGTGTGTGTATGCACATATGTACGTGTATGTATTTTTATAATTTTTTTTATTTTCTTTAAAACTTTATACTCCAATCTGGATTTTTCAAATATTTCTCCTTTTCATCTTGGTAAACCTCCTTATTAGCCACTGCACCATTGACTCTCCCTCTTTCTCTCTGACACTGCTGGAGGATTATAAATCAAGGTAATCGGGGCCTGTTTAACCTCCGCTAGGATGTCGTCACCAGCCGAGTCCTCATGCTGTTTTACGTTTCCGCTCTCCTCTCATCTGCCTACCCGCGTCACTATGCTGCTTTATTGCCCCTCACGCTGTGCTGTGTGTGTGTGTGTGCGCGCCTGTCTCACATGCTCACTGTCACACTCCTGATCTTTACAGTGCTCCCAATGCGCTTGACACAAGACTGTTAGGCAAGGTGGCAAGGGAGTGAGGGCTTACAGCATTTAAACCACATTTTCACTTACACACACACCCTCCCCCATCAAACACACACTCATACCCACACACTCATCGTTGTTTGTGCTCCAATTACATATTTATGTTAGTCAAGCTGAGCAGAAGGCAAAGCGGAGGCACGTCAGTAAGTTTAGCAGGTGGGGGCCGATTGGTATCAACTCCCAGAGGCAGAGAGAAGATAGACACATAGACTGAACCTTTTCCTCGCGCTACAACACACACGCACCTCTCATCTTACACCTCCAGCGCTTCCGACAACAGAAAGGGGAAGGAGACAAGCCGAAGCGGCCTAGTCTTTTCAGAGGCAGAGCGAATGTGTACATTGAGTGCCGAAAGTGGAATGAGATAGATGATGAATTTGCTTGATTCATTAGCATGATGAATGAGCGAGTGTTATCAGGCAGAGAGCAGAATCAGAGGCTGACTGATGTGTGTGTTAGGGATGCTAGAAAGAGAGTCAGGCCCTCAGGTCGTTGACATTTAGAAACCCCAGAGACCGGGCTGCCCTAGAGCCCAAAACACAGCGCGGGGAGTCAAACGCACATACACACACATATCTCCAACTTTATCAGGGGATCCAGTTTTTAACATTGTTCACGCAAAATTTAATAGGAACAAAAATATGCTCCTAAATTAGGGCTTTTCAAACTGGGGTTTGGGGGATCTCAGGGGCCCTCAAGGGAAAGTTAGGGGTCTTTGGTAAAAAAAAAAAAAAAAAAAAAAATCTAATTAGTTTAAACAAAATTAAATAGAGGTTTAAAAAAGTCAGCTGAATAATATTGTAGTAAGTAGAATTTTGTATAATTATTCATAATAGATATTATTAATTGTTATTAAATATAGACATGATTTTAGATGTTTTGTCATTTTAAAATTAATTTGTTACACTTAATTGACCCATTCACTCACCAATGTAAAAATAAATAAATAAATGAACAAACAAACAAACATATAAATAAATCAAATAAATAAGAATAAAATTGAATAAATTAATTTGTTACAAATAACAAAAACATATTTTAAGTAAATAATACTTCAATAGTATGGTAGTACTATATTGAGTAGGAAAAACAATAATGTCATTTTTTTTTTAAATTATTAGATATTTTATTACATATTCATAATTTGCATTTTTCACAGTATAAATTGGTAATTTATATATGGAAACATACAGCTGCTTTTTAATGTATAGGATGAGGTCCCTTGCACGATGATGATGGTGTTTGGGGCTCCCTGGAATCGAAAGGTTGAAAACTCCTGTTCTGAATAACAATGAGAAATCTTTAAAAGCGGCGTAAGCAGTTATAAATGAGTGTAATGTGCTGTTTATGGCCTGGTGCCATATTTTGAGAGCACTGAATACAATTAAGAGAAAAATAATCTATGCTTCAATGACTCTTGGCTTTTCACATTGTCGTTATTGGTGTCAGATTTATTGTTTTCTCGTTTGAAGAAAGAAAAAAAAGTCTTCAGTTGCTTGTGGCCACTGGCTACTAATATAAAAAATAATAAGATGTGTGTCTATCCTCCATTAAGTGTTGAAGCTCTGTTGTTGCGTATGTCTCTGTCTCCTCCTCATGCAGCTGATCGGTGCTCTAAAGTAAAGCACCGGGTTTTTTTGACTGTCGCTTGTCATCTTTACCGCTAATTATATAGAGAAGTATGGAGATTTGGATCATTAGCAATGCTAATAGTAGCATCCAGTGAAACAGACACACCTGGATTGGGGCGAGACAGCTGGGGTAGGTATGGATTATAGACACAGGTGCACTATTCAACAAGCCTGCCAGCATTAGATGAATGTTAAAGCATGCACTTTAAACTAAACAAAGATGCTAAAACTGGCCGTTTTTTCACATCAGGGTGAAGTTCAAAGTTCGCAGATGGTGTATCACTGATTTTTTTTTTTTTTTTTTTTTTAGTTTTCTGTTCTGTAAATAAATGTATGTATTTATTTATTTTGTAATCTATTTAGTGTCAGATATTAATGCATGTAAAGAGCAAAACTATGTAATATTGAGTTTTTTTGCATCTCATTTGATGCACTTTTGTAAGTAAGATGTTGATATATATATATATATATATATATATTCAGCAAAGACACGTTAAAGGATTTTGTATTACTAAATAAAAAAAATAAAAAAATGTTTCTTAAACTGTTTCTTCTATTCATCAGATATTCCTGAAAAGATGTGGTTACACAGCACATTTTAAAGCACCACCTTTCTTACGACTGATAATAATAAGAAATGTTCTTAATATCATAGTCAGCATATTAGAATGATTTCTGGAGAATGATGTGACATTAAATACTGTTGAATGAAATGAAATTTAGCAGCATGTGGAAAGTTGATGTGACATTTGGTCTGATCAAAATACTCATATCTAATTATATTTATTTATTTTCCTGTTGCAGTACAGATGTACTAGATCTTGACAATCATCATGACTCTGAGGCTAGCAGGAATTCATACACGTGGCTCATGGAGGAATGGAAAGATGAAGTGTTTAACATTGTAAGTATATTACATGCAGTTTTCTAAATTCCCTGTAATTTTTATGAGGCCTTCACTAGAGCCATATTAGAAATATAGTTGCATTTAATAATTTATTTTTGTTTTGTTTGCATTTGTGTAATGTTCATGGAATGAAATTGTACAACTATACCTTTGTCTTCAGTAGCAATACTCGTAGGTGTTAAACACGAATGTCAAAAAATATTAAATCTCTTTACATTTTCTTGTTCTTATAAATATCTCAAGATGCCAACAAAACAAGAAAATGCAAAATAATTCAATATTTGGTGATGTTCATGTTAAACACTTGCTACAAAGCAGCTAACTAATGACGCTATATAGTGCTGTTGTCAGGCTAGAGCGCCTAGGCGGGATATTAATGCAAGCACAGTCAGTTATGTCTTAAGTGAACATACACAGTCGGGAAATGAAATCGCATACATGTCAAAATATATGATCTGTACATTAGGCCTTTGCGCAAATGCAGGCAAAGTGAATTGTGACAGTTCCTTACGTCTCGCAGGAAGGCAGTGTGACAAACAACAGGTCTCAGAGGAGCCGCGCGTGCCGAGCTTGCCTCATGCAGGCCGTACCTGTACAAGTGAATGGGTAGAGACTTCTTTGACTTGTAGGAGGGCACATCCAGTGTCTGTTTACAGTAATGGCTCTTTTATGGTGGCAGGATGCTGGCTGCAGCAGTCAGGGCCAGGGGCACTACTCTCTCTCTCTCTCTCTTTGCCTCTCTCTCTTTTTCTCTTTTCTCCTTCAATGATAAATGGTCCTATCGCTGGTTTAAATTATTTCCTACAGATCTCATTTAGGGCCTTGAAGAAGAGATCCACCCTGTTTATTCATTTCACATTTGCACCCAGCTTCAATATCTTTGTCTATGCCTGCAAAGAATCCCCACCCCACCCCCATTCTCAAGAAAAGGAGGGGAAAAAAGCAATTTGCCCAATGTACATAAAATGATGCTCTCACAGTTTTGATAACCTGCATAAATTATAAAGCGTAATTAAATATTATACCCTGTGAGTTGCCAAGGAGAAAGACAGAACGAGGGAGAGACAGATAGAAAGGAGAAAAAGCGAGAGCTCAGGAAAGAAAGAAAGGGAATAAGATGGAGGAGAGAGAGACAGCTGTGTGTAGTGTCTTCTTCTAATAATTGTTCTTATTGATTCTTCCTTAAGGTGAAATGGTTTAAAGATAACAATAGCAGGGAAGGTAAGAGCAGATATCAGAGCGTGGCGCCGTGGCTTTGTTTGGCTCACATAAATCAGAGGGGCTTTTGGCATTGTGAGATTGCCGCAGAGGTGGCCCATATATTTAAATGGAGTATTAAAAATTGAAATTGTTCGGCACATGGAAGGCGTGGATGTGTCTCTTGCGAGCGCGCGATTGACCCAAAAATATATTCAAATTACCACAGCTAAACAGCATCTTCTCCACCCAGTGTTAGTGAGTGTGTGTTTGTTTTCTCTGTGTGTGTGTGTAAAAGAGAAAGTGTGTGGGAAAGAGAGCGTGAATGAACACTTTAAGCATAAAAAGCATTCTGAGCTCAGCAAAGAAGAATTACTGATTCAGAGATATGTTCTGGTGACTTTTCAGTCTTGGTGGGGATTACAGACTGCAGAGAGGCGACCTACAAGTTGTTGTGGTGGTAGATAACACCTTATGAAGGACAACTGTAAGAAAGTTGAAAAATGCCCTTTATATATCCTGTTTTTGTCTCTATGTAAACTCAATGGGTAGAGCTTGGCACTAGCAATGCAGAAGTCATGGGTTCGATTTATAGAGAACACAGTGTGCTACTTAACATGTAAGTTGCTTTACAAATGTTAGAAAAGTTAATGCTTTTATTCTACAAGGGAACATTAAAGATATTTATGACAGTAAATACATGTATAATGTTCTGTTTTTTACACACACACACACACACACACACACACATACATGTGGATTTATTCTCTGCCAGCAGGAGGCACATTTGGAGCGGCAGAAATAGAGGTTTCCCCGGGAAACGACTGGAGACGAAGCAATGCTCTGCTCACATATGCTGCTTTATCAGGCATTACAGGCAAGATGAAATGAAAATGACATAGAAAATTTCCTGAAGCCAGCTGGTTTTCTTCAGAGTTAGTGATATAAAAACGCCCGCGCCGCGTTTTGATTTTTAAAACGTTCAGTGCTCATATGTATTCAACAAAGTTGGAAAATCCATTTGTTGTGGTCAGTTTCAATACTGGGACATGCCACTACAAATAAATCTATGGGAAATGGGAAACACTGATGTTGCAAAAAATACATAGATTTCTCTTTTTTTTTTATTCATCAACGTATCCTTAAAATGCATCACTGTTTGAAGCACATCTGTTTTCAACTTTTATGTTTCTCGAGCATCAAATCAGAATATTAGAATGAAGAATGAAGTAATGGTTGCTGAAAATTTAATATTTAAGTAAATACATTGTAATAATAATTTACAACATTACTGGATTTACTTTATTTCAGGATTTCTACAAAAGCAGAAGTATTGAAAATTATGTAATTTACAGCTTTTTTCAAATGGCCCTGTGTTAATGCCCTCCTCTGTAAGGAGCGTTAGGATTTTCAATGCTGATAATTATAAATGTTTTTTGAGAGTCAAATCGGCATGTTAGATTGAATTCTGAAGGATCAAGACTAAAGTAATTACTGATGAAAATTCAGCCATGTGTAATATTTTAAATTGCATTTTAAAATACTACAATAAAAGCAATTATTTTCAATTGGAATAATAATATTTCACAATTATACTGTTTTTACACAATTTTTTTTAAACAAATAAATTCAGCCTTGTTGACCATAGGAAACGTCTTAAATAAAATAGTTAAATAGTTCCAGTAGTTTCCAGTAGTTGAGAACTGTGAAATATTACTGAGAGTTCACTTTTACTGCTACACACTACTGAAATGTTATAGCATTTTAAGTAGCAAAATTAACTTTTAAGCATACAATATGGTCTGAAAAAATCTGGAAGACTGGAAATTTGTATCTGAAAAAAACCCCAAAGATTTTGAAATGAAAAGTGTCTAGGTACCCAACTGCAGGATTGGCGAGCGTAATAAATTTCCCACTAAAAATCTCACTGTCCCCCAGTGAAAGTGCCTGCCAACTGGTAAATGTAAATGTATCATCCTGCCTCATGAATATTAATTAGGTGATGTAACATTAGCTTAATAGTTGTAACTGATTTGCAGAAATGCAGGTACAGTTTGTGGCTAAATTATGATCATCACTAACTTCGTCGGCAGATATCTCTGCTTGGCTGTGATTTTTAAGGATATTTATATCTAGTCTGTAGCAAAACGAATGACTAATTATTACCCAAAAAATGCAGTTAGAAATATACAAACATGAACAACTAGGACCCATAGCACTCCACCGATCAGAGGTGGCAGTAATAGCTGGTTGGAGTAAAGAAAACATGACTCGGTTCTCTCTCTGTGGATCGTCCTTGGCTCCTGCCAGCGATCTTCTGCCATAATGGTTTCCCACATTTAACACCCGGCTCACAAGCCAGGATGTGTGGGTGTCCATCCACGTCACTGTGTGAGAGTGTGAGTGTGTATTTTCTGTAAGGGTGATGTAGGGAAAAGCAGTGAGTAACAGTGTGTAATATGGTTTTGTAGATGCATGAATCTGCTCCGTGGGTGTGTGTGACAAAAGATGTCCAGACGTGTTTACAGTGTGCCTCAAAAAATATGTTTGCCATTAGAGGACGCTTTATCTTTGCGTTAAAAACTGTAAGCCACTGAAATGAAAATTACTCACAATGAAATCATCATTTACTCACGTCTTTCAATTTTATTATACAGAGGAACACATAAGGAGAAATTAGGCAGAATGTGGCCGGTTCTCTTTTCCAGTCATCGAACAAACTTAGGAAAAGAAGGTACAAAGCATTTTAAAAGATACTAATATGCACATCTTACATACTAATATGTAGTTTTATATGTACTACATTTGAGTTATGTGCTATTATAGCTTTTACAGTAGTACCCCAGTGACAGCTTTGTGCTTTTTTCCCCCTCAAAGCTTATGAATGAGTGTTTATGAAAAAAACAACAACAAAAAAAAAACATAGATGTTTCAAGTTTTCCCATATGACTTCCGTACTATATTCAAAGATGTTGCTGTTAATAAGGAAATGTTTAAAATGTAAGTTATTCACTTATAAACACTGCCTTTTCATGAGATGCAGAAAATGATGGTCTAGGTAAACATGAGGATGAGTAAATGATGTCATGCGCCAACTGCTTGGCCTTCGCTCCAACACTGTGTTTGATTTTTAACTCATAGAGTTGAATTACAGTCAACTACATCAGTCGAGTGTTTAACCATTCAACTAGAAAAGGCGCTTTTGAGAGGGTTTTATTACTGTGTACATTAAGCCTCACTGTGGCCCATAGTTCTTGGTTACAAAATTACGCGTTTACATACTCAATTACCGAAATACACCACAAGCGTTCTTGTTGAGAGTCCTCACTGAGTTCTCATTCAGGTGTTGCACAAGACATTACGTCCGTAATTTTAGCTGAATTTTGTTCAAAACAGGACTCTGTATCCAGTTTTCTGTAATCTGTCAGACAATCATTTGTAAAATGTAAAAACAAAATCTTAATAAATTTATATATATCTATACATATATATATATATATATATATATATATACACACACACACACACACAAACACACACATATATGTGTGTCTATACATTATATGCTATTTATTGTGAAATATGACCATTTGCAATATTATTCATTTTAATAAAATAAAATAAATGTTGCCTTGCTGAGCTTAAGATACTATCAAATAAATAAATAAATAAAAATAAATAAATAAATGACAATGTATTTTTTTTGTTTGTTTAAATTTTTTTTTCTGTTCTCCAGATCACTTACGTGTTACGTAAAAGCTCTGGGCTTCTTTAAGCTAAAACAAACTGACACAAGCTGATGCCATAAAAAGGTCTGATTAATAAGAATTTTATTAACTAAATAAAAATGTATACCTAAACCAAAATAAAATAAAATAAAATAATGAAAACGTGTATGAGCCTCTGCCACAGAGCTGATGATATTCTCCTGTCTTCTGTGCGTTTATTCAAATTTTACAGACGGGGGACTTTTTCCAGTTCAGCACCTCAAAACACTTCAGTGTGAGAAAAACACATTATGCCCGTGTTATTATACAATTCATCACCAATAATAGATTTGTTTACGGGGCCCTGACGCAATACGCTCACAGCGCTGCTTTTCCAAAATAATAATGATAATAGTAATAATAACCCAAATGCTGGGGAGAGGCTTGGGAGAGGATGTGCTTTCACCGAGGGGGGAGGAGTGGGAGGGTGGAGAGAAGAGGGTACTGGGACATTTTCAAAGAGTGTTTAATGCGCGAGCAGCTCTAGTGAGGCCTGACAGGCCCAAAAAACACTGTTTGGATTGAGTAGCGTAGTGATTAAATGATCTATGCCGGTAAAGGTTGTAGATCCAAACCATGCTGGACTATGACTATAATGCTCTTGAGACGGCATCAGTGTTTTACATGCAGACTGTTTCTGGATTATGTGCATTATTCATTTCTACACAGCTTTTATCATAGTTTTTGTCTTTTGATGAAAATGTCATTTTTTAATTAACATTTAATTACGGCTTCAAAATATATTTTTAGTTGACAAAACATTTCAATCAGTATTTTTGTTGACAAGGTAACCAGTAAGTATGTGTGTTGTAAATTGCTTTGGATAATAGCTTCTGCTAAATGACACTTCCTGTTGGTCATTTGGTTTGTTTTGAGAGTTGATTGTCAGAAGTGGGCATAGACACATACACACGCTACTACTTTTTCCTTCTAAGCATTAAATACAGTTTCTCTTGCATGCTTTCGGTTGTGTAAAAAAAAGACCAGTCAAACTACACACACACACACTTCCACACAAAGCTCCTTGGAGGAGACTCTGGCAGTGATATGAATCTCTTAAAACCCTCCCTTGGTCTTTTGTCTCTGTTGAATAAATCAGCGCTTTAGCCTGACTTTAGCAGTTTAGCGGCGGGTAATTTCAGCACATTCGCCCCTCCCGCTCTCCTCCGAGGCCTTAAATGAGTTCTCAAGCTGCCGTTGAACATAGCATAGCGTGTTTAAAAGATCACAGGGCGATTAGCTACTTCTCTGTGCTCATGTCTAAGAGCGCTCGCCCGTGCTTTTAAACAGACTCCGCTCATTCCTGAAATCCTGCAGCACTGTACCACTCTAACTGCCCTGTACTGCCTCACAGGGAAGATATAGCTTTCCCCATGAGCCTCTGTGTGTGTGAGATTGTTAAAACAGCCTGTCTCCACTGTGTGTTGACAGACGTGTAAGAGCTCTTGTAGCTCTGCCGTCAGTTTTGAAGGCTAGCCCCACAGTGACATAATCAGCTATGACAAGCTCATCAACTCAGAACTCCACCTGCTGCTCACACACACACACACACACACTGCACAGACAGACCACATGTGCATGTGGATGGATTGGCCAGCAGTATCTTCATGCGCAAAGTGAAAATATGGAAATATAGATGTGACTGTGAAGTTTAAATACAGGGCTGAGCATATATTTATATACTGTTGTAGAAAAAAACATTTCCCTAGGGGTTAGATGTATTAGTCAAATGGAGCAATCAGATTTATATTTTTATGTGTGTCAGTATTTATAGGTATCATATTAAAAATAAATCAATCTGTATATTTCATAATTATTCCAATGTTTTTGTAATATACTAGTAATCACTATGGATTTATTTATTTATTTTGTATGGAAAAGATTGACTTTCACATTTTGATAGTTTGACATTTTGATATTTTTGTGTTTCAGAGAAAAAAAAAACTTTTGAGTGACATGAGGGTGGGAAGATGATTTCTATATAAAGCAAATGTTCTACAGAAGGTGTGACTCAAGTGGATGATCCAAATTAAGACATGTGAATATTCTGCCACAGTAAGAAAAACATATATTTATTAAAGATATAATTATTTATTAATTTATAAAATGCATGATAGTCACATTCAAAATCCACTTGGCACAAAAATCAAGGCAGGCTGTTTAAATTTTTACCCGTTTAGTGGTTTATTAACTAGTCACAGTTAACACAGCACATTACAAAAATGAAAGGTTTTAAACGATGTATGCTTACTGTACATGAGATAAAGACTTCACCTAATTGGTGGTGACATGTTCAGATCACATGACCAGCTAAATACTGTTTGGTTTTTCTCGGTAACCACACTTGTTTGTGCACACTTTCACTTACTGAATAAATGAATCATGGCTCACTGCAAACAGAGCATTTTGACAATGGCATCACAATCATGATGTAACATTCACTTCGCTAGGTGTCAGTATAAGACCAATGCAACTGTCATATCGGCCAGTGCAACATAAACAAAAATTACACAATGCACAACCGAGAACTATTTAAAAAAAAATAAAGGACGCTTGCTGATATTCTGTCCAATAGTTTACCCTTTGGGGGCGGTCGTGGCCTAATGGATAGGGAGTTGGGCTTGTAACCCAAAGGTCGCCGGTTCGAGTCCCAGGTCCGG
>JAUCMS010000127.1:19194291-19210108 GCA_032357445.1 Enteromius radiatus
AGGAAGACTCGAACTTACTCGCGTTTTTACAAATACTGGATGTTGGACTAGCTGCAAAAGTGGTATAAGAACCTGCATCAAGATATGCCACTATATTGGGTTGCGTCCAAAAATGCCTCGGGCCTGTTTTGATCGAGTCACAGTTTGGAGGGTAAAAAGCTTAACCCAAACAATTCTCAGAACTAGAAATGTCAAAAGTAATGGTTGGTGCTAAGATAAAAACCAAATGTGTAAATTCGTGTATTTCTTTTGTTACTAAATAGAAAGTTTCAGAAATGTACTATTATGACATGACTGTAATTTGATATTTATTAAAGGGTTAGGTAAAAAAAAAAGTATTATCGTAGCATCGCAAAAGTGAGGTTGATACACTGATGTGACATGGACTGTTTTACCAATGTTTTTGCTAGGTATCTGGATAATTTCAGTTGTGTTGCTGTCTATGGAGGGACAGATGGCTCTCTGATATCATCAAAAATATCTTAATTTGTGTTCCGAAGACAAATGGAGGTCTTATGGTTTTGGAACAACATGAGGGTGAGTAAATAATGACAACATTTTCATTTTTGGGTGAGCTAACCCTTTAAGGTTTAACAACTTTCCACCAAACTTTGAAATATTGTAAATACTAATGCACTGTTTAGTCTAATAAAACAAACTCGTTTTGTGTATGCAGCTGCTATTCAGAATTCATGTTAATAATTTTGCATGTTTTTGAGCCTGTGCAGTTCATGGCAATATGAATTCATTTCATGTTGGATTTTGACAACTTTTTTTGCTGTTTTGGATCATTACTTGTCTAATGTGACGTTTGGGTCCTGAAGCAAAGCCAGTTGAGATATACTGATTTATAATAATAAAAACAAGAAAATAGAAGCAAAACAGATGAGTTTTTACTGCAGGTTTGCTCTTCACATATATTATATTTCCTAACTTGTCTGTCAGGTATTATGTTGCTGGCTGTTATTATGTGGTGGTGAACAGTAAACAGATCAAAATATACTTGAACAGCTGTTGTTGTTTTTTGTGTACCTTCTAAAACTGCGTATGGAACAGCATGAACACTAACTTGCTTTGCAACCTGGAGTGGAGCTGCCTGTATTCAGTCAGGTGTGGAGTGCTGGAGAAACACTGAGAGGTGGAGGAAGAAAGCTGGTAAGATGGAAATTAAGTGTGTAATGTGAGGCTGATGTGATGAGATTGTGTGTGGTGACCTCCTCCGACAGGTCTCCATCCTTCGTCAGCCTGACTTCAACCACCATCACCTCTGTTTTTTTCCATCCCACCATTTATCTCTCTCTCTCACGCTCTCATGTGTTTCCCCTCGTGCTCAATCTCTCTCAGCTCGCAGCTAAATAAATGCAGAATAACAATTATTGAAAACACAATTAAAATCTGTTAATCAGATTATTTGTAGTGGATAAAACCTTTAGGATGGCTCCGACAGCTTGAGGAAAAAAAACTGTCCATTTTTCAGCAAAAATTGAAAAGATTATGATATGTCCATCCTCATGTTATAATCTCTTCATGGTCAGACAAAAAGATAAAAAAACCCTAATAATTAACTTGACTTTGTATTGGATAAAGGAAAAGGCCAAGGGAAACACACTGTTACTTATATTCTCAAGGGGAGCAGGTGCTCGTCTGTTTTTAAAACGCAGGTTTTTAAAAAGCATTTAAGACCTAAGAACATACTCCAAATTAAAGAGGAAATAATCACATTTAGGAATTTAAGAGCTGGTGCACCTGCAGTTTGGACACAAATGCCTTTATTGCACTCACATGCATGTTGTCAATCAAGTGGCAAGAGGCAGAGAGAGGGAAAAGAATATCTCAGCAGACCTCAGCTGGGTATTATTTGGGTTTAAATCCATGCTTTGTTTGGAGCAGCTGGTAATTGCGTATTGTGGGGCAATTAAGATATTTAGCATTAAGCGGAATAAGCCAGGTCAAACACCCCACCCTCTCTACTCTCACCACCATCAAATCAAAGCAGTGGGCATCTCTCTCTCGCTCGAGCTTTTGTATGTATTGCCATGTTTATTTCTGCTGAAAAGCCAGTTTAGTTCATTTGAGAGTCAGCTAGGCAGAGCAGCTCTATTTCTTTTCTTTTAGGCCTTTTTTTAATAGTAATATTATTATTATTAAGATCAGGCAGTGCACAACAACAGCCTAGGAATCTATTATTCATTAAGTGTAACCAATATAAAATTTAAAACAGTCTTTTTTTTTTTTTTAGTTAAATTATGTGAGGCCAGCATAATATTCTGCCTATTACTTATATCTATATCATCTTTGCCTTAGTCAGCTCTATTTAAATATGCAATCATTTACAGCTTTTGACTCTATGTGTGTGCGCGCCCAATTTCCAATATTCCTCTACGCACTTTTTATGCTGACATCAATGGCAAGCTATTAAAGACAGTATTTCATTATTGGTTCCTCGTCCCCAGTGGTTATTTACAATCCTATATATACTAAGCACTGATATTAAAGGAGACCATTTTAATGAGGTGCTATCTGCCTTAGCAATATGTCTTTCTCTGAATGAGATTGTGTTTAAAGATTTTTATCAAGAAATGGCTGTTCGCTGGGGTTATGTTTTGTCCATGAAATATGCATTTCATATCTCTTTCATTTCATTAACATAATTTAATTTGTGCTTTGCATTCTGTGCATAATACATATTTGATTTACAAAACAAATATTTCCATTAGAAAATGAATTTCATGCAGGCATAAGGCAGAACTGAATGATGTATTGTAAAGAAAGTAGAGAGAGCGAGAGAGAGGGAGAGAAAGAGAGAGAGAGAGAGAGAAAAAGAATTGTATTATCCTCAGAGCGCCTTGGCAAAGAAAAAAAATACTCAATAGACTTCTAGTGCGTACCAAAGTGTGTGTGTGTGTGTGTTTATGGATGTTTAGGGATATGTACTCATACGCCGTATACGCATGTGTCTCCAGTATGTAAATGCACATTAGGACTGCTATACTTGCAGTGAGTATATTGCATTAAGTTTAAAGCAATATTACTCAGATTGATTTACATTGTTTGCTATGGCCGCCTCTCCCCTCTACGTTAGCTAAGTGTTCCGGTGGCAATGTGGCGCTTTGCTTTTTATTATCAGTAAAATATGGTGGATATTATAAAGATATATCTCTCGGCTCGGTAGCACAAAGGAAGAGCACACATCCATTTTCATTTGGTGCCAGTTTTAAGGGTTGCGCCGGAGAACATGCTACACGTAGTATTTCACAGCTTAGCGTATGATGTACATCCTCGGGGACTTTGTTTCTTCGCCGGCCCGTTTGAACGTAGAAGCTCGCCGCGTGTCAGTTTAAGAGGTATTAGCCGTTGCTTTAGTTTGCGAAATCGCTTCCTTTTAACTCCAGCCTGTGATAAATTATGAAGTCCACCCCTCTACATTTCCTTTCCTCCTCTTCCAAGGGAATGTTACTAGTTTTAATTAAAGCACTGCACCTTGCTAGTTTAAAGGATATCAGTGGCTGTGTGATAAGTTGCAGGAGCTCAGGGCTTTGGATAACAAGAAGCATTTTAAGTGGCCCTGACGAGTTCATATTAATTTGGCTTATCGCGCCTGTAAAAAAAATCCAGGTAGCATTGAGGCAGATCCCGGCTTTAATGAGCTCAAAAACGTAAAGTCGGTGTCAGAACACTCCACTTTTTTTATTTCAAAGGGAGTAGGAAATAACTTGTCAAAGCTAAAAGCCAAACAGTAAGATCTATGTTTCAGAGGTAACTAGTATTAGCAGGGATTTCGGGCTCGTCTGACATGCCGTACGGAAGGGAGGGCTTAAAATAGAAGTCTCAGGTACGCCAGAGTGGGGCTTATACCTGCGCGCAGTCTCTGCTGCCTTCGCTGACGGTTAAAGAAGAGCGATGAGAGGATCTCTGAGCTTTTAAGAATCTCCTCTTTTTCCAATTCCTCTCCTTATAGTGTTGCCGGAGAGGTGATCGCCTGCCCGGCTACCGCTTTGAATCCGTGACAGGTGTTTTTAAACTTCGCTCGAGCTGGAAAGAGAGATGGAGATCACACGATGGCTCTGAAGAGTTGGCGAGAGCCTTAAGATGGTTTCGGAGAGTTAAGCCTCCTCTTGTCTTTTATTCTCTTAGCAGTTCAAGGCCAAATGCAGCAGGAGTATGAATACATCAAGTGGATGTTTAAAAAAAAAAAAAGCATTTGAAGAAGATCGTTTAGGTTTTGCCTGTTGGAGCGCACTACTTTTTTTTTTCTTTTTTTTTTTAAGGTTGGTGTCAAGGAATAACCCGCAACCGTGAACAATTTACCCTTCATTCTCGCACCTTAATCTGTTGTTGGTGACAGAAGGGACTGCGTTTCTATCTTAGCAGATGGAGAGACAGGTAACTTGGCATGTTTGTTAACGTCGCCAATGGTAGGAAAGCAGACAAAGAGAGCGAGAGACAGGGAAAGATGAGAGGAGAGAGGAAAATCAATCTAATACTGCAGAACTATCAGATCACATGAGATGATGGATTCTTGGTCGCAGCATTCAGCCGCTGTCTGCCGAGCTGTGCAAATCAATTCAAACAGACACAAAGAGTAAACACACATTCTGCACCACAATAGGAAATTGAAGCAGAGCCTCCCTTTTTAAAATATGCCTCTACATATTTGTTTTGTGGATTACCATTCTGAAATGAAATTTGAACAGTTACTTAAAATAATATGCAAAAGATATTTCCTGTTTTGCCGCCCGGCCCCCCCTCCCCACTGTTTGTCGGAGATGTGGGATAGCTGCGACACTGGCGTCAGTGTAAACACCACATGCGTGTGTTGTCCTGGTGATTATTTTTCATAAACATTTTCCGAGGTTTATCCTTATTGCAGAAGGTTTAGATATCATATTTTATTTGTTTTTGCACTGTTGAAAAAATATTTTGCGAAAGTCAAGCCTGTGTTTGTCTGCATGCCAGTGGACGCAGGTTTGAATGGACAGCATTTTCCAGGGACAAGAGACCACTAAAGCTCTAAAGTCGTAAGTTTTTTTGTTTTTTTTAATCGATAGGAGTCATATGGGTTTGAAACGGACTTAATTGAACTGTGCGTGCTTCTTGTTCACCTTACAGGCTGAACTACTGTTGTAAGGTCAAACTTTAGCAGACATTCATTAAAAGTCCTTTGACATTTAGTGAAAGATTTCTTGAGTTGGCCTACACGTCTGGTGCACAAAACATTAAGTGTGAACAAGGTTCTTGAAGTCACGAAGTACAACATGACTTAGTCAGGCAAAGCATTATATAAATCATTGTGACAGTTCTTAAGTATAGAACCAAGAACACAGAAGAATGGGCATGCAAGAAACTGTTAATGATAATAATAAAAAGTATATTTTTTTACAGATGTGGAAAGAACACTGCACTAAAACAGTATGAGCTACTATTCACCATTACTTAATATACTGCATGTAAAAAGATAGTGGGCAGTGTAGCATATTGCATTACTCTGAAGTCTGATTCCAAGTCTGACAAACAAATGTTTTTGATTTGTAAAACTTTAGAAGCACATATTCAATATTAAGTAAGTGTTTTCCTAAACAGACACATTATTTGCTGCTTATTAATAGTAAGTTGTTAAGTTTAGGTAAGCGATCTAAAATATGATCATGCTCAATAAGGAGTTAACATGTTCTATATAAGTTCTAATAAACAGCCAGTAATATGCTTGCTAATAAGCTACTAGTTAATAGTGAGACATGGTCCTCAAAATAAAGTGTTACTTACTGTTAGTTATTTTAGTAAATCAAACAACTAATTAATCAGAGTATTACTGTAGCTGTGTCTCATTTCAAAGCACGCACCCTCTGGAGGTTGCATTTGTCAGGCACATATGTCATTGAGGATGTCTCATTTCAGAAAACTAACCATTATAAAACTGACTGTTGTTCCTTGTGAGAAATTGTCATTTCTTTGTTTTTTTGGAGACGTCTTCAATGGCATATGCGACCCTACTGGGGGTGCAGCCTTCAAAATGAGACACACACACTTTTGTGCCTCACAAATGCAGTTGGAAATATCATAATTATGAGTTTCAAGCATGTGAATGTTTGAGTGAAGTCCTATTTATTAGTGGGAAACTCTGAATTCTAGATGATGCATGAGTTTTAATGTCATAAGCGGCGTGTCAGATGGAAAATGGCAGAAACGCTTATCTGTGATATAGATATTAGTGTTTTCAAACAATTAATCATGATTAATTACATCTTTTTTTATGTGTATAAACAGTGTATGTATTATGTATAGATAAACACACACACACACACACACACACATATGTGTGTGTGTGTGTGTGTAAGTACATGTAAATCTTAGGTTCAAATTATGTACTGTATGTGTGTGTATTTACAGGTGATTTATAGATATATCTATATATTTATACCATGTATAAATGTGATCTAAACTAGTATTTTTCATCATTTTGAATTCAGATGTAGTTATTTAGGTGCATTGTTCACAGTTTAATTCTTTTTGTTTAGACTACTGCTGCGTTACTTGTCAGACTTGAAAGCATGATCTTAAATGCTTCACGATTTCCATATCCCTATTCTTTAGCTTTGTCTCCAATGGTGCTGTTAGCATCAGAAATCTGTGTCTCTAATAAAGCCTGTTTAGCATGGCACATTCTGTTTCACTGGGCCACTCCACAACGTCCCCAGTCTGCTCGCATAATTGGAGAGATCCTTATGAGAGAGTGTGAAGGGCGGGGAACAAAAGCGGACCGATGACTGGGACAGTTGTTGGGGCCGGTGTTGACAGCTAGCAGAGCTGCGTACTGTGGGAGAGAAGCTGTGGCCCTGTCCGCATGCAGAGTGTACTGCATGCAGGTGTCAGGACTTAGAGTCTAATGAGCCTTAATTAGCCCATTTGAGTAATCAGTGGCTTGATTGGTCCTGTGTGCTTAAGTAAACCAGCACATGCAAAGAGTGCTAGCGGGATTAGGGGCATTTCAAGAGCACTGGTTCACTCAGGGTAGTTCGTTTAGGTGTTACATTTGTATCTCTTTATAAACATGCGTGTTTATTAAGTATTGTTGTGAAATATGTTAATGTATATGTTAAATGTATTAAAATGTGGACAGCTTTGTGTTGATGAGCTGGTCTTGATGGAGCCTCGTGTCTCTTCTCTGCCCCCAGCACTCACCTCTTCATTCAGCCACCACTTGACAGCGCAGACTCTTCAGAGGCCTGCCTGATGCCCATCAGCATGAGGGACTTGAGTCTTCATCCTCCATCATCACAGCACAAAGACATCTGGACGATTGTCAAGGACGTCACAATCTCTGTGATAGTTGACATATCCCAGAGGGCATTGCAGAAAAAGGAAAGCAAAGTTACTCTTGCGTGAGCAAATACAGTATTGGCGGTGAGTGGAACATGTATGAAGTACCACCATACCATGATGTATCTTTGAGATTAATAGTCCTTTGTGACAATAAATCCTTTAAGGTTTAATTTATGCAGTTATCTCGCAGTGCTTACTGATGAGTAGCTGCTTGTAGAGATTGCATGTTTCCACACTTTTAATATCAATCTTTACCGTTACATCCACACTTTAGGGGTATAACAGCTGTTACGTTGTTTCTTAACCTTTTGTAAGTTCCCTCACAGCAAGGAAGTAGATCTTTATCAACTCCCCAAAACACTCCATTTTAAATCCGTAGTTTTTGACATAATTTGATATTTTTATTAAGAATAGTAATTTGACTTTTTTTACATAGTTATTATTGTTGTTATTAATATTTAGTTACATAGCAATACTACTACTACTACTAATAATATTATTATTATTTAGTTACATACCAATGATGATAGTAGTCAGCATTGTTTTATATATTTTGTTATTCAGTGATTTATGATTAATAATAATAAATGTTGTTACTGTTATTTCTATGTAGTAGTAGTAGTACTGATTATTTATTTATATATTAGTAATACTGTTTATATCTATCTTTCTATCTATCTAAAATATATATTTTTACTATATTTACCTATATCACACCTACTAATATGCATCATTTTGAGGTAGATGAGGTGCAGATATGTTGTAGACTTGTGTTAAAGGGTACTATCGGTGTGTCTTATTTTTTATGAATCAACAGCATACAGCACAAACAGTGTAATCTGATTAACACAAATGAATCTTATAATTCTGTCCTTTTTAGTGAATCAAAAGGACACACTGTAGTGCAATTCCTATCCAAATGATTCTCATGAGCCAGTTCTTTTTAGTGAATCAGACACAACTGACTAATAATTTAATGTCAAGACAAGACAATACATAGTTGAAGATAAACGTTTTCTCAGAATGTTGTTGCCACATTTTGTTCTTTCTTATATAGATAAGACTAAATATTACATTTCTAACCTTTGAAGGTACTGCCTTATTGATAAGCGGATATACTGTACCTCTAAAAGTTTTCCCTTTTTTTCCCCTTAACAGGGTGCTGTATATGAGCTAGCCTAGCATCTATAAATATGCTCTTCTACATGGCGGGGACCCTGGATGACACTCGCACAGGTGCAAGCACCAATCACAGTGATTCAGTGTTTGTCTGATGAAGCATTGTTTCAATAGTCTACTGCCCTCAAACGCAGCTTTTCAGCCTCTCTCCCCCGTGTGACAGTTTTCAGGAAAAACAAGATATTTGCTCTATAATGGGTAGCTAAAAGCTGCAGATTTACACTTGCACCTTTTATTTAGACGGTCAGATCTTCTCCCCATAGCCAACAGCGCAAACTAATCCTGTATTGCGTTTCAATATAATGATATATAGAAATGGTGATTACCCTCTAATTCAATTGCTTGGTAATCAAATTGTAGTAATGGTGCTTATTTGGTACCCCAATTTATAGTTTTCCCAGAAATCATTAAGCAATTTACCCTTCAAATCTACTTTGAATATGCGTGAGCACAGACACACACACGCAGACTAGCATTATGGTGTATTATATGAAGCCCCAGCTGTTTGAGATGATGATGGTAGCAGAAGGACTCTTTTGAGAGTCATGGGTAAACAGAAAGAGTCCTGGCTGTCTTCTTCTGGACACAGACTCCTTCCTGTTTGCCAGGATTGGGATAAAGATGCTGGAATCAAAAGACGGCACTGAAACATATCCAAAGTTTGAGCCACATGTGTTTACCCTTAACCTCAACAAAGCCTGCTTCCGAATGTCTGGAATATCGGCCTATCGGTACATTTTGGAAGATTGTGAGGAAGGGCTAAAGTCTACAGAGCTTTTGCAATCACACTTGTTTTGTTTGTGCCATTTACTTGCTGCGTGACTGCAGCATGTCAACGGCCTAATGTAATCACTTACTTTCTGTTTGCTTTCATAAAGGGTTTTACATGCATTAAATGCTGTAATGAATCAGTTCGCTGGATAGAGTTGCTTAAGACCCTCCCATCTGCGTTTCTTTTCTAACTTTTTTAATATTGCATCACTTTCAGGCAATTATTTGGAATGCATTCACTGCGTACAGCTGGGGAGGGTTACCTTCTAATCAGCGTTACCTGAATAAATATCATCGTACAAGAGGAAGCTGGGTGCCGATGCCACTCTCATGCTGTGAAGAGCCCTCATAATACTGCTGGCATTGTGGTTAGGCATAACGAGCCATTCGGCTCAATATCAGCACTGTGATTTCTCCTCGCTATAAGCCCTCCGTCCCAACTCGCCCAGAAGCTGAGACACGGACAGTTCTCATGCTCTCTTAAAAGCAGCGCATACAGGCTTGAGAGTCTTCTACCGCCCAGGGCAGCATCCACTTAGGCACTGACAGTGGCCGATAACCCAGTCTCCAGGGGGCTTGTGGCGGAGACTGATCTATCAGGCCCACGGTGATGTGTCTGTGTCCATGGTGGGCATTTCATTTCCTTTTCTCTCTTTCTGTCATTCTGTAACTGCCAGAACAGCTGTATGTCTGTAGGAAAGCTCTGCCTTTGATATGTTTGAAACCACTCATTTCTCACTAGGAGGATGAAGAGTGAGCTGAAAGGTCTCTGTCTGCACTTCATGATGACAGAACAGTAGGAAAGAGCTTGGAGTGAGTGAATGCGTTCATGTGTGATGCAATTAGTTTGCTGTTAGGGATGAGTGGACTGCTAGTTTTACTAATGTAATGCGAGGGGAAAATCATCAGGAGTCATACTAATTACGAGCTTTAGCAGTAGGATGTGTGTGTTTTTAAGCCATTTTTGAGTAAAAGATTTTTATATAAAAGTAATTATATGTATTATATATTTATATATAATACATCAATATGTGATGTATGTTAAATTAAGAATTTACTTAGTGATGCAAGGATGATGAGATTTTGTAGGCCAGCCCAGAAGTTAGCATCACTCTGATTTTCTTGATCATAATCCATCAAATGTTTTGGTAACACTTTATTTTAGGGTCTCTTAAGTAGTTGTTTATTAGCATGCATATAACTAGAATATTAGTCATTTATTGATTGTAATTAAGCACGTTAATGCCTTAATGTTCTACATGACCTTATTCTACATCTCTAATCCTACTCAATACATAAACTTAAAAACTACCTTACTAACAATTATTAAGCACTGTAGAAAATTGGTAGTTAATAAGTGTTTCCAAAGTTTTCCTTTTGGATTATAGTGAAAATAGCTCTGTAACCAATAAAAGTTTTTCTTTTTCAAGATAACCTGTGAATTCTGAAGTCGAAAGTTAGGCTAAACTAACTACACAACAGTTGCATGCCTTCAAATTCAACATCTCTTTCGGTCTTTATTTAAAATCTATAAGTAAAAAGCTTGAGTTTTAATACTTGCAAGATTATTAACACAACTACACTTCAAAATGCATATCATAAAATATAAATATAATATAATAAATACAGTTTATTATTTTTTTTGTTTTTTCTGTTAGGCATGATGATATTTTTTAGCAACTGCCTATTTCAAGGCCTTTAAAAGTTTGGAAAGAAGTTATGAGTGGATTATTACTGATGTGTTGACGTGCTGGCCTGCTAAAGGACCTTATGCTACATTTAACCATAAACCTGTTCAAAAAACCAATTGATTTAAGGACGTTGAAACTAGAAGTGAAATACTCTAAACATGTGATATCTGAAAATATTTGGAATACCAGACATCATACATGTACCGACTTGGCAATATTCAGAGATTTACTACATAAATTGACCTTAATCTGTGCTTTTTTAAAGCAGTTTTAAGTACACTGATTTGAAACCATCAGTAGTACAATAAAAAACAAGAAAATAATGAACAGTAGCATGAATGCAATCGAAAAAAAGATTTTTATCTCCTACTGTACAGTGTACTGTACTGTTCCATCCGAAGATTTTACAGTTTTTCCAAAAGTTAAATGATGTGCTAGCATGCTCCAGAACCCCTTGAGTGACCTAATGGTTATCTTGCGCTGTATGCACACTGAGGCTCTTTCCCCACTGGCGTAGTGGATAATTTACCAAAGATTGATAGTACTGTATGTGGGGTTCATAACTACACCACAGCTTCCCTCCTGTTCAATTCCATACTGTGAAAATCAAAATGCAGACACAACCTCCAAAGTTAATAAAAGACTAACCACGTTAACCACTAACCATGTTGTTTTATCTCTCGCTCCCCGTTTCACACACTAACACACAAAGGCATACATGAAATAGCTGAGTGAAACAAAAGCGGGAACCTTCACGCCACTTGGCCGGCACATGTGGACAAGCCAGTGCCGACTGGCTGCTTCACTGTCACCGGCTGATAGCCAGGCTTTAATGGAAAAGATACAGCCCAGCCAAAGACTGGGAATCATTTCTACGATAAAGTTATATGTTCAGCCTTGAACAACTGAGAGATAATGTTTGGCTTCATTATAATTCCCAGTGTGTTTAAACAGACAGCCCAGAATGCAAACAAAAGCAGATGAAATTTGAAAAGTATTATCAATATTGCAGATAGCGGATGCCCTTTCCAATCAGAAAAAGCGTATCTCGCATAGCAAATTTATGGTTGACTAGTTCATTCGTTTCTATTAGCCTGTTGTATGTTTCTCTCTTCCTCATATATATTTATGTGGAATTTATGAGAGGGCCAAACAAACTGTCATTAGATATTCCTTTAATTCACTAAGCTGGCCTGCTAAAGGTAGCTGGGTGCATTTAAAAAGCATTAGTTTGCTCTGACTGATATTTTTCTGAACTCTCTCCAAAGGGCCATTCGTCACGTGCCCCAGCCATAGTCCAGCATGCTTGTTGCATCGCTCTTGTGTGTGTGTGTGTGTGTGACAGATCCGTGTGTGTTTCTGTGAGCAATTCTCAGTGTGTGTGCACCACTGCGGCTCCTTCACACGCCACTCGACGTATTCTGCGAGTCTCTTAATAGCAAGCTGCTGGAGCAAAATAATTGTCATTTTCCAGCCACTGGGCCTAAAGTCATATAACATAATGAAATGTCTAAAAAAGCGAGGGGGTGGGGGTGGTTTGTGTATATATATTTCTACGTGGTGCTCAGGGTTCGCTTCAGTGCACGGGAGGTCTGCTGAATCAAATGCAGTGCCACTTGAATAATTTACTGTGTACCTTGGAAAGTGTGTGTGCACACGTGTGTGTGTGTGTGTGCGTAGTGGTGTTCAAGAAGCCAGCAAGGTGAAATGTCTAAATATTGTATATGCCCACTCCAAAGTGTGTTTGTGCACACTGTGATATATGTCCTGGGGATCTTGATACAGCATTCAATACAGTCCTGCTGGACAGATTAGGCTGCTAACGGAGGAAGCCAAGGTACGGCAGGAACCGGTGATATGTGCCTCAGTGCTAAGTGTTCTGGGACAGGCTGATGGGTTGATTTAAGCTGGGGTGGGAGCAAGTGGAGATAAATGTTAGTGATGCTTCTCTCTCTCCCCCCGTTTTTTCTACTTCAGCAGATCCATCAACTGCTATTGAGGGTAATGAGTAAGGCGTGGAGGTGAACACATTACAGAGGGCTGACCTTGCCCAGAAAAAGAAAGAGCATGTTAGATGCCCCATGAAGCCTGTCCCCCTCACCTGTAACATCATCACAGGCATCGTGTTAGGTTTAGAGGTTCTTTTTTTCAATGACATTGGTAGGTTGATTTCCTGAAAAGTGTAAACAGTGTAGTGCTTTCAGAGCTTGACACATCAGCATTGGCTGATACAACATTTGGCAGACCGTTTTTTTGGGAAACATTTTGAAAGCAATTAGTATTTTTGCAAACATTTTGCTATCACTAGTGCCTCAGAAGCACTCATAGATGCTGAAATCTTTAGATTATGTTGCAATTACTGTACATAATTGCATGAATATATTTGTGAACTGCAAAAAAATGTATATTAAAATTATAGGCAGAATTTCATATTTCGTATACATTACAGTGATTGGATGGTAAAATAAATGCACAATGCAAAACATCTTAAGATTCTTAAAAGAATGTTGTACATATTTATATTTGTATGTGTTTGTATAATATTTTTTATTCTAGGTTAAAATGCAAGACTTTCCTGCTATACAGTATGTGAACCTGGTCTTAAGTAGCACATGTGTACTTGTAGCAACAGCCAAAAATTGTACATTTTTCTTTTAAGACAAAAGTCATTAGGATTTTAAGTAAAGATCATGTTCCATGCAGATATTTTGTACATTTCCTGCTGATATATGTGAATTTTTTATGTAAAAGTTTATTTTTTGATTAGGGATATGTATTACTTAGGCCCTAATTTGGACTGCTATAAAGAACTAC
Organism: Enteromius radiatus; assembly: GCA_032357445.1. Lineage (NCBI taxonomy): Eukaryota > Metazoa > Chordata > Actinopteri > Cypriniformes > Cyprinidae > Enteromius > Enteromius radiatus. Next base: position 19,208,067 of record JAUCMS010000127.1, read on the forward strand.
TTTTTTTTTTCAGATTCCAGATTTTCAAATAGTTGTATCTCAGCAAAATATTATCCTATCCTAAGAAAACATACATGAATGGAAAGCTTATTTATTCAAGAAAATTGACCCTTATAATTGGTTTTGTGGTCCAAGGTCAGGGTAGTGGATATAATTTATCAACCAAGGCATGCTTCAACAAAAAACTTACACTATTACACAAAAACTACACAACTACAAAATTGTCTAAAACACAGGTTAAAATAAATATAAAAAAATATATTATTAATAATAATAATGATAATGATATAGTGTTGATAGCATAGAAACAAGCAATATGATACAAAAATCAATGAAATTGAAAAAGACAACTAAAACAACAACAACAACAAAAAACAACAACGTGAGTACAAAAAAAATCACAGTATGTAATTGGGTTTCAAAGTTTTGAACAGATCCTTTTTTACATATTTTATTTTTTCAGATTTTATATGTGATATCAGGTCACAAATCCACATTGAAGCCTTAGGCACATTCTTTGACTTCCATTCCAACAATATTCTTCTTCTTGCTAATAAAGAGGCAAAAGCAATAACATTTTTCACATTGTTAGTCAAAGATACTACATGTTCTGGAACTCTAAAAATAGCAGTTTCAACACAGGGCTTTATACACAAGTTAAAAGTGTCATTTATTCTTTTGAATATAAACACCTAGTAGTTTTTCAACTTTTGGCAGGACCATAGGAATAAAGTCAGCCTCATCAACATCAGGATAGAATAGAAAGTCTTGTGTAGTGGCATGACAAGAATCTTAACTTGCATGAGAATGCGGTGTGCAAATGAGGCTGATTTACTCACTGAATGTATGTTTTATATATTCGTGTAGTACATAGCTTCATGACAAATGTAGTTCATTGGTTGCTGATTTTGACGTCTGTGTAGGTGTGTGGGTTTGGACTCAGAGGTTGTGGCTCTAATGGAGACACAGGTTTATTGACAATGAAACGGTTTGGCTGTATCTGCAGTGGGCTGCCTGCTTCCTGTGATATACTGGAGCCAGAGTCTAGTCAAGGCTGACATACACCATCCAGTGCTGACAGCAGCAGCCACACACACACACACACACACACACACACATCTGCTTTGAAGCAGCATAAAATTCTAATACACTGGCGTACATACACACACATATAGACATGTACAAAGATTCAGAATAACCTGCTGGACTTCAAGAAACTGGGGACAAACGTCATGTTTCAGCTCAAGCTGGACAAAGTTCCATGTGTTAACTATTTCTTTGAAATTTACCTTTCTTGCATCAATCAATCAATCACTTTTATTTATATGTAGCAAAGCACTGAACATTATCAAATAGGAGAACAGAGTGATGGTAATGTATAACGATGAGATTAAACTATTTATTTATTAAATGCAGAGACGGTCTCTGTAATCAAAACAACGAAAATCACTAGAAATTAGGTGCCCCTAACTAAGCAAGCCAAAACCCCATCCGTGAGAAAATTTAGTAAAAACTAAGTTGGGGTCAGATCTCCTCTAATTTCCAGTTCAATTTTAAGCGCATGTCAGATTGTGCAAAGGACTTATAGTGTGTGTTTGTGTGCATTTGGTTCTGGTGATCTGTCCACGGAGCTCATCTAGGTGTTCTGGTCACCTCTTTGTGCTGATACACCATCTGATCTAATGTAGATACGGACTGAGGAACAGAATAAGAGAGAGACAGATTAATATTATTACTTTTTGCGATCTAACAAGTACATTGTGTTTGAAGGGGAGTGTTCCCGCTTCAGGCTGATCTAATTAATGCATCTATTAATCCTTTAACGGATTTGATTCATATATGTGTATTAGTGTGTTAAGTGTAAGCCAGAGTAAAGAAATGTGTCTTGAACCTAGATCGAAACTGACAGAGTGTGTCTGCCTCCCGAACAGTGTTAGGTAAATTGTTCCAGAGTCTGGGGGCTAAATAGGAAAAAGATCTGGCGCCCGCAGTAGATTTTGATATTCTAGGTATTATCAAATGGCCAGAGTTTTGAGAACGCA
>JAUCMS010000127.1:19210208-19222604 GCA_032357445.1 Enteromius radiatus
GTTTTGAGAACGCAGCAGACGTGGAGGACTATAATGTGATAAGAGCTCGCTCAAGTACTGAGGAGCTAAGCCATTCAAGGCTTTATAAGTAATTAACAAGATTTTAAAATCTTTACTTTGTTTTATAGAGAGCCAGTGCAGTGTTGACAAAACCGGGTTAATTTGCTCATACTTCCTGGTTCTAGTTAGCACTCTAGTATGTCACATCTGTCAGTTTTTTAAAGGATCTTGACTGCTTAGTTTCAGCATTATATCCGAGAACAGAAAAACTGGTGAGCTGCCTACATTCTAAAGCATCATAGGTGCCATCAAAGCTCATAAAATAAATCACTGTTACACCTGTTATTGGCTGATTTATACCTAGATGTTTTCAAGTATATGTCAATATTTACATACATATTAGTCAGTATTGGTAAGTAGATACTTTGCTTTCTTTAAGTTAATCTTTATGAAGACAAATTTTGCACTTTTGAAAGTATTTTATTTACAAATGTATTTGCATATGCTGTGGTTCCTAAATTGGCTTGTATTTAAAATGATTTTAACCACAGTTTGCTTTGTTTTAGTTGTTTTGTTGTGTGGCTGGGCATAGAGTAGAAGTTTAAGCACATACTGTAGTGGCACTGCCTTTTTATTAATTATTACCATTATTAAATAATGTTGCTGCTGTTGTATTACCAAGCACAATAATATGCAAAGCAAAGTCAGGATTAATGACAGAGTAATGGTTAGCAGATGTTTATTGCAGGCTGTATGAGAAGGATGCTCGTATCTTTTACAAGTGTTGTGCCTGCTTTATTTTCTTTAGATATAACAAACGTAACCCTATCGAAGCCTAGCGGTGTTTTGTGGCGGCTGCCCTTGTAATCTTTATTAAAGGTCATCTTTTACTCGCATGCCTCTCGCTGGGTGTTCTTCATATATATAGTCTGTCTCCATGTCAGATTAAAAAGGAAGTAAGGGCTTGCAAGAAGAATAAAGAACTCTTTCCAAGAAGTATTAGTTCCTTTTTAATTTTAGCGGGATGAGGAACCCAGAATTTAAATGAAAGAATCGGTTTTCATCCAGCTAATAGTAATCCATAATCCAGCCAACGTGTCTTAACCACAATGTGGTTGGTCTGATTAACTTTAATGCTTTTCCTCTCAATTTATTGAAATGTTGGAATGAGCACATTTGGTTTGGAACTCTCTCTCTCTCTGTGTCGCTCTATGTCTGTGAGTGAGAGAAAGATAGACTGTGAAAGTGAATGGGAGGAGGAGGAGGGAGGGGGGGTGGAGAGGGAGAAAATATAACTTTAAGAGCAGGATGGCGGAGTCATTAAATATGTTTCATTCCCTCAGACAACGGGGGGTATGTGAGCCCATCGAAGATGCATTTTAAGGATAGTGTTGGCTCTTTAATATTTCAACTGATTTAAAAAAAAAAAAAAATGTAATCGAGAAAGGGCAAAAATGCTGGTTGAAAAAAAAATAATTAAACAGGCGAGTTTCATTTTCTGCCACACTTCAAATGAATTTCTGTAATGATCTCAAAACCTGTGAAAGGCAAATCCAATCAAACAATATCTAGTGGGTTTCATTTTCCTCTGCATAGCGATGACCCCCTTTGTCAAAGGGTGAGCCGAGGAGACTGTAGGTCGCCATAGCCATCCAAATGAAGGAGACAATTTAGCGTAGTTAAAGCTATTATCCCACTAGTGTATGTGTGTGTGTGTGTGCTTCGACACTATAGCTTTAACATTTTGGAGCTTTGATATGAGTCACTGTAAATGATGCCTCAGAAGGTCAATTGCCGAGTTCAAAATGGCTGATGGAGGGAGGGAAAAATATTGTGTTGTTTTTCTGCTTTCAATCCTCCCCGGTCTCCTCAGACACAAATATGCATTTATAAAAAAAAAAAAGATAGAGAAAAAAAGCTAATTTTTTTCAGTTAGCCTGTGTCATTAATACAATACGCCATAAATAAGGCTCAGGTCTCTGTGTTTGAAGAGTGTGACATGAGCCCATTGTTTTTACTCTTTTTACCTTTAACCATTTGGCGGGTAATCACGCATAAGGAGGAAGAATAAGCCACGAGTGAATGAACAGCAATGGTCCACTGACCTTTTACTGCTCATTATTGGACAACCCGAAAAAACACAAAGAACAAATTCTCCTAAATCTTCAGGGAATGTTGAATCACAGCTCAATGGCTGATTTTTTTTTTTCTTTTTGATTATTATTATTTCTGCGGTCTTTGTGCTCATGATATTGTTGCTTTCAGTGTGTGGAGGAGAGGAAGTCTCGGGACGGATGTTGGAGGTCTGACTCTGAGGTTGTGGTAATCTTTGTCACCGGGGGGCAGTCTGCTGCGTTTGGCCTTTAGGCCTGCAGGTGTGCAGTCCTCCACGCTCTTACAGGAGGCACCAGGAGACTCGTTGCACAACTACGCACGCCCCCGTATGTAAACGCTTACAGAGAGAGATAGAGAGATGGTCTGTGGTTCTGAAAACTTTTGAGATCACATTACTAGAAGTACTAAAACTTCATAATATGACAGCACACACACGCACACACACACACACACGCACACACACACATACTCACACACACTGGAAAATATGCCAAACAAGCATTACACTAATCACTACTTTGAAATAGGGAGGCTATTTATATATTATGCATTGTGCACTATGTGCAGTCCTGGGAGAGAAGAGAAAAGAAAAATTGATATCAGATGAAAATGAACACTCTGTAAAGCACATTAACTATCTCAGGTTTGGGAGCACATGCTGACTGCCAAATGGGACACCCCTGTGGAAAGCAAAATGGTCTCTCCCACAATTAATGTGGCGCACCTGTGATGGTTGATAAAGACTGCCGCACTGTGCACAGGTGTGGAACATTAATTCTGGGGGTGTTCCTTGAAAAGATGAGCCCCCCCTCCACCTCTACCACCAGCACCTCTCCGCCCTCCACCCTCTCCTCCCCCACCTTTGGAGAGTGAAAAAACGAGAAAACAACGCTGCCGTTCATTCGGAGTGATCTGTGTGCAAAAGTATGCAAATGAATATGCGGCATGCTAATCAATCCTGTCCTTCACACAGACTGAAGGGGAAGAAGGAATATGGAGAATGAGGGAATGAATCGGGCCTGAGAGGGAATATGGGATGGGGGAAATGAGCTAGTATTCGCTTTGTTCAGCTTGTTTATATTGTCTTATATGTATATATTGACCTATGCGCACTTGAAAACTTTGTAGGTGTTTACTGATAAGGTAGATCTGATGGTGGAAATTTCCAATGGAATGCCTTCCTAGGTGCATTTCAGATGAAGAGGGACAATCACGAGGTGGTTAGAGGCGTATATGCCCAAGTGTAAATACAGACTGTTCAGGCCATATACACTATAGTTTGGGGTCTGTAAAATATGTATTTTTTATGTTTTTAAGGCTTCATTTATTTGATTAAAACAATACAGTGAAATCTGTAATATTGTAAAATGTTATTATAATGTTTTCTTTCATAATATTGTCAGTTGTCAGGATTATTTGCAGAAAAGACTAATATATATATATATATATATATATATAAACACTTTTTTCAAAAATAAAGTCAAATCAAATAAATCATACTGACCACAAATGTAAGAAAAAACAAACTTTACTTTATAAAAGGAATTATATCAGAATACCATAATATTCAAAAGTAAGTGAGCAGTCATGCATGGAAAACATTACTGGTTACTGTTGCAATCTTTAGGAGTGATGTGGAGGTGTGTGTATTAAAATGTCTGTAGCATTAGAAAATTGCTCATGAAGTTGAATGCATTAATTAATTACAATTCTTATGAAGGATGTAATGAATTGTGAGATTTTATTTTGTAATTTTTTCGACAGCGTGTAGTAACTTGAGTTAGTATTTTGACATTGAATAAATAAAGGGTTACACATTGTTTTGAGTTCACTAGACATTCTACTTTGGCCTATTATAAGTAACTTTGCAACTAACTGTCAAGTAAATCTCAATAGTGTATTAGTAAACTTTAGAATTAAGAGTAAGTTGACATGCACTTGCAGAATTACTTATAGTCAGTAGAATGTGTTGGGGACCCAATGAAGTAACATTATTCAGTGTTATTAATGCTTATTTTGAAGACTGACATGCAGTTTAATCCACAGCAGGCATTTCTCAAGTATTTTTTTATTTTTATTTTTTGTTAAATACCACTTGAGTAACTAAGTGACCCGTAAACAACATTTTAACATAATTTTGGATAATTTCCCAGACATGAGCATTTACTGTCCAATCATCCTCCATAGACTTTTATTAAAAAAAAGACCAAAAGCTTGCCTGAAAAAATAGCATATGGCTGCAGTTGCTAAGGTTGCATTGATGTCAGTAACATTTTTAAGGCAGGCAACTGGCAAATTGGGCAGAGACGATGCACACTGGCATCAGCTGCTTTGCATAGACCGTAGAATAAGAATAGAATAACTTGGATTTATTTGCAGAGACACATTTGTGTGTCCAAGTGTAAATTGGAATTTGGATACCTAATCAGATAGCAATTGATCGATCCAAATGCATGAAATGATAAATAGTATGTCGCCAGCAAAGGAGTAATGTGAAGACAGTTTCCATGACTGGTCAGAGGGCTTCTGGTTGTTGTATTCGAAGGCGAGATGTAAAGAACAAGTGCAAGAAATTGAGAAAAAAAGGGGTGTGTGACTTTGTATTTGGGCCAGTAGATGTCCCCTAACAGCAGATCACTGGCATCTGAACTCCTTTATGTGTGAGAGCTGCACTGTAGCAGTGTTAGCCCTCTCAGGAGCATCAGACACACATCGGTGAGAGTCTATGGGGAAAAAAACAGTACATGTCTGTACAAAAAGATATACAGTACATGTCTGTTTTTGTTGTACGGTTCACTCAGACGCCTGTGGTTATTAGTGAATGCATCGTGTTGGGGGGTTAAACCATACATCAGCAAAGTGTGAATTTTATCAAATAATCAGAGTATTGAACCACTGCCTGCCCACTACAGTATTGACTGAAGAGTGTGAAAGGGGTAATAAATTACTACACAGACAGTGGGAGCGCCCGCACGCGTGTGTGTGTGTGTGTGTGTGTGCACGTGTGCGTGACAGATTCTGTGGTGATCTCAGATGTCACAGAGCAGCAAACCACAACCTGCTTTATAGCTTCCCAACCTCTCAGCATGAGCATCTGCAATATTACAAATGCTAATATAACACTAAACTGATTAATAATTAAACAATTACGGTCATGAATCAATAACTTCTGCACTTTTTTTTCCATTTGTAAATTACAGCAAATAAACAAGGACAGAGAATTACAAAGTCAAATTTGCAAAGGGAAAAAAGCCATATCCATTTCATCCGTCTATAAAATTAGAGAGGAAAAAATTAAACATTAAAAATGCTCTTTGTGAAAGTTTTCCTCTCTTCAATTAGCAAAAGTAGACCACTATCTGTGTTTTGAACATTTTTTTCTAAATAAAGAATGGTTTAGTTTCTTCCCCCCCCCCCCCCATCTCAAATGCGGTCTATTTTGCAACGAGAGCAATAGATAGCAAAAGACAGGCTCTTTCCAAACAAACTCTCGCTGTGTGAGCCGTCCCCAACGGGATGTTATTAGACACTTGTGAACCGACATAATAGCACCGTCTGTTTCCAGTTAATAAGTATCATTGCTTAATACAATACACTTGCCAGCAGAGACAAGTGAGTCCTGACATGTAATAAAGTGGTGTTACATAGATTTATTTCACAGCATTAGGCTCTATAAAACTTCCATGACTAAAGCAAATGAAGGCACTTTTAGGCAGGTGCTGATAAGATGATATTACGGCTGTTTGCATTAGCTGATATTGTGCAGTGTGCAGTTGAGCCTTTTTGTGTGATGAAACAAAGTCATTAATGCTAGTGTGTTTTTTGACGGTGTGTGTGTGTTTTTTTTAATGCCTTTACAGTCGCTTTCACTCGTCCCTCTGCGATGGCACTGCGGTACGTTCAGGGGGACAAGGATAAAAACATAAACAAATCGCAGATAAGAAATATGACATGGATATCAGCATGCAAAAGAAGCTGAAAGCTGGGAACGCAGACAGCCAGATTAATGATAAATTACAAGGACTAGCCTTGTTTATAGTAGTAATTTTCCCTTCCTGCACCTGCTCGCTTTCCCCCTGACCTAAAGCTGCCTCTCACTTTCTCCCCTCATCTCTGTTTCTTCCCTCCATCGCATCATGCACCCATCCTGGCACTGTGTGGCGATACCAAACCTCCTCACAAAGGAGGAAATTAAGTTTTATGCTTATGATTATGAAACAATTTGGTAACACTTACACAGTAAGGTCATATTAGATAGCGTTACCCTGGCGAAGAGTATACTAAAATGTAACTGAACTATATTTATTTCATACTACGAATGCATTTGCATATTTATGTACTGGATATAAATGCCCTGCAATTGCAATTTTTGTACATTAAAGTGAAATCTGCAAAACTGCAATAACTAATTTTGTACTTAATGCACTTAGGTCCAACTAAAGATATACTGTACTTGTGGAATTATATTGCATTTAAAGGCTGATATTATCCAGATCTTATAATTCTCATCAGTGGTGATATTAAAACAAGTTTAGGCTTAATAGTACTTCAAGTTTAATTGTAATTTTTATATCAAATAGTCTTAAGCAATATGTCGACAGATTTGAATTATACTTAGAATCACATACAGTAAATGTATTTTAAATTACTTTTTTACTAAGGCATCTAACCATTAATAATTTGTTAATGTTAGCTAATAAAAATACAGTTGTTCATTGCTAGTTCATGTTAGTTAAATTAAATATTATTAACAGATTTATTTCATTAGTAAATGTTGAAATTAGCACAAACTAAGATTTGTAAGTATGTTTCAGTTTAAGTCAATGTTAATGTAATTATTTAGTTTTTATTTTTGGGCACACTTTAGTTTAGGGACCAATTCTTAATATTAACTAATTATTAACTATAACTTCTCCTCAAAATTCTAAAGGTGGTTGTTAAGTTTGTATATGTAGTAGGATTAAGGGAACATTAATATGCACTTTATAGACAGCCCAAAATACTACTAATATTCATGCTAAGGAACTAATAGTGAGAACTGGTCACTAAATTAAAGTATTACTTCAATTCCAGTCCTTGTTTGACTTTAATACACGCCATAGTGTTGTAAAAAATATATAATAAAACAACTTTCCTAGCCACATTTGGACTCACATTTGGACATTTACAAAATATTTGATAAATTAAATATCAGATTTTTAATTGCTGAAGTACAGATCACTAGACACATATGCATATGACAAATAGAGAGCATTGTAAAGCCCCATGTGTATGTATAAGCAACACGTACAGCGTCTAACATTGACTAAATGCTTCATTTTAATACCAATTACACGTGCGGCTCCGCAAAATACGTAAATAATGCGAGTGCCGCTCTGGCCTGAAGTGCTGCATTAAATGCAGAGAGGGGGCTGAGGGCAAGAGTAGTCAATATGAAGTAGCAGAGACCAAACCCCCACACCTCATTACGCCAATTGTGAATGTTAATTCTAGTGGCTTTATTAGTTCGAATTAGACAGCGAGAGAGAGACTTGCTCTTTCATTGTTCATTACCGTGTTTGGCTGCGCCTTGTAACTTGCAGTCACCGAATGGTCAGAAGAAGGAGGGGGTGACTGCGGTACGTCTGAGTGGCTATTGTCTAAATCGTAATTATATTTTTATTATAAGCAAGCTCTGGGCTTCCGAGTCTATACAAAGCAATTTCCAATAAAGAGCGCTACAGGCAGAAAGTGTTTACATACAAAATGGTAAGAATACACTAACAGCGTTTGGTGTTAATAAGCTATAATCACTCACCTAATTTAATCTGGTTGCCATGGAAAACAAATGACACTTGAGGTCTAAGAGAACACGGGAGGAACTGAGTGCGAGCGCCGTAGGTGTGTCTCGCTTTTAATGAGAAATTAGAAAAGATTGGTAACACCTCCCTGTCTTTCCGGTGTAACGTGCAAGCACCTGCCCCGTTCGCTTTGTATGGGTGGGGGGGTGGCGGGTGGCGGCTAGGTGTCTACGAGCGAGGGTGCGGGACAGCATGGCTGTGCTCCTCAGAAATAGAAAATTGAGTGGGAATTGGCCTAATTGTACGGAATGATTGATGCCAGTGGAAACCGCATTAAAAACACGAAATGTTCCCCCTGTTAGCCACACATGCCATTCTCTGAACAAATTTACTCCCCAGACGACGAGAGCCTGTGCTTTTAACTGCACACAAGAGAGCAGAAGGGCTCTCTAGCTAACCATGGGAGCATGCATTTACAGAATAAGGGAATCCAAGCACAGGCCAAGTCGATAAGGGGGGCACATGTCATGTGTGTGTGTGCGCGTTTGGTTGCTTCTCTGATGGACGGATGTGAGCATGGGTGAACGTCCATCTCTGTTGCTCTGTTGTTCAGAGCGGTGTGTGATGAAAGGTGAGTGATGATAATCAGAATCAAACCTCCCACCCACACACATACAGACGGGGTCTAATAAGTGGAGGTTTATTCACAGCACACAACACATGCAAGGACGCTTTGTTTAATAAATTGCGGATATATGGCGAACATCTGGATGTCCACGTTTTAAGTATCTGTCCTCCACCGCTATAACAGTTTAGCGCTATATCTCTTTAGGTGGCAGGAACAGCCCCTGCACGGAGCCGCTGCTGGCTGGAGAAATAGTTAAATTGCATAATGTGTCGTTTTAAGCTGTATACATTAGAGATCTTATCCTCTCCCTAGAGACCTGTTCTCAATTTACCCATGATTCTTCTCACTCAGAAAAAATTTGTTGCTCAGATGTTTTGATCCTTGTTTTTTTTGACCAGATTAGGGATGAGTGATATGTCGGTGCCACGTTGGTTATTGGATTGCTTTTGTTGGTAGATATTGGATATAGACTACCATTTAAAAGTTTGGAGTCTGTAAGACGCTTTTGTGTTAATAGTTCTGTCAAAAGATTAGTCATGATTAATCACATACAAAACAAAAGTTTTTGTTTAAACAATAAATGGGTGTGTACTGTGTATGTTTGTTATGTGTATATATGAAAGTACACAGACACGGCGTATATTTTGAAAATATTTACATGTTTTTCCATGTATATATTTAGATTCTTATATTCATATAATTTATATTATTGTATATGTATTCAAATTACATATTTTTCTTAAATATTGTCACGCTTGTATGCAGGCTGGACGAACAAACTTACACTAGCAGAGTAGTTTTAACATAAACTTTAATTAACAAAACTGGGGTTCACAAGGCAGAACATTCACATCAAAAAGTAACCTTAATCACCGGACAACACAAGACAAAACTCAACGGGTATTTAAAAAAGACGACATTAGGAAGAACTCAGAACAGGTGAGGGACACAGGTGGATCGGGGAAACTAATTAACTAAACAAGAAACAGAACAGAACCAAATAGGGACAAACAGGAAGACAAGAAAGCGAAACCAAAACTAAACAGTCACAGACAACAGACATGCGGCGTTACATTATGCCCCACTTCCGGAAGGCGCGTCCTCGTGCCGTAACTCCACACACAAACAGCGAGGGAGGGTGGGTGCACGGGGAAAAGTCACTGGTCGCCTCCAGGGTGGCTTCGTGATCTTAGAGGGCCATGGCGGGTCAGGAGCCTTGGAAAGCCATGGAGGGTCAGGAGCCACCTGCGGCCATGGTGGATCAGGGGCGCCCGGGTCCATGGTGGATCAGCAGCCGCCTCATGAGGCTTTTGCGGGACTGAGTAGCCCTTTTCCCTTTCTTGCAGGCAGAGGTACAAGTGGGTGCTCCTGGAGCACAGACTCAGGGTAGCGTTCATGCAGCGCAAACTCAGGGAGGTGCTCTTGCAGCGCAAACTCAAGGTGGCGCTCTTGCAGCGCAAACTCAGGAGCTCTCTGATGGACTAACTGCACTTTCTGGACTCGGGGACTGTAGGGTGAAGGCAGAAAGACAATAAATATACACAGTAAACATATTATGTGAACAAAAACTTTTATTTTAATTGTTTGACAGCACTAATAAATAACTTTTGAAAAGTTGATATTGGATATTTAATGGTTCATGTTCATTTGACCTATGTTTCATTTAGATATATTTGCTATATTAACTTTTCACTACGGTTCAGCATTAAAAATGCAAATTTAGCAGTGTTGTAGGCTTTATAGGATATCAATAGTTATTGAGCAGTTATTGTATCTTTTTGGGATCAGCCATAATTTTCATGTTTTGCATTCCTGTCCCTTCGTCTCATTGCACAATGATCTTTCTAATGGTGTTTGTGCATAATCGGTTTGTTTTTAACAACTCTGTAACAATAGATGTTCAGCACAGACATCACTCTGGCTTAAAAACATTGTGACCGATGTATGTCCTCCAAAAGCCCACTGGACTCTGTTTCCTCTGCCGTTTTATTTAAGAGAGAGAGAAAAGCTCATGTTAATCTTGTTGGCCCCGCAGATCTGAATTTGGACGCAACACATAGGCAGATGTGAGGTTTGTTAAGAGAATGAAAAACAGTCTGAAAGAAAGAGGACGAGGTGCAAAGATAAAGGGAAAAACAGCAATGGTCCTTTTGACCGTGATTGTGGTTTCCCTCCATCACCCGCTGCACAGATGCCTATCAGTATCCACGCTTGTGCTATGCGTACTGTCTGCCGTGCAAGCAATATACACCAATGCCATTTCCCACATTTTCATAATTATTATTTCCAGGGGAGTCATTGGAGTCTTCTATAAGGAAATGTAAGTGATGGGCATTTAAAATGGCTTTTAAATCATACAGGAGAGTGGGGGCTCTTTCAGAAATAATTGTGTCAAACAGCTTTTTCACCTTTTGCGAATCAATATGCACACTTATTCATAAACTGACGACTATCCATCAAAAGGCAGCGCTGCTTTTTAATATACATCCTTGCATTTTAATGGGCTACTTTAGCAACAATGCTGCAGACAACAATATGAGCGTGTGTTATATTCCCTGCAAAATCGGTGATCCCGAATCTTTGGCAGGCAAGCATGCTCAGACTAGCTACACCTCATCTCTATTTCACCTTTGTTTGCACAAAACACACACACACACACTTTTGTTTTTATATAAGAGTGGGACTTTCCATTGACTTCTATTGTTTTGGGGGTTTTTTTATACTGAGCTAATGTGATTTTCTGTCCTAAGCCTAACCTTTTTTGCATTTTCATTAAGACGTTATTTAGTATGTTTATTAAGCCGTGCTCCTCATGGGGACAGTTGGCTGATGATTTCAGATTTTACAGTCCTTGTGAGGACATTCGTTTACAACAATGCAGGTAAAACCTGACCTGCACATGCACACACTTTCATACTTATCTTTGGATTTGCATGTATAGTATTGCGTGTGAATATGTTGAGTTTTTAAACCATCAGATGATGCTTCCAGTTGTTCTTTTGCATTTAGTGTGTCTTTTTAACATTCACAAACTCATTATTCATCTATTTCTGCAATTAAGCCTCTAAACAAGACTAAAAAAGAGGTAGTCTATTCATTTACTTTTTTCATTAAAATTATAGGCACACACGGAGCTTTGGGGTTTATGTATTAAATAATGCATCATTTCATAATTATATAGAAAATATAGATTTCTTAAATGGGATACTAGGCAAAATGGTGACTTTAATTAGATCACTGTGTAAAATATCTCCAGGGTTTGATGAAACAATGTTAAGGATCTTGCCAAAGATGTAATATATGTTCGAACAGATAATGAATCACAAATAGGTTCTTATTTTACCTTTTTTTTTTTGTCTTGTGCTGAAACATCCCATTATGTATTTATTAAATTTCATAATTGCATTTAAAATAGCATCTAGGGAGCGCATGTTTGCCTGCTAACTATGACAAGCTGTATTGTTATTGGAGTCGTAAACTTCAATTAGCGGAAACTGGAACTTGTTGGACGTCAGAAGTACGTCAATTTGGGAAGAAATTGTGCTTTGAAAGCGATGACAGAATTCCAACGCATCCACCTACGGTTGATAAACACTCTAAGAAGGTCATTGATATTAAAGCAGAGTTTCAGCAAGATTATTCTTGTCTGTTTAAGAGCACTTGGCAGAGCAGAGAAAAGGGAAATGCTGCGTCTCCGGCAAGTGCAATAATAGGAGAATTAAAACTGCTCCAAAACGCATGACTTTGCCAAGCAAACAATGCCTGCAGTCTTTTTGAAAATTACAGCGGCTAATTTGAAATGAAACACAAACAGTTTCGTGTTTGTTTCGAACCTCTATTATGATTCTTTGCATAGACGACCCCCCCCCCGCC
>JAUCMS010000127.1:19222614-19249747 GCA_032357445.1 Enteromius radiatus
CCCCTCCTTGCTATATATAAAGTATGTAAATGCTAGCTGCAGCAGTCAAATACATCAATGAAAGTTGACAGCTGAATTATTAGCATAGCTGAAAGCATCAGTCTATTGTTTTAACCCAAGAATGGAGCATTTTTAAAACTCACAATGGCTCTAATCAAATTCTCAAGGTTGTTCAGTTTAGCATTGTATTAGTTTAATAGTTTCTGGTTCGCCGTTGACGTTAATGACACATTCCTATGTAAATATAATGTGCCTCTGAAAAGCCATCAAAACATTTTAAGGTTCAATGAATGCGGTTTCATTTCACTGTGCTTTTTTTCCCTCCCCCCACTGAACGAGAAATCTCTTTTTATTTAGCAATCTCTTCTGCACTTACAGAAATAATAAGACGACTGGATTGATTAATGAAGAGTTTTAAAGACTGATGCAAAGCGTTTTTACAAATAACTTTGGGAAAATAGGAGGCTGGATGGAAGAGACGAGGCTGTACCTTCACTCCACCTCTCGCTCGCCCTGCTTTCGCTGCCAGAGATTGACTAACCCCGGCACCCCTCGAAACCCCCAGCATTCTCCCCTGTGCGACTGTGGAGGCCTTTGGCAAACATTCAGGCTCCATCATCAAGAGATGATAAAATGGCATATATTCCCACTCGTCAGAGACTGATGAAACCATTTAGAGTAATATACTGGAATACATCAAAGGATCTTGCTTTGCGGGCGCCTCCTAGCATGTCACGATGTAAAAAGAGCAATATTTGTTTAATATCTGCTCCCGTTTCAAATTATTTTCTTGAGGCTTTTTTTTTCCCCCCCTGTTATCCTCTGTATGCGGAGACAGAGTTTTGTGAAAATGTTGTTTTGTAACTTACTCTCAAGTTTGTAAGTTTACGTCTCAGTCTGAGCCTCACTCTCAGAGTGACCAAAGGAAGTCAATTAGCTCTGTTTTCAGAGCATCAGCGCTGCTCGTTCGCGGTTTACTCAGTGCAGGCATCTTTTAATCATTATTTCTACAAAATGGAAATTCATCTTTTTGTGTTGGGACTACATGGTATTTTGATGCATCAGCTGAAATTTGACAGTGAATATCTAGTTCCCAACATGCTTTGTGTGGGACTGGATCACAAGTGGATTTGTGTGTGTGTAAATGCATAAACACTTCAGTTGAAGTTACCATTATTGTGATTGTGCTGAAGTGTTGAGCTTGCAGTGTTTGTTGCTATGTCAGTGCAACGAATAGTCAATTATTACCTGTTTTTCTCCCATGCGTTACATTTAGCTATAATAGTTATATTTAGCATGCTAACATGACGTTCTCAGATAAATGTGAAATTTATACAAATGTAATTTATTTGACTTAAGCTTAATTTTACAGTGTCTGTACAATTTACCCAGATCAGATAAATCTGTTTGAATGTTTCAGTTATTAAGAGCAAACAATTATTTTATAAGAGTACCAAAAATATCAAGAATCACATATGTGAATATGTAGACTACTTGTTGATTTTGGGACACGCTTGAGAAAGAGAGACAAAGTTTGGTTGTGATATTTCAGGCATTGTCCAGTTTTTGGAATTGTTGTGCACAAAATCAAAGATATTCAGCTCTCAAATCAAAGTTGGGTTGAGGATCAAACACATTCAGCACAGTCATGTATTCATAAGATATGTGTTAT
Source organism: Enteromius radiatus (assembly GCA_032357445.1). NCBI lineage: Eukaryota > Metazoa > Chordata > Actinopteri > Cypriniformes > Cyprinidae > Enteromius > Enteromius radiatus. The sequence goes on from JAUCMS010000127.1 coordinate 19,224,287, forward strand.
TGATTAATTTGATTAGTTTCTTAATATTTCAGGATGGAAAAAGGAAAGAGAGGGGCTAGAAAGGGAATGATGCTTTAATTAAAAGAGAGTTTGCTTATGTGAGGACATTTTTATTGGAGGGCATTGATTAGAGACTGACTTGATTTTCTTTCAATGAGAGCAGCAGAACATCTTCGGATATCTCCACTTTTGTTTATAATGAAACAGTCCTTCATTATCAGACTTTGAGAAGAAGTTCAGGATCACGGAAAACATGCTGGAAAAGAGCGTTTAGAGTGAGTACATGCTCTCTTCTCTGGATATAGCGCTTGTTTGATTCCTTAGCGTTCTGAATCCTTTTGTGTATGTGTATGCGGTGATTACTTTTCCCCCTCACAGTTGTTCTCCCCGCACTGAAAAGCGAGTCACACTCCCTCGCACGCAAAACAATCAGATTTTAAAGAATGCAGGGGAACAAAGTACAATAAAGATGAATTTCCACCATTTTAATTTACAACACAAAGTATAAAAATAAACATTGAGGACTCAATTTAGTGTGCTTTTCAGGCGGAACACCTAATCCTTACCCCTCCTCGCCCAGCGCTCGGGGATGGGGATTTTCCACTGGGAGGCTGCGGCCTCGTCTTGGGAGAGATAGGTGGGCAGAGTGGAGGGCCATTTTACGCTGAGCGTAACGCCCCCGGGGCCCTGAGGAGCCCGAGAACAGATACACATGCACGGCACACAGCAGCCCCGTGCTAATCGCCCAAACAAGCAGCAAGCTGTGGTGCTCGGAGCTGTAGAGAAACAAGCACCTTAAGAGCCAGTGCAAAGACAAAAACAAAGAAAAGAGTTTGTTAGACACGGATTGGAGTGGAGAAAAAGAACTTAAAGAACAAAGAAGGACATGAATAGGTGAGGAAACAAACTGGGACAGCAACTCTTCCTCTCCCCAAAGCGATTTTGCGCACTTAACTCTTTTTCTGCTGCTGCGTTTGAATGGATAGAAGGCTAGGAATGCTGCTAAGTGTGTTTTGGTGCCACTAACTGTAGCATTTTTTCCTTCTGACTGAAGGAAAAGTGACGCAGAATACAGACTTTCTCCTCTTAATTTATGCTTCAGCCCCATGTTTAAAGGCATTTTCAGTACCAATCACATTTTTCTCATAAAAATACCAGTGTACAGTTTTGTCCCGTGGAACCTGTCGCTTACAATGCGGCGGCTCTCTACCTGCTGAATAGCCTCTCACCACAGGAGGCTGAGAACATGAGTTTATCAGAGAGTGTGCTGTGTGTATGTGGGTGTGGCATTACGGGAGAAAGAATAGCACATGCCAGACTGGCAAAAGAAATAAGCGACTTTGATTAACATAAGAATAAATAAGTTGTATTGTCATGAAGAAAAAAAAAATATCTGTGATAAACGTACACCTGTGTACAGACATGTTATAGCTTCTAGATGCAGTAGTTAATGGAGCTGAGCATTAGTGGCATAAGTGTGTCTCATTTGCTGCCTACATCCAGCTGCAGTCGCCGCAATGTAGTGGATTTCAAAGTTGACATTTAAAGAACAAACACAAAGCTCACATGGGTGGCATATTTGTCTATTGTTCACAAGCAGATAAAACTTCAGCTTGTTGGAAGTTAGGTCATCTTTTGTGTAGGTCTGCAAAGCCGCATTCTCTTTTACACAAGCAAACACACACACACACACACACACGCATTGGGCATAGTGGCTGGCAGCCATGCAGAGAACTGCATCATTGAATGAAAGTAACATGTAGGCAGTCTGTGCCCTTATCTGACGCGCTAGTACGGTAAGCTAGGATTGGCATCTAGATTGGAGTAAGTGGACTTCTAAAGTGGAACAGTGGCCAGAGATATGGAAATAGATGTATAAATGGATGTGTATAGAGGGACAGAAACCATGAGGGCTTTAACAAAACAAGAGCCTCAGAAACACACTGAGCTATTAGCGTTATTGGCTCTTTTATTCCATCTTCAGTCATTTCTGTTGCTCTTTTCTTTTCAGCCATGTTGCACATTCCCCTTCTTTTGGCCGAATGGACCAAAGTGTGCGGCGGCAATATGCTGCGAACTTGGACAAGGACTTTTTTGGTGGTCTGTCATGTGAACGTGACTCCGGTCTGATGCAGCATCACATTGACGGAGAGGGCTAAGTGGCCTTTATTTTAACTCTTTCTTTGAAATAGGCAAGGCAATCCCCGTTGGCCCAGGGATCATTTTCTATTTACGTTTCCCTTGCCAACGACAGAGGCGACGCTGGCCAAATTCACAAAAGAAGATCCACATTGGAAAATCCGGCTAATCCCTGATTGAAAGTTCATGCATTGGCTTCCATGTATAAGCTCTGGCAGATTTTCCCAGGAAACAGGAATAAAAAAAAAAAAAAAAAAACACGAACAAACTGAGGATCTTTTTTTGGTCAAAGGAAGCCACCCTTCAAGGCACACTCGAGCCATGACAGCGTTGGAAATCATGTCCGTTTTTCAAGTGTGGGCTTTCATGTGCAAAAAGAAGAGAGAGTCTCCATTCTGCTCTCGTCGAAATCAAAGGCGAACAGAAGGAGGGGTTAACGTCCTCAGTTGTTCTGCCAGCAGTACGAGGGCTACAGAGATCTAGATCTAGCGGGGAGATGTTTGAAGATTTCGGGGGCACGTGCCTAACTTGTACCTGCGTTGTCTGCAGAGCAGTTCGTTCCTCCGTGCAAACGCATCTTTTCCTTTGCGCCATTTAACCCCCCCCACCCAAACTCTCTCTCTCTCTCTCTTCGCCCTCCTCCAATTCTTCTAGAGTAGTGGCCATGGCTGGAGAGAGAATCTTCACAGATGGCATGACTGCTTGTCTTTTGGGGAGGGGGGAGTTAAACAAGCTTAAACTTTCTTATTTTCCCTTCGCTTTTCTTCGGGCAAAACTTTGGACTGCAACTTTCGAGGCCTGGCGCAAGCTTTATCTCTGCCCACATGCCAGGGATGTGTGGGGTCCTCAGAGGAGCTCCAGTTGGATGCTGAGTCTGTGGGTGCTCTGCGTCCTTCATCAACAAGGCCATCAGCGAAACGTTCCGGGTGCACGCCAAAGCCAAAGCCGAGCTCCGTCTCGTGGTACAGCTGGTCATCCCAGATTCGCTAGCCATTTGAAGCAAGGGCTACTGAGTCCAGGATTTGATAATGGAATGTTTTAGCTTTCCTTCGCTTCCCTGCGGTGCACTGGAGGCAGTCTCTTGGTTAGATGGATAAGAAGCTCCTTTACTGGAAGTGATGGATTGTGGCTGGCACAGCAACGCTCTAATCAGCTTCTCAGAAGTTAAGCGTGGGCTCTAATGGTGTAGACTTGTCAGGACCCTGACGTCTCTGCCATCTCTCTTAAAGCTGAGAGTCAAGCACGCAAGATGCTGAGAGAAATGAAGCTGTCCTCCCTCGGCGTATGGACTGTGTTGTACTCTCCCAAACATTAGCAGAAACACAACCTGCCTTAATTTGAAACGGGAGAGGAATAGAGATGCCGCGCCAAACCGATCAACAACAAAAGCGCCTCGGCGCTGGAGAAGGAATAAAAAGTGGCAGCACCGAGAGCTGAAAGAGAGCAGCGTGTGGACCAGGACTGCGACGCAAGTGTTGACGGCCCTGAGGAATAGATATCAGACAGTGAGGGAGGTTAAGGTGCGAGTAGCGCAGAGCTCTTCTGTTATTATCCTCCACTCCGGGCCTCTATGGTGACCCGATAATAATGCTCTATTACCACTTAGCCTCTCTCTGTGCCTTTCTATCCAACCCTGTCTCAATGCTTCTCTCGAGTGGCTCATCGTGCCTGCCGCGATCCACTTCACCGTTGTACATCTCACCCACAGCCTCGTCCCTGTGAGGGTCAGACGGCCAACTTGACCCGTGTCGATTGGAACACCTGATACTGACGGCCAGACATTTTCATGATTTACAGTTACAGCTCTCTTTGGAAAAACCCAGAAGTTTCTGTAATGCTTTTAAAGATCTCTTTTGAGAGAAAGAGCAGGCTTATATCAGAGCTTCGCCACAGTGTTTTAAGCACATCCTGAGTGCTCTTTTCTCTATTGTAGCCTCTGATATGATCACTTGAAAATACACAGACCTATAAATAGCAAAAAAAAGAACACATTCGAATCTGTGCGAGTGGACTTTCTCGAACGAATTCCATTATATTTGGTAATAGATATAGTGCTTCCTGAGTGGTTTCATTACAGATTCACTATGCTGTCTGTGTTTAGGGTGAAGGTTGTGTGAGAATTAAGTTCACCTTCACCTCTGGTACTCTCATGCAATTACTCGCTGAATTCTAATTATATAGACAGATTATGGCATTTTTTAAATATGATTGCAATATTTAATACACTTTAAAAGTTGTATGTGCCCATGCGGGGCACAATTTTATAACATCATAATTAAGCTTAGAAAGGATTTATCATCACTGTGCTTCAAGCATAACCTAATTCTCATTTTCATAAAAAGCATCTGTGAAATAGTCTACATTAAACTCATTTAATGGTCAGCTAGTGTGTGTGTGTTTTTCCCTTTTTCTCCGCAGACATCTTCATGCAGTGAACTTTTACTAACAGCCCCTGGAGTCAAGGCGCCTTTTAAAGGGGCCTGTGACAGACTTTACCGACTCGTTCATTTGAATCAGTTGAAAACACATCAACATCAGCTGCAAATTAGGCAGTGGCGAAGAGACGAGATGCTTAACAAAAAACACTCTTGCATGAGGTGTCCCTGGGTAAATGATAGAGTCATCTTTTCGGTCTGTCTCACTCTCTAATACACAGGTATCGCTTTTTAATGTGACATTTGGCATCGGCCTCCTTCGTTCCAGAGCGCTATTTTACTTCCTTCCCTCCATTGATACTCTCTCAGGCCTTTAAATATTTATCTTTCTCTTCTTCCCATATTTCTAAAAGCAGCAGGGTGGCTGCGTTCTTCACAGGGCTCAGAGAGGTTACAGAAAAACAATGCTAAGGATGCAAGCAGGCGGGCAGACGACGCCTGGCGCGGCTCGGAGGTATTTTTGCAGGTGCTGTAGAAAAGGACCCTTCTGCAGCAGTGTGTCTTGGATGGATCCTGACAAAGCCTTCTCTTTGGATGCCAGATGGACCCATGCATTCCCCATACTCTTGCGCAGCTAAGACCTAGGCTTTTCTCTCCACACCCCCTCCGCCACCACCACCTTTTTTTCCTTTTTCACAACAAAAGAAAAGCGCTTTGGCTGAAAGAAAACCACAGCTGAATTTTATGGTGCCGCTTCTTTTGCCAAGCTGATTTTAGCAATTCAAAAGACGAAGTGCATGGAAATGCTGTTTCGGCTGCGTCGTCGATACGCTTTTGATGCAAGTTTGAATTGGCAGATATGTTTGCCACACTAATATATCGGTGCTCAGCGGGAAATCTTGATAAAATCCAGAAGCACACAGCAGAGACGGAGCCCGGCTCAGAGTGCTGTTGGAGCACGGCTTCTTCTCCATAATGCCTATAAGGCCGGAATTGGGTGGCAGCAGTGTCAGCGGGAACGTGCTCGTGCAGTGATCCGAATTATCACAAATACACGCTTATGCTTGGCAATGACCGCACACATACGCATACGCATACACATGCACATGGACACACACTGAAATGAATGCTTATACTGGCCATTGAGAACACACACACACACACACACAAATACGTGCGGTCCCTGCAGCTTCATTGTACAAACAAATGGAGTGCTTTACTGGGAATACAATCAAAGAAATCAGAGCTAAAACAAATCCCCGGGGAGAATGAAAACACATTAGATTCATGTACTCTTAATTATATGTGCTCTTAAGCTTTGATGTATTAAAAAAGCATCAGTTGTTTGCTGAGCTGCAGGTTTTCCACCACTGCAATGTAATGTAGTTCAGTTTTTTTCTCCTCAAAGCCTTCTTTTAATTTTGAAATGGACTTGTATATTGATTGTATTGTTTCTAGAAGTTATAGCCATATTATTCATAGTTCTTAATGTTTTAATTTCCTTCTCAGTTCCTATAAACTGGCCACAACATTTGTATTTTGTCTTGCTTGCTGTGTAGTGTGACGTATGAAAGCATTTTTAATGCATATGCTGACTACATACTGTGTGTGTGTGTCTGCGTGTGACCCTGAACCACAAAACCAATCTTTACTTGCACAGGTATATTTGTAAGAATAGCTAAAAATACACTGCATGGGTCAAAATTATTGAGTTTATTGACTATGGTATAAATCATTAGGATAGTAAGTAAAGATCACATTCCATGAAGATATTTTTGTAAATTGCTCAACACAAATATATCAAAACTTCATTGTCGATTAGTAATTAATAATAGTCGATTAGTAAACAAAGCATACCTCAATGGCAAGCTTTATATATGGGGAAAAAAGGGAGGGATGTACATTTTTGAAGTACAAAAAAACTGAAATTGCATTTTCTTGTAAAATGTACTCCAATAATCATACAACTTCCAAAAAATTCCAGTGTTCATATGTAGCAAAGTGTCGGCACTCACCAAACTGCAGTCCACCAATCTATACTATAGTATGTCATGGTTGAACTGTTTCAGACAGTCTTCATTCTACTGTAGCTCTGACAGACGTCTTCTTCTGGGTCCGTTTTCATGCTCAGCTGAAGCTGGTACTTTTGTCTCTTTCATAACGGTTAAAATTAGGATTTGGAGAGGACAGACTGGTCAAAGGTTAGTAATAAAAGGGGCATCCTGTACTCAGAAGATCCTTCTAGACTAACCTCTGTTTTAAGCCCCATTCATCTGTGGCAGCGGCAGAGAGAACATTCTTTAAACTTTCACGGCAGTAAAACTTTGTATCCCTCTGAATAGATAATTCAGGCTTTGCAACTCAGGCATAAAAGGAAGCTTAAATTACACCATACAAACTCTCATTAATATTACAGGGACCATTCTTTGACTTAATTTCATTTCATTTCTCCATTTGAGCGAAGTCAAACGTTGCAAGGGTAAGAAATTATAAGGGGTACAAATCATATTTTAAGATTCAGTATTCTGGGAGGCTGTTAAATTATATTAACCCTTTTTTGAATGATTTTCAAATATTTGATTTCGGAAATGTTTTATTCTTTATCTCTCCACTCATAACAAAGCCCAAAAAAAGACACCCCTGCTTCTTGTGACTCTGACATACACATATGTCATACAATACACACAAACACACCGCACTGTTGGTTTACTGCGTGCTTTTTAAATAGGTATATAGCTTTGAAAACATCATACAAGCTTGCTTTTTTTTTTTCTTTTTACAAGAAGCAACGCTATTAATTCTAAACAGTTCTTGTTGCAGCAACCGGTTTTGACATGATATTAAAAGGCTTCCACACTTCCTGTCAAGTTTTGCAAAAACCTAAAACCGATCTCACATGTGGTGTGGGGAAGACGAGGGAGAAGATCCTTTAGTGCCTTAGACAACATAATGGAGATCTTAAGTGCCACGGAGGGAAATGTTTTGGAGCTAAAGCTGTCGACCTTGTTATTTTTCAAAGTCAGTATCCGCAGAGCGAAAGTTCTTCTGTGCGCTGCTTCATTATGCGTGGAAATGAATAATGTGTGAATAAGACTGTATAAACAAAGAAACTGAAATACAGGGAGCACGCAGACAAAAGATTATCACAGTTAAAGTACTGAATTTGTTCGTGGCAGAGCGGGAGAGAGAAAGAGACTGAGAGAGGGAGATTAGGAAGAGATGATAAGGCTAAATGCCCTGTGTGTCCTGTTGTCTAATTGTTTATAAATGGAACTAATCGTTTTAGAACAGTAAGCGTACCTTACATTTAACTGTTTTATTCTCCTCACATCTCTCCTCTGTTTTGATGAGAGAGGCAAACTGTCACAGTTAACAAATGCAAAAACATCACTATTATTGATACAGTTCCGTGCGCGTGAGTGTGTGTGTGTGTGTGTTCGCGAGAGTGTGTGCAGTCGCACTTGTGAGGGAGAGAAAGTGTATGCACAAAATTAATCAAAGCGGGGGCGGTGATGAACAGTTTCTGTAGAATTCTGTCAAAGGTTAAGAGCTAGTTATTTTTAAGAATGACATGAATCTGGGAGAGACAGTGATTGCCTAAATGACCACTGTAATTACCAATTACTTCGTGAAGCAGAGAATATATTCACGGCATGTAGCCTGCTAAATACAGACAGGCATTAGCCCATTTACGTACTAATGCACATAATTTAGATCCTGAAAAGGGCAGATGGGAACACAATGGAAGATAGAATAGATACCGTCTAATATCATTCCAAAAAGAATATTGGATTCATTGGAGATGAATATTACTTTGTGTCAGATTGTTTTTCCATGAAACAGTCAAAATATATTTCATCTCTCTCCCTTTCTCCTTTTGTTAGCAGCCAGACCATTTAGCCCATCAGCAGGGGCCGAGATGGAAGAAGAGAGGGAGAGAGCGAGAGAAAGCGAAGATGCTGAGAGGTGGTGGGTAGAGGGCTGGTTAGTGGTTTTGGCCCCTGTCCACATTAGCAGGTAATGAGAAATGAAGAAAACGCACTATGACAGCAGAACCACCACCACAATGCAGTGATGCGGTTAGCGGCCTTATACCTCTTACAGAGACTAAAATAAGATCCGTACTTGAGACATAGGCTAACTCGATCAAAACATCTCTTATTTTACTCACCCCCTACAAACATAAAGCCACAATCTAAATGAGAGGTGAGGGGAGGGGATGTTGACAGGCCCGACTGTCCACCAGGATGTTTACTAAATTAGACATAAACCGAGAGTGAAATGCAAAGCTCTGCAGATTCGCTCTAACTCCTCATAAATAAGTTACAGAAAAGAAGACAGAAAAGAAAGAGCGTAAACAAAACCGAGAGGCAGAGAGAGCAACTGTAAGAGAAAAGGAGTGGTTTGATTGTGGGATAATGAGTTGCCGTATACAAAGCTCCCTCCCACCCCGTCTCGTTTTTTTCTTTTCCCCCAGTTCTTCTTTTTATCAAGTTTTCTCTCCTTCGCTATCAGCTGGTCTTGTCTCTCTTTCAACTTTTTACCCCCCCTCCTTGCTCTGCTCTTCACCTCCCACTCAGTTTATCCATATCTTCATCCCACAGCTCTTCTGCTCTCTCTCTCTCTCTCTCTCTCTTTCAGTGTCACCTCCAGTGTTGCTCCGGTGGATCGTATAGTCTGGAAGGATAACGGGGACACATATTTGCACTCGATGTAATCGCGCCTCCTTCCATCTGATAAATACTTTGAGCGAAGCCTGATTATTGTACTTGGCCTCCAGTTTCAAAAGAAAAGGCCGCAGAAAGGGAGGGGCGAGGGGCCGCGTGTGTGTTTTGAATCCAAACTTTGGACGGGTGACATCACCCTCTGTTCCCTGCCTTTGCGAAGTAATGTCCGCGTCAGTCGCGTCGCGTTTGAAAAGGATTAGCTTATTCCACAAGGACTTCTCTTTGGCTTGGGCTGGCACAACACGCACAGTAAATCCACAAAGGCCATTCACATAATGGTAGCAATAGCCTTCAGGAAAAGAAAAAGAAAAGTGCGAGGGAGAAAGAGAAAACGCTGCTCCTTTCCATCCTGTGCTCTTCGTATGGAGCCCAATTATGGAATGTTTCTGGACTGCAATGAAACAGGATATTTTTAAGTAGCCGAGATGAAGTTATGCTGTCTCAGAGCCATGTTTGTTTTTTCAAAATGTGTCTGTCATCTTGTGCCAAAGTAGTTAAGTGCTATTGTTGCTCCTCACTTAGCCACTGGCTTCCGTATGACATTTAGTATAAAACAGTACCTGCACCAGAAGTATCATGCCTATTCAAAGTGAGGGGGCATATGCCTACTTCACGGTTAGTTTGAATGTAACTCTATATATCGAGAGGGAGACAGAACCCAAGACTTCAATATAAAGGGATATCAGACTAAAACGTAAGATATGAAGGGAGTTGGAATGATCTGTAAAAAGGTGGGGGAAGGAAAAGCAAAAGACAGTTATTTTTTTTTTTTTTTTTTTACGATCTGGAGTTATGGAATTGGTTCTAAAGAATGGGCCGTCATGTGACACATTGATGGCCGACGTAAGGGTGTGGAATGCCAGAAGTCCAGAAGATGGAAGCAGTTTGGTTTAATATGGGCCAAGCACTTAGCAGGGAGTCCACAAACTGCTCAAAGCTGACATTTGCATCTCCAGGAGGCAAGAAAACAGGGAATCGGCCCGCATTCAACCTCACGATCCAATCCCATCCCATCCCATCCCCCCCGCACAAACACGGCTACTACAATCGTTATGCATCAATTGATCAAACGTAGTTTTTATTTTCAATTCTATAAAAGATAACACACATCTCTTAGTCTGGGAAGAATATAAATAAATAAAAAATAGCTATAGCTTGTCTGTCCTCCAAATGCCTCAGAAAATTGCTGATGTACTGAGCTGTTTTTCATTGATGGGTTTAGAGTTTATTTAATAGGGGCACATTCTTGTTAAGTCACAGCGACTGATTGCTTTTATGTTCTACTGCACTGGCTTTTCTATTTCAACTTAAATAAATAAATATGTCTCTAAATAAGTGAGACACTGAGACATGCAAAGAAAACTTACCAGTCAGAGAAAAGGCCTATTTCTGTTCTGTCATAGTCAACAGAATAATGTATGGTGCATTTATTTATTTATTTATTTTGAAAGTCTATGTATAATTTATTCCAGGGAGAAAAGTGTTAAGGATTTTGTCACAATTTGACACAATTTCTCTTTTTTGCTGACCTAATTAAATATATACGAGCAAAAACAGACAGACAAAAATCGTGGCAGACCTAGAAACATCCACTGGCGCAGACTAAGACTCGCTCCTGCAGACGACGGAGATTCAGAATGAAAGAGAGAGCGGTTATGAGTTCTTTTGACACTTGTGAAAAGCCCTCTGGTCATTTCGGGATCTCCATTTAGGAGTAATTACACCGCTTATTTATATGAAAAGCTAAACTTCAGAACTGTAAAATAGTTCTCTGCATATAACACGATCCTTAAGAAATATTCTCGCATCAAATTATGCAGCGCCCCATGAATGTAATATGCACTTAACATGAAATCTTTCCCTTCTTTACTGGCTCTTATCTTGTATCATTGCTTTTAATACCCAATCAATCCAGCAAATCATCAAAAAATGATATTAGACTGGTGAGTTGAGTAGTTTTAATGCCAAAATTATTGTTCTTTGATATAAACGTTGACACAGAAAAAGGGTTTTGGCAGAAATATGACTGTTCTTGCTCATTTTACACAGGACCCTTTTTATTTCAGTGGCATACTGTGCATGAGAGAGGCGTGCGGTTCTCGGGATAATTGTTCTTTTCATAGTAAGAAAGGGCATATCAATTAAAAATAAATAGTCTTCGTAATTATTATTCCAACACACAGTGGTCGGCCTGCCATTAAAGGAACCCAAACCAACCCCAGCCTTCTCTTCTTCTACCCTCAATCAAAGCTGTGGTATTTACCTCCCCATTCAATGCGAGTATTGTAGCGACATCAAACCACCGCGGTCTTTATGCCTATGCTTCAGTACTTACAAAAACATCTACAAATGGGCTGAATGGAAAATGCAATATTTCCCATCATCAAGCTAATACAATCTTTTATAGACTCTGTGCCCAACGGTTAAGTCGCAGACTTTGCATTATTAAGAGGAAGTCGTTTTTTTTTTCAGTCGCATAAATTGTTGAGTTCTAGGAAGATTGGAGCCATGTAGGAAGCCAGATCTGCAAGCACGCGTTTGTACGGTTAGCACCAGGTAGCATCTTCTCATCAGTATTCTGCTAGATGTTTATGTGGCTACTACATTGTTGAAGGATTCAAAACATTCATATGTCAGAAGGAAGCATTAGCATATTCACATTTCTTTTTCTCCATTATCTCTTTACAATATTATTCTTCATTTTGATCTGTCCCAGTGGAACATGGAGATCAGTTAATGTACACGTTCAGACGGGCCTGTGTTCTTTATGATGTTCGTGATGTAAAGGGAGTCTTTAACCGAGCTGACCCCCACCTCTGTGTGTTCATATGAATATGAAGACATGTGAAGATGAGTCTGGTCTCATGGAGTAGCTGGTGGGAGGAGAGCAAGACAGATAGATTAGGGCTATTTATTTGACAGAACAATGGTCTTTTACTTTCTGTGCATTGGCTGAGTGTGAGTAGCAGTGTGTGTGGCTACAGTGCAGTTGTGTTTTCAAGTGCATCGTAATTCACTGATACAATTTTATTTTTCCGACAGGGGGTTGTTTGTTAAAGGCAATGTTCTGTATTTACTCAGTTCTTCCAGACCTGTATGCTGTTGCTTTTTCCCCTCGATGAAGAAAAAGAGACTTTTCTTTTGCTCCCATAAAAACCCTGTAAAATCACTATATTTGATTTGAAAGCTGCAGTGGTGAAGGGCGAAATTATCATTAGTGAATTACATTACTGTTCCTAATACAATTTTGCTGTATGAACTACTTTTGTAGAAGGTTTTATTTATTTATTTAATGGAATTTATTTGTGAGTATATGGAAATGATCAGTGTTAATATTCATTAAAAGTTCTCTTTTTGAATAAAGTCAGTCATATAGGTCTATATGCGTGAATAAACAATTTTCATTTTTGTATGAACTATCCATGTAACAACATCCAATTGAATTTTGTTGAAAACTTTGAAATTGACTTTGAATGTATTTTTTAAAAAAAATCACAACTTTTCAAAACAATTTATGGACTTTGTCTCCTAAATTTTGTAATTCTGTAAATATCTGTCCCTCACAGCCACATATTCATTTCTGTGAAGAATACATAATGGCGACTGACTAAATTATCTTAATTTCTGTTAATAATAAGTCGCCCCAGCTCCAAATTCAAGGTCAATCGAGGGCTTATATTGACCTCTTCAATCAGGCAGCATATGGCCAATCACAAACATTTCACAATCATTTCTCTTCTCATCCTGAGAGGACGCTCCTTACTCCAAAGTAAAGCTTTTAATTTCACCCACACATGGTGCGTTTACAGATTCATGAGAATTCAAATATTCCAAATAAAGTGTAGCGAATAGTGGGGGTGTAGGCAGAACCATGAAAACACATCAGATTTATTCCCCCTGTCTTGTTTACTGGGCCACGGAACATTGGATGCAAACAGAATGCAAATTCATTTGATTGAATCAGGTGATGCAGAGGTAATTGTATTTGGAGAAATGTCCAAGACTTCTTTTTTTTTCTTTATTATTATCAGTGGGGGAGGGGTTCTTTATGAAATCCATCTTAAACAAAAGCTATCATCACTCCCAAGCCTTCTGATACTCTTTTGTCATTTGCGGATGTGGATGCGTCTTTAATTTCCTTTCAATTAAAAGTAAATATGCGGTTTTCTTTTTTCTCCCCCCACTGTGAAATCTAAACAAGAGAAGTCAACATGAGCAGACAGGTGAAGAATATTCATTTTGTTGCTGTCTGATTCAACAGGCTCTGATGTTCAGACAGGATATTTTCTAGAAAGAAATAAACTTGTTCATGACTCCCAACTATGAATATACTGTATATGTGTATGTGCGACCTCTTAGCAGTGGCCTTGTAATCATTAACAGTCCATAGTCAGAGCCAAGTGCTTAGTAAACATGCTCACATGAACACATTGAAAATTTTATCACAGCGACTTTGACTTGTGACTTTCCGAATTGTATTATTTTGTGTTTTCTCCACAATTTCCTGTCATTTTGCTACCTGGAATACATAAACACACAATACAAAAAGTATCTAAAAAGCTGGAAACTGAATCATACTTATACAGCATGTCTCAGTTTGACTCTACAAGCAGTGTTAGTGCTGACATTCAGTTTATATCAGCGTTTAGTTTGTAGTGCAGTATATAGTCTATGTCACATCATTCTAGTTAGGTACTGAAAGTTGAATTGTTTGTGTTTTTGGAACAATATGGAGTGATCCTGGAGACCTCGATTAGCTTGAAGCTAAACTCTGCAGGACAGTGGACTAAAAGACCCCTAATATTTGGTGTTGTCTTTGTTGGCCGTCTTAAAATCAAGCCTGATACTGAGCTTTCATGGATGTGTCTAGGACTGTTATGTCTGTTGTTTTTGACATCAGCGTTAGAGCAGATCAGTCAAGTACATAATGGTGGAATTATAAATGTGTCAGTCACTCTCAATACCAGCAGTTTGAGAGCCTCTCAGTGTCAACAACACAACAACTTCAAAAACAAACCTCTCCCGCCGCACCCTCACTGCTCTCAATGGCTTTTAACAGTGTTCACTGGCTGCAATGAAACGTAATACATGACCCTCGTGCTCGAGTAGACAAATACAGATAGATAGCAATTACGTAAACCACAATCAATAAAAAAAATTCTGCCAACTTCCCAGGCTATTTTTGCTCTTCAGATGCGCTCCCGAAAATTAGGCTTTGTGAAAATCAAAACGCTTTAAATCAAACTGTGTCCAGGGCCCGCTGTAACAAAAACAAGAAGCATATTCAATTTACTAATTTTGGATGAGGAAGGACACTAGTTCAACTTAAGTAATACCGAATGAAGGGTTTGATTGAATTTCAGTGATGTCATTACGGGGTCACATTTCAATGTGTAATATGATATAAATTTGGTTAAGGCCGCTTTCCTCCTCTGCAGGGTCTGTTCAGCTTGTGCTTTTAAGCTGCAGTGTTGCACTCAGCACACTTGATGATGGATAGCTACAGGTCTGCCCATTGCGTTAGCGCTCATTAAAGTCTGTCCTGATGCCATTGTCATGACGGCACGGGAGCTAAATAGAGGTCAGTGATGTTTTACCTGTATTCCGCAACAAAACAGGTACACAAATGCATGCTTCCAGTTAATAAGTTGCTATTTAACTGTATTGTTCCAGATAATTCAGTCATGTGCATGAAGACATAGTATGATTTTGCATATGAACACATATATTTAAGTAATAGTTTTGAAGTTGACATGTTTGTGAATAGTTCCTATGATTTTGAAAGTAAATGTCTGCACACTATGTGCATTCACAGGATGCTGTCTTAAATGGCGCTATGATGATCGTCGAATAAAGTCTTTATGTCTGTTTTCTTTCCATAGAAAATGTCATCTCGTAGCTTCATAATGTTACGCTTGAACCACTGACGACAAATGGAGCATTCAGACAGCCTCTTTGATACCTTTTTGCACCTTGACAGTGGTAATTGTTTGGCAGTCAATGAGACAATCACAAGCCTCCTGGTTTTCATCGAAATGATCTTAAATTGTGTTTTAAATACATCATGGGTGTAAGTGATTAATGACAATATTTTAATTTTGGGGTGGAGTAATCCTTTAACATCCGAAGAACCTTTCTGTTTCACAGAAGATTCTTTGTGATGAAAGAAGGTTCTTCAGATTATAAAAAGGTAAAAAAGAGAGGGTTCTTTAAAGAATCTTTGACTGTATGGTTCTTTGTAGAACAAAAAATTATTATTCTATAGCATCGCTGTGCACCTGTATTTTTAAGAGCATTTGCTGTTATAGTGTGTACACCAATCTGATTCCTAGTCATGTAATTTAACATTTTTCATGGACACCAAGTTTGTTTATTTGTTCCTGTAAGTTTGGGCCCGGTCATAAAGGTTCACCCTGAAACGTCAAAGTTAAGTATGTTTTTTTAACTATTAAAAGGACCTTGGAGGCTCTGAGACCCCAACACAACCAGAGTCGATCTCTCTTTTGCTTTTTAGGCTGCTTAGTAATATTTTGTAAAAGGTCGACCTTTAAGTATACTAACAATAGACTTCATAAGATATTGTTTTGCAGGGGCGCGTGTGTTGTATTTCCTCTGCTGTCTTTCCTTTGCGCAGCCCAAGGTGAGCTAACCAAGCACACCTCCTTGTTCTTCAGTATGATTTTGTTTTTTGACCCCATGCTGTCGGAAGAATTTTGAATAACAGACTCCTGCATGCTACTTGTTTTCAGCAAGGCCTCATGTAATATGGATAGGGGTGGCACATTTATTGAAGTTTAATTTAAAGTGAGGGGCAAAAAAAGAGATCTTGTCATAAATTATTTTACTCATATCCAGCCCTGCCGATGTATGTTGGATCGTTAAATAATGCATCAGCCAGCTCGTAATTAGGACAACAATAGTCTTTTACCACTTGAAAAAAAACTCAAGCCCTGTCTCCAACTCAACCACCCCCCACCCCCCACCCCCTGCCATCCCCAGTTTTCAAATGAACACAGAAGACACCTGAGTGATCTCTCCACAACACATTTCTCCTCTCTAAATGGCAGGCAGTGTTTTAAATTCATATTTCACTCTAAATGATATAGGTTATCATTCCGCCGCTCATTATCATTTAGACACAAAATAAGCAGCAGTAATGTGCCCTGGAATGCAAGTCACCAGCCTAATGTTACTCCCAATAATATACATGCATATTTGTCTCCGTGATTATTGCCAGCCGCGGCGCACGTCGTTTGATTCTAATGCAATGTGACAAAATGTAAGAACACTGTAAAAGAGAGGCAAACGCACGGGAGATAGTGAATTAATTATATATCGCCGCATTTTTTTCCCACCGCTAGATAACACCTTTGGAGGAAGTGCCCAGGTGCATTAATAACCTGACAGGACAAATGGGCAATCTCCCACGTCGAGCCATTACGGCACATTTATCAGTGACCTGCACACTTTCCACGACTACAGTTAGAGTCCGAGGAAGTGTGTTTAGACAAAGACAAAGGCATTACCTGCATGGAAACCCCTCGTGCTATTAAAGGCTTAGCCCCGGTGATGTGAACTGGATATTAAATATCCTTTATCTTACATTTCCCTCTCAGCCTCGGGTAAGCCGATATCTCTCCGCGCCTCACCCTCATATTGCTCTATTGCTGTAATAAATACATAGATATCAATGGTGGTAAGTTTGTCCCAGTCTGAAAAGATTACGTGCGCCTGGCCTGCTTTAATAATGTACGATGGCTTTATGTTTATGCATAAAGGAGGAGTTGTGTAAGAGAGCTCGGCGGTGAATGACCATTGTTCTGGTGACACAGCGAAGCAGTTAAGTGCACAAACGCAGGGGGTAGTGCAGGCCATCTGGTGCTCCTGAGGGAGTACGCTCACCTGTATTTGATCCCTCACTCTCTCTCCCTCTCACCTTCTGTCTCGCAACTTTCTTCGAGGCTTGTGCGGAAGGCTCGTCGGGAGCTCCCTCCGGCTCCGGCTCGTTCCCCGGGGCCCGTGGGGTTGATGAAATTAACCTGCGCGTGGAGTTCTTTTCTCCCTCGCCGCCTCCGAGTTGCACGGAGACGGCTTTAAAAGAGTCGCGCTTCCGCTTCCATCTCGATTTCCATTTTCCCCCCGCTCCCTCTCCGCATGGCATTTTTAGCTCTGGAGAGCTTGTTCGCTAAAACGGGGATTTGGAAATGATATGGAAAATGCCTTTTTCCAATATCACGCAGCCCCAAGGCTGTAAATACTCATTTGTGTCGAGGATTACTCTTGGTAAAACAGTAACATGTCAGGGCCTCTTCCTCCAAAGCGTAGGACTTTATCCATCCACGTTAAATCATCCTTCTCCAAATACTCACACCCTTTTACGTCTCCCCTAACCGGCCTGACAGAAAGCAATAAATCTGATGTGCACGCTAGCTTTAACCAACTCCTGTAAGATAAGGTTTACAAATGCTACGGCATCCATTACACAAGCACAGGGGTGAGTCGCTAGAAATACGAGGAACTGGCTCATAACTCTCTTATTATGAATAGCCGCAAACGAAAGGTCATGGTCATGACAACCATGTGATGGATGTCACCAGTGCCCAATTAAATCTCTCCAAAAAAAAGGCGCCTCCCAGCGCTCCAGTTCCTTATTAAATATGAAACTGCTAAATCAACAGTCAGAGGCATGGGTGCTGTTTTCTCATCTGCTTTTGGACAAGTGTGGCCCAGCTGTGAATTATTCATGCTGTTGATAAGAGGGTCAATAACATAACAAATCCTCCTTATTAATGTTAGTAGCGAAGCCCAAAGGTCAGTCGGTAACTTTTCCAGTGTTCCGACTCCTCTTTTTTTTTGTTGTTGTTTCTAGACAAACACCGAAAGCAACGGTGTAAATCTGTGTTTGTTGGCAAGCAAATATTAGCCGAGCGGCAGCAAAAAAGCTTTTGATTCATAACTGCCTCTGTCGTTTCTATCCGCTTCCCCTGTGTGTCTCACGCGATGTGTGTCTATCACCGTTTCCGTTTGCTTTGCGGGTATCCGGCCTCCATGCCGTGTACGTTATCCTCCTAAAACAAAGGAGAGATGAGTAGCATACGAGATGAACGCGTGAGGTGCGGACAACTGTTGCACGCTACCTAAATGCCAAGGCAGAAGGGGTTACATGGAAAGCTTGTTAGTCGCTCAGCTTGACCACATAAAACTAAGATTAATGTGCACCATAAGATACGTTTCTTTCTTTCGTTTGGCTGAACTGATGCTGCTTCTTTTGCCTGGTATAGGGAGTGCGGGAATATAGATGATGATAATAATAATAATGTCATTTTGGACCGGAATCTCTGTCATTACCTGCTGTAAAGTGCTTCTAATTGATATCTCTAGAGAGATAATGATTGCAATGCCCTCCAGGAAGATATTATTACAATATTAACCTTTGTATATACTTTTATGCAGAGAACTCTGGAACATTAAGTGATCTGTAAATCTTACTTGTGCACTAATGTGGCTGCAGAAGAATGGCGTTTTGGAGGTGTGCCCTTTTTCGCTGATTAACTATGTCCAGGGTTTTGGTCACTGTGGAGAAATGGATGACGGGGTGAAGTCATTTTCCAGACTTAGAAAAGGTTTTCGACTGAAGGACTACCAAGATTTTGTTTGTCCTCTTGCCAGATGGGCTTAGAGAGGTGGACGGCCTGTGGCCGGGGGCAGCCAGTCCAGAAGTATATGGGAAAAAGAAGTTATTTTTGGACAACGCCGTCACCCCGCAGATAATTGGGACCCGCCGCGGTCGCCCGTCCCTGCACTTTGGCAGTGGTTCGGCCTGACATTGTAGCAGCAGTGGCTGGCAGCGTTCAGACAACACAGGACAAACACTAGGGGAATGTTGCGGAATGGCACACTGTGAAGAGGGAAGCACCGCAGATACAGCTGAGAGGAGAGCAGCTACAGCAGGCTGTTTATGTATTTACTGATATTGCACTGTAAAAAACATACACGCAGATTTAATGATTAAGAAGCAGAAATACACTCACCAGAGAGATTCTTTTGCACTGCCACAGAGCACAACTACATATTTTCAGTTGACATACTGCAAATGAAAACAAATTAATTCAGGGAATGCTGAGAGAGAGAGAGAGAGAGACTGGAGGGTGGTGGCATCATCAGAGAATGATTTAAATCCATGACACAGAAAATACATCCAAAATTATATCCATGGTTTGGGAGATTTAGAATGCAGGAAGTGATTGTGAACAGAGAGTGGGTGACCTCTGCTCATTTCTGTCTGGTGGTCTCCTCTAGTTAAAAAAAAGAAAAAAAAAACGCCTGCAGTACTGCCTCTGGCCTCTAGGAAGCGCACTGCTGACCCTGTGCTCTGCCCATGCTTGCAAACTTTGAAGGGAGATGCATCCATAGCACATAATTCTGGACTGTGTATACTAAATACTTTAAAGTGATGCATACACTATCATTCAAAGGTTTGCGGTCAACAAGGTGTAATTAATACTTTTATTCAGTAAGGATGAATTCAACTGATCAAAAGTGACAGTGAAACATTCAGCAATAAACAGCCTATTCATGACCCCCCCACTCCCCTCTAAAATATAATATTTTTTTATGTATTATTTTGACTAAATAAATGCAGCCTTTGTAACCATCAGAAACTTTTCAAAAATGTTAAATAATCTTACCACCCTGATCCTTAAAAACCTTATATAAAAGAGGAATGCAATGTTTTGTAAAGAAAATACACTACTGTGTGGTAGTAACTTGTCAAATTATCAGCAAATTACAGTTACAGAATTATAAAAATAAAAAAGAGTGTATATATATATATATATATATATATATATATATATATGCATTACTGTAAACAGAAAAAAAAACCCCATAGACCAGAGCAGTTTTTTTCCTCCACCCTATCATGATCTTTTTTAGATTCCATTGTCCAAGGCTAGTTGATGACCTAGAAAGATTCCTGCCTGCTGTTTAAATTAGTTGTTTCATACTTTTGCCACAAAGTCTGCGGTTCTCACAGATGACTCGCATAACTGTTGCAGTGAGCTGAGATAATTTGCTGATAATTTGACAAGTTACTACCACATAGATGTGTCGTGGTGTATTTTCTTTACAAAACATTGCATTCCTCTTTTTATTCTAACCCTGCTATTGTTCTCCGCAGCTCCTGAGCTGACATTAACCCACTAAAGCAGGCCTTTGTTCTGGGTAACTGGAGAGCATTGCTAAGTGTACGCAGAGGTTGGTGTGACTGAACCACTTGTGCGGTGTGGCCGTGCCTTGCACTTTACGCTCGGCGTGATCCACAACAATAGCACATAATAGTAAAAGAGACCAGAACAGATAGGGCACTGATGGTGGGGAGAGATAGCAGGTGGTGTATTGGATGTTTACAGTGATTTCTTCCTTTGGGATTTATTTACATTACATGTTTCGTTTTACTGCACTAGATATTAAAATAATGACTATTGTAGATTGATGAGAATGCATTGTATTATATTGCTTCGGTTTGTCAAAAGAGCTGACCCAGAAATTCATTCTTTCTTGCAGAGACTTGTTGAAGCTAAAGGTCCATGTGAACGGTCACATGGTATATTTAGCTGTCGCAGTGCTGCAAATGATTTGCAGCTTTACTGTACGCAGCATTGGGTGCATGCGAGCCACACACAACTTAATGCAGCAATTGTGGTCGTATCCCAGCACCTCACCATAATCTGACCATTAAACAGTAAGTGGGGGAGCAAGGAGGAGAAGACCGAAGAGGTACGCATGTCCGGTGGAAGTCATTGATGGTCTGCAAGGTTCTAATTATGTGCTAATAGCCACTGAGGAGGTCATTTGGAGCCATTAGCAAGCGCCTGTAGGTAGTTAACGGCCCACAGCATAACCCAGGCTCCTTAATGCTCCCACGGAGGCCGTTAGTTCACTGTCACCAAACGGCAGACGCCTCATTACCATGATTAGAAACCAATTGATAGGTAATAGTAAAATATGATGGCTCGCTTTCACAGAAATATGGACCTTAAAGAGGAGGCGACACTGTGTGTGAGTGTGATGAGTACATGCTAAGGGGTTTTGTTCTTATTTTCAGTGAGCAGTAAAAAAAAAAGAAGTAATTTCGGAACGGTTTAAGTTAAAGTCTCATGTCAATGCACATTCTTTTTTCTTTTCCGAGTCTCGAGACTATGCTTAAGAGCAGCCAAAGTTATAATGAAGCGACTAAGACACTGATTAGCCAGCTAATTTTTCTCAATGCTAATGTTGTTGTTTGTTTTTGTGTCATAGCTCTTCTTATCAAGCAGACTCTCAGACAGTGGCTTCTTTTACGAAGAGATATATACGAGTGATGGATTCTCAAAACGGCCTGGATATTTTAAGCATGTAATCATTATTAAATCTCTTATGCTTAACATTGTCAGTTATCTATTTGAGTCAGATGTTTTCGTTTAGATATTTTTTTTTTTTTTTTTTTTTTCCCCAGCCAGACATTGATTCAGATGATTTAAATTAGCATTGGTCCAGTTATCAGTCATAGACATTATACACTTCTCTCAGTTCATCAGTGGTGGGATCTTGGAGCAGCATTCAGAAGCATTATCTAAACTGTGGCCTGAAGAATATGGAGAACGTACAAACGTATAGTCTCATCAGATGCTGAAAACCTAGAAGTCGGCTCTAAATATTTGCGTCTGTAATATTTGACTAAATCATGGTCAGACTTGTAGATCCGCCACACATGTATTCCACTCCTCGTTGAAGAGAAAGGGAAACCATAATGAAGTTGGGAGAGCTTCTCAGAAGGCTCACATAAGGGACCAATGTATCAGATCCTGATGAGAGGATATGGAGTAAATACGCCATAGCGTGTGTTTGTTATGCTAGTGCGCCTAGTTAGCCGATGTCATACTTTAAAGAGTAATTGATGTGATTCTTAAGTGCAATTTTAAAAGTTTAGAGTCACAGAAGGTTCAGAAAATCAGATTGTTTGAAATTGTGCTCACTCGCTTCTCATTAAATCAGTCACTGTGATACTTTGAGAACATTTCTTCATCAAAGACCTGGAACAGATTATGCTCTGAGAAACTCAATTTAAAAAGTAATGTAGCCCCCCTCCCCTTCTTCCATATGAGAAAACCATTCTGGTGTGTTTGTATGTAGATATAAACTAGGCACAGCATTAAACCATCAGGCTGCTCCTGGATAAAATGCTTATGCAGTCATTTATTTGCTCTGTCTTAAAGTGACACTCGCCCCACATATCTCCAATCTCTCTCTCTTTCTCTCTCTCTCTTTGTGGCTGATTAGGAGTACATCACTTCCTTGGTCATTGCTCCGTTGAATTAATTTGATAAACTTGTGAATTATCTGGACATCTGCTAAAAGATGCTAAATAGCTGCTTTCAGTCCAAGTAGATGGAGAGAACTAACATCTTCATTTTTCCCCCCCTTCTTCTTTTTCTGAACACTGCCATGTCTGTTTTAGAGGCCTACTGTTTTGGACAGATACCAGACGCAGCGCTGATAGGCTCGTACTTAAATTCCCGTCAGAAAGAATTTTGGAGAAACTGTCATAACCAGCCATGATCGCTTTATCTGTCCTTATGACTGCTCAAACCTTGAGTCATTCTTTTTTCTGTGGCTGACACTTTGTTAACAGTTATGAGCGTGTATTGAAAATAAAATGCGCAGTGTTTGCATGCACTTTGAAGTCTTGAAATATTTACACTGGACGTGTGTGGTCTTGGTCTAATAGTATAAACAAACCCTGTGGGTTACTCTCTGAGTAGTGTATTACCCACAACAGCTTTTTCAGTGTCACAAAAATAACTAGTCCAGCATTGCTGATGCAGTACTGTGAAATGAGCAGCACGGAAATCTTAGCTTTACTGCAGGAAATATCAGTACTTAAATGTACGTTTTTTTATTTTTTCACAAACATAACGAAACACAGCTTAAGTGACATGATTGACTGTGTCTCGTAATATATGTGTATATATGTGCACATATGTGTAATCGACATATCCTGGAGAAGCTATTTAAAACTGTATATTCTTAATTATGATATGTAGTCTCATTACCTCATATTAACTTTTTTTTTTTCTTTCTTTTTTTTTCATTAAAAATTTATTTGTCACATTAAAGGACTATTTAACTAGTTGAAGCAGCAGGTCTCACCGGCTCTTCCATCTCACAAGTTTTGACACATGGCATGCACCGGGTAACTTTGATCCTAATTCTCCAACCGATCTGTGTTCACTTCAGCTGAAATCCTAAACGCAAAGCCCTTGGGGCTGAAGTGAGAAAGTTTGAGCAGAGAAAAGGCGAAAGGATTTAAAATATAAATGTAAACTTGAATGATTTAAAATATAAACTTTCCCTTAAGCATTCACATAATTTAAATTGATTTTAATTGAAAACTGATTTGTGAATAACACAGCTCATGGATGTCTTTTCTCAAGGACATTAATATATTAATAAAATGCACACACTCTTGTGTGTGTGTGTGTGTGTGTATATATATAAATATGTATATAAATAATAACTAAATAACTAATCAACTAAAATCAATCATTTATTTTAAACTAAAGCTAATGGATGTGTTTTGTCAAAAGCCTTATTGTTTGCATATTAATAAAATGCACACACACACACACACACACACACACAAACAAGAGTTTGTGCATTTTATTAATATATTAATGACAAAAGACATCCATGAGCTGTGTGTGTAAATCAGCCTATATACCAATAGAATGTAATAATATTACTTTATATAGCCTATTTTATACTTATGTATGTAAATAGTACCCTATGGAGTATTGTTAAATGCACAAACCAATAAAGAAACATTAAACCAGAACTGACTGCACTTGATTAACTACAAGCATCATCTTGCAAAAAAAAAAAAAAAAAGAAAGAAAGAAAGAAATCTGAAAGGATGCCTTGAGTCCTCCCTCCTCCTCTAGTGCACCTGTTGCTCGCGGGCAGCCAGGAGTCACGTGACTCGAGCCGTCAGGATCTTTCGACCTTTTGATTCCTGTTACAAGTTGATATTTGCGGAGACAAAATGATCAATCTCGAATGCTGCCCTTCCAAACACAGCAGACAACGTGACAATTTTACCTTATTCTCTTGCTTTTGCACCAAAATCCATAAAATGGATAGCAGCCAAACCGAACGCATCCACATTTGTTTGTTAGCGTAAAAGCCACGGAGAAGTAAACAGACAAGAAACACAGACGAGCGATTCACTTTAACAAGAATACAGCTGCCCCACTTTATCCGCAACAAATGCCTTCAACTTCATTTAACCCCAAGCACTTAGAAATAAACGACAAATAGAGAGCGCGATAAACACCCGTGTGTGTGCAGCAGATCTTTGCCCTATATTGTTAGGAAAGTGTATGTTGAAGTCCATATGGCAACTTCCTTTTGACCTGCTTTCCCGTCCTCGTCGTGTATTGTCAGGCCTGTCACCGATAAAGAATCACTTGACTTGCTATAACAAGTTCAAAAGAAACAGAGAATCCATGAAGAATTGAGTAAAGGAACACCCCTACTGCTTTCGCTATCATTCCCATAGAGATAGCGATATTATTGATGGGATGGTTATGCTAATTTCTTTAGAGGCACAACTTTTATTTTGGAATTTGTTCAAAAAGGAATTTCATACACATCAGACTGGAAAATGCGGGCTGAATTCCTGAGCGTTTAAGGGGCAGCATGGGAATCTGATTTTCATAGTGAATAATGAATGTGCTATCTTTTAAAACGTGTGTTTTGTCTGGAAAGAAAATAAAGAGAAGGCGAGCCTTTGCCTCGGGATTTAATAACGATTAATGCTCCTTTGAACACACTAAATATCACAAATACACAACTGTGTAGTGAAGCAGAAAGAGAAAGAGGAAAACCTTCCACTTTGCAACTTGTCACATGGTAACGCAGTTCTACGTTAGGAGTAAGAAGCGTTTTGTCCTGTCTGTGTAAACGCACCGTATCATTAGATGTCAGCAGTTCCTAATGCAGAAATCATTCAGAATCAGACTTATTGATTTTTTTTTCCGAATTAGAAGGTCCTGCTGTAAAACAACAACTTGATTGTAAATATGCATAAATAGCTAATATAATATTTTTTTGTTAAAGATTGCGCCTAATTCCAATGCATGCTACGGTTATATTGTTTGTTTGCTTATGTTTTTTTTTTT
>JAUCMS010000127.1:19249816-19309217 GCA_032357445.1 Enteromius radiatus
AAAGTTAAGCACACAAGTTTTTAATTATTTTCACCACCACCTTATGATTTACCTGGATATTCATGAAAATCAATATAATCAATCTAATAACCGATCGATAATCAATCAGTCTCGCATTTGTGTCCTTTTCTTTAAAGTCACACGCATTCGCATTCCCATTGGATACTCTTATATTGTTATTATTATTATTATTACCAAAGCGCTCCCATAATTACAACATAATCATTATATAATCCCACAACAAAGAGTTTATTGAATCAGTAGCTTTTGTCAGCTGCCGGGACACTGAATGTACAATTGCGTTATTCTGCGTCTCGTTCCTCGTGTAGAAAAGCAACATCGGCCTGAGCGCTGAAGTTCAGCCCCAAAAAAGTTTCATGTCCTCACCGAAGTACCTTTTCAGAGGACCTTCTCCCACGTCTCTGAGCGCGTGTCTCGACCGCTGTCTGGACCCTTTTCCTCTTTCTGTGATGAAGAGGGAGGTTGTTGGTTAGGCTACGCGCCCCGCTGAGTGGCAATTTCATCTCATATTTACAAACTGATAAGCTTTCTCGCGCATTTGTTTTAAATATGCGCTCCTGTGTGACGCGTTAGCATATAAGAGTGCGAAAAAAGCGCTTCCCGTCTTGGCCGGTCTCTGTTTGTGTGCATGCTTGTGTGTGTGTGTGTGATTGTGTGCAACATAACCGGCTTATTTACATTAAATACGCCACAAGGTTACAGTGCAGATGAGCGTCATTTTATCACTCATTACTTCTCTCTTATACTGACTGATGCTCGCGCTCTCCGCTCATCTCACTGGACTTTTTCTCGAGGATACAAGACTTCAGATACTTTCCCCAAAAGGTAAGCAAATATATTTCGCAATTGTAGCTATTTGTAGTGTTTTTCCACGGTGTTCTTTAAACGGCGACAGGCATCAAAGCCAATTACGCCTCGTCTGAATAACGGGGCTGACAATGTGAGTGAGGATAGACAGATTTTAATAAGTGTTTACAGGGAAGTCAAGGTCAATAAGATGATCCGATGGAGTGAATTTCGCCTTTGAGTCTCTCCGCGTGGGGAAAATAGACGAATCGAGATGATATTCCGCGCACCGGGGCTGCTTTATCAAGGGTTCGAGCTTTTAGTCCCATCAAATGCCGCAAGACTCTCTCCGCTCTCTGTGAATGGACGACAATGGAGTGTCTTTTTAACGGTACAATGCGTTTCACCGTCCAGATAGGGGGAGCCCGAACAGACAGATGAGGGGAAATGTCTTGTGATGCTGGCCGATCGCTATCAATGAACGCGTTTATATCGAGAATAAACTCAAAGGCGCTTTTTCATCACTCGGGATGCGCGAGGAACAGTTGGGAAACGGATTCGCGGGAGGACGATCATAACAGGTCCGAAGCACGCGCGCGCCTGTGTATATACTTTAACCCCCTCAGCAGTATAAGAAAATGATCAGCTCAATTATGTGGACATGCTTCATTATTCAATGAAGACAATCTTTCGCAACGCGTCTTGACGTCCGGATGAATTTAAAGGTAAGAACTGGCTAGACTCAGTAGTGGGCTCGCGGATGGATTTCGCTCGATTCGCTTTCTAAAAGTCAGTTTGTGCTAATGATATGTGTGTGTGTTATTATATTTCACTATTTGTTTGAAATAGGAGCAGTATTAATTGTCTAAATCGTTGTCGCGTGAGATAATAAAAAACGGCTTCATAATCGAAAGCGTTTACTGGAAGCCATTGCACGCGCTTAGATGAACTTACTCTAAAGAAAGAAAGAAAACACGCCGTTATGTTTTAAATGGGGGTCTTGCAAGGCTAACTTTATTAATTAAGTGTGAAGACACATCGCGTTTTATTACTGTAAGGTGGACAGCAGCTTTCCAGGGATGCGCACCAGATTCGCTCGCGTTGGCCAAGCAGAGATATGGAGCTGTAAGAAAGTTTCCTCAAATCTCTGCTCAAACTTTCTCACTTCAGCCCCAAGGGCTTTCCGTTTAGGATTTCAGCTGAAGTGAACACAGATCGGTTGGAGAATTAGGATCAAAGTTACCCGGTGCATGCCATGTGTCAAAACTTGTGAGATGGAAGAGCCGGTGAGACCTGCCATTTTGTGCTGTGATCGACCTCTTATGAACAGAAGCCTTATGATGGCATTCAACAACTGAGGGCTAAATGTCATATCAGACTTAAAAACCTTTTTATCTGCTGAAAAAAAACACGCACATCTCCCCTGGAAATGGAGATTTGAACGACTGTTGCGAGCATTGTCGCTTGGGGAAATGATGTTTTATGGAGGAAAAAAAAAAAAGAACAAGAAAGTTGTAAGAATTGGAGATTGGGATAGGAAGGCGCGCGGCAGTGCGGGAATAATTGAAGAAAAGATAAAATGTTGTATGTTGGCATGATTGTGAGCTGCGTTTCGACACTCAGTAAAATCATTCCGCGAATTGTTTTACGCATATTTTGCTACTTCACAAATTATAACACTGTCAGGGTCAGAATTATAATATGACACATTGCATCATGCACCCATTGCGCGCACTTCAGGTGCTTAATTCTTTGTGAAAGGTATTTATAAATCTAGCAAAATTGATTTGCTGTCTCATGCATTCAGATCCAGGTGCAGATTTCTCCTGTCACTTTATATGAGATGACCCAAAACTTTTACTTAAGGAAAAGAATATTAAACACACACACTCTCTCTCTCTCTCTCTCTCTCTCTCTCTCTCACACACACACACACACACATACACATACACATTCAGCTACTTTTAGTTTGTTTGCATCTTTCATTATGTTGAAATGAGATAACTGTTTTTTCCTTAGGTTCATTGTTCATAGAAAGGGACAAATAGCAGGCGGCACAGATGTACCGTCATTGTTTAACGGATATTATGTCTGTAATAGTGTCTGGGCGTAGACATTTTTGTCAGCTCTTTTCATTTTTCTGATTTGAAATGACATTGTGATGTAGTCAAGTCACACATTCTTTTCAGAATCCCACACAATTCATTTGAAAGGCCAGCATTAACATGACCACAAATATAGCCTTGTAAGCTCCTTTATAAATTAAAATAAATAAATCAATAAACAGTATGCTATATTATTGTGGACAGTGAGAAAGGGAGAGAAAATTGTCATGCATTACAATTGAGAGGCCATCTGAATTGATGTGATCGTATTATGTAAAATGTTTGATTTATTTAACAGCAAGCTTTAATTCTATTTTATTATGAACAGATCTAAAATTGTTCCTAGACTTCAATATTGATTTGTAATCATTGTTTATATGCTAAATAATGTTTGTTGTTTTTTATGCTAAATAATGTGTTATTTTAAAAATATTTTGCTAATGGGCAAAACAATAAAAATTGCTGAGGCACAGGATAGCCACAGTTGCAGAGGTGTTGATGTTGCAAATATTGCAGAATTATTTTTTTTAATTAATTAATTCATATTTTTTTGTTTTTCACAAACACATTTTTCAGCTGGAAATGTATGTCATGCTCACATGGAATTTATCAACTATGAGACAAAATGGTGTTTTAAGGAGGAAAAATATCAAACTCGTTTAAATGCAGTGAGAGAGAGGGTGTTATGAAGACTCTTGTGAATACACTCTGCCAGTGCAACTGATAGCAGTTCGATGGGGCTAAACAGACCAAGCCAATCCTGTCAAAATGTCTCCTCCCTGGTGTGTACGCTCTCATTTACATATGCGTCTTGTACTCATTCGGCAGGGAAAGTGTGTGTTGTGTGGCAGAACTTGGCAGCGTTCGAGAGCGTTAGCATGTCCCTAGGTCTGCGTTCTCGCCGCCACCGTCACCAGTAACCCCGGTGTGTGGAGGTGCACCTCCCCAGCCTCTGCCACGGCCGAGGGCAGGGCAGTGCCAGTGGGCAGGAGAGACGAGCCTTCTCTCTTTCTCTCTCTCTCTCTCTCTCTCTCTGTCTCTGTCTCCAGGCCTGTCAGTCTCCAGCTTAGCCGGCTGGATCTGTGCTTGAGCCTTGGAGACTTGATCAAACAGCCATTCCACACTTAAATGCCTCCCCGCTCCTTTTAATTGGAGGAAATTGTCTTCCAGATGCCCGGGCCCTAGCCAGGCAACTCAGGGGGGACAGTATGGCAGGCAAGGCCGTGGCGTTTAGGTATTAATTGATATGTGCTGTGGAGACACCGACCCCGTGTCTCCACCCCGTCGTCGCCCTTGTTCCCTTCCTCTCCAGCTCTGAAGTCTCAGGCCTTTCCCCTCGTGGTGGAAGAATCCCTAAACACCAGGAGCGTCACGTTTATTTGTTGGGGGCATTCACATGATGCTGTTGGATTAGCAAATAATGTTAGTGACCTTGATGAGGAAGGTTATGTTAACTCCTGAGAAATAATCTATCTTTGTTTAATGACATTTTTAAATATTTTACAAGTGCACTCACTTTTTTGTTGGTGTTGATGCTTCTATAAAAAAAAAACCTTTAACATCCATGCAAACTTTTCATTGCACAGAATGTGGTTTATTGTAGAAAAGTTATTTTTTTTGATTTTTAAATAATATTCTTTAAACTAAGAAAAGCGGTTATTTTAAGAACTACTCACTGATGTTCTTTATGGTCCTTCTGTGGAACAAATGTCAAAACGTTGGCTTTTGATGGTTATTGATTTGGCCAACAATGCCATCACAAGAAGAGGGATAAAAATTTCACTTAAATTTATCTTAATTTCTAATTTTTAAATTTAAGTTTAAAATGCAAAAACAATATGATTGAAATTTCATTTTAAAATGTTTTCGATGATAGATTTTAATATAATATTTAAATGAAATGTTTACTTTTCAGTCAAGTTTGATTCTTGCCCCTTCGTCTTAAAAAGTTTGGTATTGCTGTGAAACTCCTTTTTGAAATTTTTATTTATTTATGTATTTTATTTTTCAAATTAATTTAATTTATTTTAAATTAATAAATATATATTTTCGAGTGTAGAATTTTATCTCCAAACATCCAAATTTTTGGTGTAAAGTTATGGGTGTGGTCGTGAAGCGATCCCTATAGAATCCAACCTCCTCTGAAAGTACATTTAGAAAAAGAGTGCCTCACATTACTCCTATGCCTGTCCTCTCCAATTGATTAAGCACATAATTCCCTGTCATTCAATATCCGCCTGTGTACAGCCGAAGACACAGTTCAGCATGTCACTTTACGTAATATAAATGGGAATGTTCGGTTACTGACAGATGTCAACTTTTGTATTTAACAAATAATTATAGTGGAATAAGGACATTTCGTTATGCACATGTCACTTATAAATGAGTGATGATTTCTAAGGCTTTTCGTAGTCGTTCGAAACAGACAGAGAGAGATAGAGAGGGAGAGGGGGTAGAGGAGTGGAAGTTTTTGAGCGGGCTAATCACAGACGTCAGTCAGTGTGTGATCTAAGAATAAAGAGTGCCCTGACAGATGAGGTGGTGACGGATGATCTTGTCTCCACTGCCTCATGCCAGGGTGCCACCAGAAGGAGCGTCTGTCTGTCTACGGAGCGAGGGAGAAGGAGAGAGAGAGAGAGAGAGAGGGTCCTTGCTTTACTCCACCCGGAGGCACTTTCCATGAGGAAAATATATAGATAGACTAATGGTGCTTTGAGGAATATTGAGCACTGGAAGGGAAGCATACGTTACAGTTAAAGTTAGCCCATGCGCAGATGACAGGACTGAACAGATGTGTGCAGATGTTTTGTACCCTGCAAAGTTTTTTTCCCCCTTTCTCATAATTCTCTCCTGTGGGAGAGGGGATGGGTGGACGAAAATCAGCCCTCCAACACCACACACGTGCTCACGCTCTCTCACACATTTGAGAGAGAGAGAGTGTGTGTACGGAAAGGCTGTGGGACATGTGGTCATTATGGAGAGTGTTGAATCGGGCAGGTTTACACAGCCTTGGGAGACACGGTCAGCCTTCGGCTACGGCCTTACTGCATTTGTAGAAATGGGACACCTATTTATCTGACCACACCCCGATTTTCTTCTTTCTTTTATAGCTAACATCTTATTTTTAATAATTGAGGTTACTCCTGAGTTAACCCATGTTATTAAAACAAACTAGCAAACAACTAATTCCTATAAGGCACGTCTGACATGACAGTTTGCTTTTGAGTCGGTGAGAAGCACAAAATTATAGCCATGTCATCTCTGCAGACAGGGGCTTTGCGCAAACAAGCGACTTCCTGTCAATCACTGGCCGTAAGCACATGCTATTATGTTGTTTTGCATTCTAATCCGAGCTCTTAAAATAGTGGTAAATATTTGCAGTGCTGCACAGGCACCAAAAATAGTGGCAGATACCTCTGATGGCTGGGTGGTCCGCCGTTGAAGCGGAGGGCATCTCTGTTACAAGATGTCTCCAGATAATTGGGGGGAGTTTAACAACGCCTACCCTTGAACTGTTTCCAGGTCGTGACCCCAACGGGTGCACAACCCACCCCTGAGCGTGAGGGACTGCAGCCCCCTGGAGGGCGGCCTAGTTAAAATGGACGCCACTGAGAAGTAAAGAGGGACCCTGCACCTTTAATTATGATCAAGAGGTTTTCTCCAAAGGACGGAGGCGTAGCAGTTATGTTGCCTCGTAAATCTGCCTCAGATGCAGTATATTGTGTTGAACTATTACGGTACACTATTATACTGCATATTCAACTGGCTCTTCAGGACCTGATTTGCATAATTGGATCTTTAATGAAACTTGCCTTGTGGAACAAAAAAGGGAAAAAAATGAGAAGAGAGATGAAAAAATACATTATAGTATTATAGGCAAACCCCAGCGAGTATTTGTGGTGGGAAGTTGCACTTGTCTAAGATAAAATATATATATAAATAAATAATAAAATGAAAGAGAACATAGCAGGGGAAAAAAGAGCTTGTTTAAAGGAGCAGTGAAGTGACCTACGTTATGTGCAAGCCGTCACTTACCAATACGCACATGCACACACACATACATCACTGGCGGGGCTACAAATAGGATGAGAAGTACCTCTGAAAGCTGTACATACTCAGCCAGGTCTCGGGGGTTATTACTACAATAGCTGGATTTCTTTAGCCTGAGGGATTTTAGCTTCTCTGTCGGCACTCATTCCCTCCACTTGTTACTCAGGGAAGATGGGTCCTTTGTAGGGGAGCCCAAGCCCGCTCGCATGTCGGAATTCCTTTGCTGCAAATATTTTGACAATTTCCAGACTTCCAGAGTTTCTCTCTTGCCTCCTCCACTAGGGGTGCCGTATCAAGTGTGTGCGTGTGTAATTTATTTATTTGTCATCTCTCTAGCTGTGTGTGCATAATCACCGCAACGCTTTTACACAAGTATATTTACGTGTTTCCAGACACTTTATAATCCATAGCATCTGTTTCTTGCTTATTTGCGACTTAGGATTGTTTTTATTGGTTAATTAAAATGCATGTGTCTTTTCTTCCTGTTCTTGAGCAGTTGAAGGTTAAAATGCTGATAGTGACCCTTTCGAACAGACGTGACAGTCATGGCTAATGAATTGTTATTTGTCCTATCTTTGAAGGACCTATAATTTAAAAAGTGAAGGAAAGAGAAACCGAGAGCAAAGAATACGAAAAAGAGAACGAAGGGAGGGGGAAAAAAAAGGAAAAGAGGCAAGCTATTTAGCTGCACTGTAGCAGGAGTGGTTTGTATCCAGGGGGGAAGAGTGTTGTTAATCAGGGAGAGAGGTTAAAAACGGATATTAGCTAAACGATGATGATTTATCATTGGAGGAGGGGGCCGAAAAACACAGAGGTGACTCCACTCCAGAGGCCTGGGAGTGGATCATATGGCTGCGTGGTTCACAGGTGGCTATTAGCGCAATGTTGGAGAGGGGCGGCAAAAGGAGACAGAAAAAGAGGGAGGGAGGGTGTGGAAGAAAAAAAAAAAAAAAAAAAGTAGTGCCACAGCTAGCGGCGAGCTGCCATTTACCCTGTATGTGCAAACGACTTTTTCACTCACTCTCTCTTTTTCCTTCTCCCTCTCTCCCTCTTTTTTTGTCTCTCCATGCTCTGCACTTGGGAACTTTCAGCTGACAGTGTGTCCTGGTCCTTGGTATCTCACAGGTAGGCTCATGTTATTTTTACTCCCCCTAATTTCCCCTGAATACAACCCTTTTATGTTTTACACACCACACACACACACACACACACATGCGATGTGTATGCACACATGCTCACGCACACACTTACACAGTCACACTAACACACGGTCAGAGTGCTTGTGCTGTTGATTCTCCCGGTAATGATGTCATTGCGATAGTGGAGGAGAGCAAATGTCTCCTGATTCCTCCATTTAACGGCTGGCTGAATTGGCTGATAATGATAGCATTGGCGTCTCCAGCCTTACAGACAGATCAGACCCTGTGAATTAGCAGCTCCTAACCAGAGAGAGAGAGAGAGAGAGAGAGAAAGAGAGAGAGAGAGATGGCATACGGAGGGGAAAGAGGGAAGCACTGGCACTGGGAAAGAAAGGGAGAGAGAGAGAGATGTTGAAAGAGAGAGAGGGTGATGTATTTAACATATCTGTGCTGTGCTCTTGAACAGGCTGTGAGAGATCTGTGTGTGGCAGTGCTGATAACTGCTGCTTGATATCAGTCAGGGACATGACCGCCTGTTTGCAAAGCTCTTTAATGCCTCTGCACGTCTGTCCTGCTACTTTGAACCAAATCATGGTCACATCAGGGCCGTATCGTTCAATACCTGACCTTAATATTGGAATTTTTTTCACGATTAATATACTTTTTACCATTCCAAATAATAGTTAATATTTTAATGGTGATTTATTTATAAAAAAAAAAAGTTTTATGAATGATTGATTTTATAAATACGCTGAGCATCTTTTACTTGTTTTCTCAGTGCTTTAGTTGACATGTTTTATTTTTCTAAATATGAATGCATCTTTCACCCAAATGGCTCTTTGCAAATATTTAGCGACTTTAACACCATGCAACCTAGAACTTTTAAAACACCATATTCCCCTCCTCCAAAAGCTCTAATAGGGTTTTACTGTTTTTCTGGCGATCTTAAAGTAAATAAATAGGTCCAAATGCTAATGAGCGTTCCAGGCTTTGAACACATGCCCCTCTGTGACTGTCAACCACCCCACACTCCTCCAGCCATACCAGCACTGCCACATCTTCAGACCCTCAGTGTCATATGAGTATGCAGACCTTCCAAGGTTTTTTCCCCCCAGAACAAATATTAAGTATGTAAGTATTTGTATATCTGCTCATTTTTGTCCAAGGTTAAGGCCAAGCCTAATTTCAGAGGGTCAAAACAAAAAAAGAATTAAGGACAATATCACACATTTAATAGAAGGCAAACTGGGTTTTATTATTATTAGTATTAGTATTATTATTATTAGTGTTGGGCAATGATTAATCGCCATTAACCACATCCAAAGTTTCTGTGTACATATAGTTTGCATGTATTTTTCCTATGTATTACTGTAAAGACACACACATACAGTATATATTTAGAATACATATTTGCATGTGTATATATTTCTATCAATATAATTTATATATAAACATAACAGATTTTTCTTCCATGTTTGTGTGTATTTATATACACATAATAAATATACATAGTACACACATTATGTAAACAACAACTTTTATTTTGGATGTGATTAATCGTTGCTCAGCACTATTTATTTATTTATTTGCTCTTTTTTTTCATACACAAAGTGGAAACAGACACACACACACACACACCTCCCACCCCGCTTTAATAGAAATGCTTGAATGATATATGAAAATCATAAGATCATAAAAGCATCAGTTGTGCATTATTGTTGTGTTTGTGCTGGAATGTATAGCATCTTGTGTATATGAATAATTGCATTGTTTAAATCCTGTAGACATATATACACACACAATCAGCCACCTGGTTGCTTTGTTTGTAGAGGGCTGTCAGTCCTGTGAGAAGCGCTTTAAGTAACTCTTGCTGAAGGTGAGAGTTAAACAGTATTTACTTTGGGGAATTTGCCTTTATTTATCTGCATTAATACAGAGGTGAATTTTAAAGGGGCTCTCAGAGAGAATTCCCCCGATGCTCAGCTTACTTTACACACCTTTTAAGTCTTAAGATGTGTTTCTCCCCTCCTGCTGACGCGTACCCATAACACATCTCCCACAATCTCCGCCGATTTTCACAAATCAGCTTCTTTTCCCTCTCCCCCTTTCTTGTCTGTTATTGTTTTTGTTCTCTCGCCTGCTCCCTTTTTTCAGTCTTGATCACGAAGTGTTGTTGTCTGTCTCTTAAGTTGCCCGTTTCATCTCTTTTATTATGGCGTCTGTGCCAATCGTTGTAATTGGGAGAAAGCTAAGTTAAGTGAGTGAAGGAGAGTGTGGGGTAACTTGCCTTGTTACTCTTCCCCAATGTTTTTGTAAATAAGGCTGTCAGTATAGATCAGCCTGTGGTAATGTGGACGATCCAATCCACTCCAAACCCACACGACTGGAGGCTGGAAAAAATGGAAAGCATGTTCAGAAAGGACAGCTTAGAGTTCAGTTACACTTCCTGGAAGTTTTTATGCATGACTTCTTTGCGTCAGATCAAACGCCAACATCCTTCTTAACTTCCCGAAGTCAAGCGAATGGGTACAAGAGTTACCTTTTAACCTGTTTCTTGTAGGAAAATGCACTTTTGAAGTAAAAAAAATAAGTGTATGTTCACAGCTTATCTTTTGTGTTTGAAAAAAACAACAAGAAGATGATATTTTGTGTTCTGCTTGCATCTGAAACCACGCTGTGTGTTTTCCATAAACGGTGTAAAATACATTTTCGTGGGCTTTTTTAAATATAAACACGGTATTTATAGTTTGGACTTTTATACATAAATGTGGGTTGGATTTCGCTAAGATGCTTAAGGGTGAATTAATTTCATGACGCTAATCAGAACGTTATGGATATCGGCTGTTTCAGAGCGAGAGCGACTTTCATAACAAGTAGAGCCGGCGATGACGTGATCTGCACAGAGGAAGGGGCCTGTGGTCTGGTGTTGATCATTAACACTTTTCCTGTATGTGTGGCCCCCTCATCAGGCGGCTAAAAGATCATCTCTGTTTAAATTTGCATGATGATGGTACTGTGACCAGTCATCGTTAGATCAACTAACTAGAGAGGCTTAAGGTTGGGCAGAGAAGATTCATGATCTCCCCCTTCCCCCGATCCTCACTCTCCCTCTCTCCGTCGTGGGAGGTCCCCTTTAAAGTGCAAACCTCAGCCCCCCTCTTATCCTGCGTCTCCAGGAATGATGATCCGACGCGATCCTGTTTCGGCGTGCGCCGTACGTGGAAGCTATGGGAGATTTTCTCCTCGGTTTATATATTTTTCTTCCTCTCTCTCTCTCCCCTCAGTCTCTCTTAGCCCTCACTCAGCCCCGCTGATTGCCGTAGCCTCAGGGCTCTCCGGCGCACACTACATCCCTGTGATTATATTAATGGCCTCCCGCGCTGGGTTTGGAGGCTGAGGACGGCCGGGGTAATGCGAAGCATCGCTGAGGAACGGTTAAGGAGATGGACCTCTGACCGCAGGGGGTCTCGGGATCAAGGCCCAGGTGGGCCACGGCGTAGCTCCACTCTCCCTCTGGGCAGGCCACTTAACTCGAAACGCCTCAGTGAGCGCCCTAACCACAGCCATAGCAGAGCGCGCACGAGAGAAGGAGAGAAAGAGAAATGTGATGTGGGGTTTCTGTGTCTGCTGTGAAAAAGGGAAGTTATGAGTGAGACAGAACAAATCACACCCAGAGGCTTTTGGCTAAAACTCACAAAGCTGGCTAATAATTCTCCTCTGAGAAGTATTGATCTTTATTTGTTATTATGTGACTTCTAGGCACTCTCGCACGTTTATTTGTCTTCATTAGACTTGAACAGCACCTGCAGCATTGTTACTCCAAAATGGAGTGTGTGTATTTGCGTTATTGCATACGAAAATGTTTGTTTGCTCCTGCGCTATGTGTCTGTGTGTTAGCGCCTTTATTTGAGAGGACTTTGTTATTTCTTTCCCTCTAATTTGGGATTTATTGTGAAATTGCAGTGCGTGTACATGTGTGAAATGGCAGCGTGTTCTGAATATATCGCCTACTGATATGTGGAGCGGGATCAGTTCGTATCCCAGAGAAGGACTTGTGCGATGGGAGCCGTGGGGGTCCGTCTCCCCTTGACTGGATGTTTGATCAAGTCACATGAGGGGTCTGCCTCGTCCCATGCTCCTCTGTTTCATCCTCTCGCCTTGGCCACCGGATCCCCGCTTTTTCCACTTTTGTTGTCGTGAGTAATCTCCAAAGTGATCTTAATTACGGAGGCCGGGTCGAGTTCTTTCTCTACCGTCCAAATGCGCTTTTAATCAAACACTGTATTCAGTTAGTTATGAGCAAGGGGGAGGTGCTGCACACCTCCAAGCCTAGGAAGAGAGAGAAATAGCTGGAGAGAAGACAGCATCGTGGGACTGTGTGGAGGAATAGAGCAGGTGTTCGAGAGGAGCTGAGAAGCTAAAGGTAAAAGATTGCACCTGGATTCTTGCTTTTGGAGAGGGTGTGTTGCAAAAACTCACTGTAGCATAATTTATGACAAATACATGGGTTTAACAAAATAAAGATCTATATGTCGAGAGATTCGTTATCACAGCTGGTAAATGATTAATATGTTGGCAGATATTTTGAGATCATATCAGCTGACATGTGTTCCCGCTTGGCCGAATATCAGAAGCGTTAGTTCTCGATGGTGTCAGTAAAAATATACAAATATTATATGTAAAGAAATTAATACTTTTTTTTTAGCAGGGACACACTGAATTCATCAAATGTTGACAGGTAAGACATGACCATTGTTTCCAAATAAATGCGCTTGAACTTTCCAATCATCAAAGAACACAAAAACCAAACAATTATTAAAAATATTAAGAAACGCAAATTAGCATTTATTAAGAAAAGCAAATTAGCATATTAGGATGATTTCATAAAGATCATGTCAAACTCAAGAAATTTGATTTAAAATATAGTTAAATATTGTTATATAAATAAGGAAAAAACAATATAATATTAATAAATATTTATTTATTTTTTCACAATATGTACAACTGTAATACTACATCTATATTAGATATTAACTAGTTAGGAAATTAGATAGCTAGATAGATAGATAGATAGATAGATAGATAGATAGATAGATAGATAGATAGATAGATAGATAGATAGATAGATAGATAAGTTTATATGTTAAGTATAAAAATACTACTGTATAATCACAGATATCTACATTTTATTCGTTACTCTGATCTCAAAACTTCTGGCCTAAGGAAAATAGATTTAAAAAATTGTGAAGAAAACTGACAGAGGAGCAGGGGAGTGAGATGAATCAAGAAAGATGGATTCCATTACACATAAACATGCTTTAAGCACTGATAGGATGATCCATTGGGATTAGGGAGGAAATCCTGATGGACACTGAAAAGGTGACCAGTCGGAGAAAAACGCTACTACATGCTCCACCGCAGAAGCCACACGCATTCATACAGAAACGCAAACAAACCAGGGTTATCCTAAAGGTCAAAGGGCAGCCCTCTTAGTGCAAACTCAAAGCTTAGTGTCGAGCAGCTTTATAAATCAGCGATGAATAAGTGTGACTGCTTCACTGGGCCGTGTCTGGATCTGCATGCTTTATCAGATATCTGTGTAGATTGTCCTTTTCAGACTGTTTTTGTCTGATTCTAATTATCTTGAGTTCCAGATTTGTGTTTATGCACAATGTTGCTTTATATTTTTATTTAATTTTTAAGCAAAGTGTCTCATAAAAAGGCCCATAAGTGCCAATTAACTGGAAGGAAGTGAAGTCAAATCTTAAGAAAACAACTGAGAATTCACTTATACTGTCTAGATCATGCTGACGAATCCTTAAAGCCGAGAGTCGACAGTCACAGAACAAATGAGATTGTGTTTTAGTGCAAGTGTGTGTGTGTGTGTGTGTGTGTGTGTTTTCAACCAGTAACAAAAGCAAGTAAGTTCACACAGGGGCAGATTTGGATAAGAATCTGTAGTGATTTGCAGCAGGGGATCTAGATCTTCTCATTAGGTATGCATGGTGGCATTCCCACATCTTGTCTCTATATTATTAAAAGTAGTTTGCCCATAGGCTGCCTCTGTGCTGAAGGAAGTTGGACAGATGGCCATGTTTTTTTAATAGATCACAACCATATCTAAAGAACGGCAGAGGATGAGAGAAACGGATAGCACTACCTCTCTTTCAGTGGCTGCTGGATTCATTCAGGGGGGCAAATGCTCCTCTAGCTATAGCCTTCATGAGTGTAGCGTTTCATTAAATAGACTCAAAAACTAATACAACATTCAGTGACTTCTCGCTGTGGATGACAAGTTAATTTGCTGTTTATGCCTGTGTATGTCACATTATATAGCAGTTACGAAGGTCTTCCGAATGGTGTGTGCGCTGTGAACTGTTTTTAATCTTACAAACCCTCCTTAGCCTTTTTGTGCCTGACTGAAAGTTACTCATAACAGGATGTTTAATGTATCGCAGAGAGAGAGAGAGAGGGAGGGAGAGAGAAAGAGAGGGAGATTATGTCTATGTGGTTGCACTATTTCTTGATGTATACTCCGTGTCAGGCAGCCATTGTCTCCTGGGTAAAGAATGATAGTTCAAATACCTACCATCTCTCCCTTGGTGCTCCAAATGCTCGCCTTTGAAGTTTTTATAATCCATCTGTCATCTTGGAGCGGGGAGGGCACATGTTCTGTACCGCTCAATTATAGAATTTTCTTTTTTTGCCAGCTACATTGAGACAGAAAACGAATATGGACGGTGCAGAGAGGAAGAGGGAGATAAAAACTGCATTTTGCATTCTTCAATTCCTCCTCAGTTAAAGGGATAGTTCAACCCAAAAAGGAAAATTCTTTCATCATTTACTCACCCTCATGCCGTTCCAAACCTGTATGACTTTCTTGTGTGGAACACAAAAGAAAATATTTTGAAGAATGTCTCTGTGTATGCACTACGGTTCAAAGGTTTGGGGGCAGTAAGATGGAAGAAATTAATACTTTTATCCTGCTAGGATAAAGAATTGACGGTAAACTCATTTATATTGTTTCAAAAGACTTTACATACAGTAAGTGTTGTTCTTCTGAACTTTTCTGTTTCAACAAAATTCTAAAACACTCACAAAAAATATATATATATTTAATAGTCAGTGGCGTCCAGTGTTTATTCTTTAAAATATAATTTATGTTCCACACGTGAAAGAAAGTTATTTAGAACATCATGAGGGTGAATTTTCTTTTTTTTTTTCTTTTTTTGGTGAACTATCCGTTTACATTCAGCCTTGATTTCTCAATTCTTCTTAAACCCGAAGCATTTCCAACTGTTATACATGCATTTCACTAGCCTGAAATATGAACTACTGGTTAATAAATTTTACTGAATAGTGACTACTGCTTATAGGCTTAATTTAAGCACCATTTTCAAGAAGCTAAAAATGCTAATTACCGTTCGATCAATTAATCAGACTTTTTCATTCTAACGAAATATTTGCTTAGTTAATGTGAGAACACGTTAAGAAACAGAATAATAGAGAATAACATGCTTGTGACCGGGATATCCCATGCAGTATGGAGCAGAGAGACTGTTCGACACATCCTAATGAAGTCTGTCGCAGTGCATGGTGGTAAAATCATTTTTAATTAGAGAATGCGGCACAGGCATGCAGAGGTAAAACACTATTTGGAGAACACAGGAAAGACAGATACATAAAACGAGAGATAGAGAGAGTCAACAAGAGAAACCGATTAAGTTTCTTAAAGAGCAGGAAGAAAGAAAACAACAGCAGTTAGAAATCAGATATCTGAAGCGTTTTACCTTTAATATTTTCTCTTTACATCAACGTTAGATCTCTTTGAGTCTCCCGTTATCAGAAGTGAATAGCAAAACATGAAGAAGGAAAGAGAAAGATGAAAGATTGTGGTCGGTAACGATAAAAGGAAATGCTACATTCTTTTGTTGTCTTTGAATTATCAATATTTGGGGTATAATTGTTTTGTTGGCGTTATATATCTTCATTTATGATGGAACAACACGTAGTCCTTTTTACTGGCTAAATAAAAGCAGCACCCATCTGCCTCTAGACCGGCTCCAGCCTCCTGCTCATCGCAAAAATAATGCGCGTCCTAATGACTTCCACATATTTGGAAATCTCCCTTTTGAAATTGGTCTTGGCAGATTATTTGCAGGTACTTGAGTTGCATCTGTTTGCAATTTCGCAAATGTGGAAGACTTTAATATGGCACTCTTGCTTTGGAATGATAGGGGCTATTCTAATCCTGGGGTAGCACCGGCTGTCATCACAAAAAGACCTTCGCTTTTCTCTTTTCTTCTCTCGGTGTAAGAAGAGAAGCGAAAGACTTGACGTCCAGGTCAAGGTTAAAGTAGTAAGAAGCGCTGAAGTCCGAGTATGAGTCGGTCCCACTGTTTTGGAAAGAGAGAGAGAGTTGTAAGAGAGGGGAGGAAGGACATTCAAGCCAGGCTGGAGTCATTGTGACTTCAGTTCTTGTTAGTTCTACCATGTGGCAAGCAGCTGACCAGCCTAAGCCATTTGATTCTCTCGCTCACTCGCTCCTACTTTTTTTTTTCTTTCAAATATAAACTCTACTATCTGTTCCACTTTCCCAGCCTGTGCCTGTAATTTCTCTCGCTCGGTTTTTGTCTCGCTCTCTTACCCAGCAGATTGCAATTGTATAGGTGGTTACAATTACATTCATTACAGATTTCATCAGCGGTGTTTATTCAGTCTGACGAAAAATGAAAAGGCGAACTTTTAACTCCTTTGTTTTGTTTTTCCCCCCCTCCCGCTCTCTCCTGAATTTTTGGAGAGGTTTTGTTTTATTAGGAGTGAGGGGCAGGCGATGCCAGACAGGGAATTATGTTGAAAGTGTATGCCTTGCAACTTTTCTCCCTGTTGGAAATGTTTATTTGAACAGTAAGCTCATGATTTGAATATTTGTAATCCATGCTTAAATTTACAGGCCAGATGAACTTTTTGGCACAGAATCGCAACCATAAGTAGGATTTTCTCAAAAGCTTTACAAAATTTTAAGCCATTTGCATGGCTTATCTAATTTAGAGGGAGGGGGACGCCTCTCACTTCTATTATTTTCATACCTCTGAAAAAGAACATTGTTCCACTCTTAATGTATATGCATACCTCTGCCGGCAGTCTATGGTGACCAACGTAGAAAGCACTTAGCGGGAGACAAAGGGGAAAAGGGAGCGAGGGAAAGACGAATACATAAATACATGTGTGCGAGGGGGGAGAGGGGAAATGTATGCGGTGGCCGGGGCGCTGGAGTGCTTTTTCACTCTGTTCAATTCAAATGAGTTTACTAGGTATTGACTTCTAGTGCTGGGAGAGGCCACCCATCTCGTAGGCTGGGCGGTCTTCTCTGCGCTGCGCGCTTTCTTAAATGATGCTAATCAGTCCGGCGGGGCCTGGCCTCTGTCCACCATCAGTTTTTCTTTAATTCAGATGTGGTGAGAACCTGGAATTAAACATGTCTGCGTGTGCGCAGTGAATGGAAGTGTTGAGATGTGTGTTTCAGTGTTTGTGTGTGTGTGTGCAGGGTCAAGGAAAACCAAATTAGCAGATAGGGGAAACTGCTATAGATCTGGCATTCTCTTGGTCATGTTGAGGGTGAATGTCAACACGATTTATCTGCTGCCCCATCTGCTGACTGGCTCCGACTCACGGGCATCGAGGTTTCTTCTTGTTTACGGTCTTTCGGATATGTTTATAAGTTGAATCGTTTATTTGTGGCGGCATCTATATGCATGTGTGTATGTTGACAGCAGGGCGAACAGCTGACTCGACGGTGTAGCCGTTGCCCTTGTTTCGGCTTGGCTCGCAATGGTGTGAAAAAGCTCACTCTTTGAGGGCATTATATAGATTAATGGTTTGGGCCAAGGGCTCCTGGGAGGCCTAGTGTGAAGCCTTGGACTCGACTGGGATGGAAGGGGGAGCGGAGAGACTGGAGCCCCGGCCTGCTGAAAGCAAACACAGGCTTCTGGTCTGGATCTGGAGGGATGGAGTCGGAGCATCATCTGCTCCAAGCTGCTCATTATATCAGCACGACCCTCCTCTCCTCGCCAACAGAGACACTAAACACTCACCAACACGCACACACGCACGCACACTTAGTCACTTGTCAATAACACAGTCCACTCGTATATTTACACATTTGGTACCCAACACGTAAGCGTTCTCGCACACACGTCACAAAAACACAGACATATGCATGCCTATCCCAACCTCATTGTAAAAAATCTAAAAGTAGTTGTGACGTTATTTCTCACAATTGTCAGATGTAAAGTCGCAATAGAAATAAAGTCTCAGAATTATGGCTGTGTATCATTATTTGGATTTACATGTCGCTTCATATGATGCTATTTAGCATAAATTTGACTATTTTATTTTTTGTAATTGTAACTATATTTCATAAGTATAACTATTTCTTTATATGTTACAATTGTAACAGCTACTCATAATTGTGAGTTCATATCTCACAAGTGTGACTTTATATATCATAATTATGCGATTTTATTCAACAAATCACAGTTGTTACTTTATTTTTATTATTGAGGTTTTTTTTTAGTTTTTTTACTTTTTAAACGTTTTAACTTTTACATTTTTTACTCTGGTGGAAAAACAGGCTTCTGTATTTTACACAACCTTTCATTTACCAAGTGCATGCTTCGTTGTCTTCACCTGCTTGGAGAATAGGAGACTCTTCTAGTAATATCCAGGACAAATACCAGTCAAGAGTAGGTGTGAGTATTAAGTATATTGTATTTATTATGTGTTATGTATAATTTAATGTATTTATTATTATCATCGTCATTATCATTATTATTTTCCTAGAGAAGGTCAAAGCTCTGTCTCCCATGTGTGAGAAACGAGAATGCAATAAATGAGAATCCTATTAC
The DNA here is from genome assembly GCA_032357445.1 of Enteromius radiatus. NCBI lineage: Eukaryota > Metazoa > Chordata > Actinopteri > Cypriniformes > Cyprinidae > Enteromius > Enteromius radiatus. The sequence goes on from JAUCMS010000127.1 coordinate 19,268,825, forward strand.
ACAGGCACACACACACACACGCTGCGGGTGAGGGCCAAGGCCTTTTTTTTTCTCAAGGCCTGGTGGACAAACAACAAGCATGTGTTAATGAAAGGTGAAATAAAACTCCAGAGGACGTAAACAGCACATTAACTCACAACAGGTTCTTTGTTGTCTTGGCGCTGATAGCTGTGTTAAAGACTGATATTTCATAACTTTTCTTGTCATAAGGACAATAGCTTAGCTTTGGGTGAGTGTGTTTTTTTTTTTTTTTAGCAGATTTGAGCACATTCCAGATAAGATTATGTTTGCGAGTGTGCAAGCGCACATGCGTAAAGCGGAGAATGAGCGAGAGAAGCAAACTAAGAAACTTGGTTTGCTAGAATCTGCGAATATTCGCCATTTAATGTAAATATGTGCTCTGTTGTCGGGCATCTACATCTGGTCTATATGCCGCATACGTGCATGTCTGGCAGGAGTGTGATTGTATGCGTGTGCCAGACGTGTGTATGTTTGCATTTGTGTGTGTTCGTTGTTAAAGTGGGGAGCTTAAATAACCTACTTTTGTCTTGACAACAGCATCAGTTGTAGAGGTGCACATATGCAGAAAGCTATTTGGAAAGGCATCCTCTTGCCTGTCAGCTTTTATTATGCGGGAAGGTGTCATGTTTGTAACGAAGCTGAGTGCAGATGGCAGAGTGGAAGAAATGGATCACTAATTTTAACAATGATTAATGAACAGAGATGGAAAATGAATTACGCTCCACTATTGGAGGGAGGAATATTCTCTCTGAAAATGTTAACTTCGGCTGCCAGCCGGAGAGAGAGAGAGAGATGGTGATGAAGAGGGGGTGGGAGAGGGGGTCTGTTTTTTCCTCGTATCCTTTGTAAAGTCAACACTTGACTGGTTTCACTATTACATTTACCATTTTGCCGCTCTGACAGACCAGTAGTTCCAAGATCTGTCTGTTGAGTCTGTAAAAATGGTCCTTTAACAGGTAAATATTGTGAATAGGTACCTGAGAGCATCATTTCATTTAATTCTCCGGAGTCTGGCGTTCATTTACTGGAGACTGTGGCAGGTAGAGCACATGCTCTGACATGTTTTGTGGGCGATCCACATTTTTGGCATCCCACAATAAGTTTTAATAAAACAAAACTGTAGGATATCATTGTCAGTCATCAATCATCTGTGCATGATATTATGGAGGAACGTATTTTGGAGAATCTTCTTAAAAATTCATAAAACAAAACAATATAATAAGCATCCGAACACAGCCCGGATTCATGGTTTTATCTCAGGTGGGTGTTTTTTATTTATTTATTTATTTATTTATATAATAGATATATCTGTGGTGTTTTGAATTTAATTAAGCTCCTAATGGGAAATACCTTTAGGAAAAAAAAAAAAAAGACAACAACTAGTACTTCTGGAAACAATATGTTTGTGTGTGTGTGTGTGCATGCGTATGTGTGTGCTAAAGAGCGCTCAGGTTACCTAGCATATGCTGAGTACTCAGAAAACATACACAATGCCTTTGGTGAACAAGGTAGAGAAAAAGCTCCTGGGATCCAATTTAGAATGTGACTTAAGGCAAGCATGCCTTTGAGTATGTGAATATGTGTGTGTGTGACTGTGTATCTGTTTGCAAGAGAGAGAGTGTGTGTGTGTGTGTACACATGTGAGCAAGTGTGTTCGTCTTGGCACTCTATTGAAATACTACAGGGTGATTAGAATTCCTCTTGCAGGCTCTGGGGGTGGCCCGCTTTGAGCCCCACATCTGTGCCCCTGCCCTCTCACTGCTGCCCTCTCTCTCTATCCCCCTCTCCTTCTCTCTCTGGGAGGCCTGTATTCTCAGGGTTCTGTGCTACTTTAAAGGGAGGTCAGGTTATGTAGTTCACAGAGTTTATGTCGTCCAGATTATTTATTTAGCGCTGAGCAGGAGTCTTTCAAAGCAGGATTGGGTAACGCTTGAGACTTTGTAAATTTATGTCACATTTTACCGTTCTTTTTTTTCTACTTTCTGTACTGGCCTGCAAGTCTGTTATGGTTACAAAAATCAAAAAGGCCAAATGAATGGAGTCATTCCATGTAAGTGTGTTTAGCATGTGGGTGCTTTTATTGAACATGCGTTCACTCACGTGGGGTCTTATAGGGAGGAATCTGTGAAGCAGGATTTATATAGAAATAAGCAGATCCCTAATCATTTCAGGTTTTGTGGCACATTCCAGTGTGGATGTTTAAGGTGCAGTATCTGTTTTAGAGTTAAGTAAGATTTGCAGAGAGGCTAGTATTGAAGGATGGGGCTGTTAAAAGCTATATTGAATTCGTAGCTTATTGGAGAAAGGCACTGTTACTCTTTTCATGAGGAAGGGGCATTGTAGCAGCTGTTCAGTTTTAAGGGTCTAAGAGAAAGTAGCAATGGTTGTGAAGCTGTGACAAAATCTGGATGATTACATGTATTACAAGTAACATTGCACATATAATAAAAATATTATAATAAAAGTATTACCATTAAAAAAAATAAAATAATATGTATATATATATATAAAACATAAATTGTAAATTATTTTAGCAAACTTTACTTTATTTTATTTAAATTGTGTGCTGTCATATAAACTAATTTTATTTTTGACCACTATGTTTTTTAAAATATTGGCAAAAAAAAAAAAGCTGTGCTAACATTACTATAATTCATATAGATATCTTTATATATTTATATCAAGCTGAATTTGCGATCACACAATTTTTTTCACACACAGAAATTCAGTCTGTTTGCTTTGCTTTGAGGAAAACCAAAAAAAGCATCAATGACACTGATGACAGAGACACAGATGCTGATGATGCGGATGAGGGAAGAAAGGAGGTTTTGTTCTCAGGAAAGTGGCACCTTGGACAGGAATCATATTTTACCCCATCATCAAAGTGGCCTCCTCTCCTGCACCACATACAGAGCTCATGGTCTGTCTCAGGACGTGTCTTTATTGCACCTGAACCAGTGTGGAGCAACATTATAGGCTTCAGTTACACACAACTGATACAGAGCATCCCGGGCTAAATGAAACCCAAACGCTCAAGCTGCTTTAAAAGGCAGTGCTGCAATGCAAAGAGTAGCAGCTGATTATCAGGTTTTTTTGCAGCTGCCATATTTTAGCTGCAAGAATTTCTGAAGTTGTAATTACAGGTAAATCAAACGCATGGTTGCTGAATCTCTTGCATGGGCTGAGTTTGTTTACAGGCGCTTGTCTACCCCCTCGCGTGAACCTGTCTGTGTTCTTCCTGTGCCGCCTCCCTCGTACGCCCGGCTGCAGGTACGACTGCTTGGCACGGGGATTGATGGCGCCAAAAGAGGAGGATATTAAAGATGTCTGTCACGCTCCCCTCCTCAGCGAAACAAGTGGATGTGAACTTTTCAGCCGCGCGCTGTCACCTCGCCTAATCAGGACGTGAAATCTGTATCCAAGCATAGTCATTTAACTTTTACCACTTCCTCTTCCCCCTCCCGCTGGAGAGAAGACAGTAAAGACAAAAAGAAAGAGAGAGAAAAGCATAAAGTGACAAAAAGAAGAAGAAAAAAAGCAGCAAAAAGAACAATCACGCTGGAAGTAATGATATTTTCCAAATAAACGCCCGCCTGTCAGAAGCAGGAGACATATTCACTTCCCCAATGTAGCTCAAGGAGACAATTAGCAAACAGAGGTGACACGGTAAACAGGTGCAGCCATTATTCCGGGAGCTGCTGGCGATATATCCCCATCTCCCAGACTGATGAGGGATCATGTGACAGGAGGGGTGAATTATCTGTCTGTATCAGGGCTCGACTGATTGGGTCTGCCTGCCGTTTTACTCCAACATCTTCTGTCCTCCGAAAAAAGAGAAGAGATGAAAAGGGATGATGGCTCCACAACAAGCTCACAGGGTGGGATGTAGCGCTCCTACACTGCTCGGTTTTACATCTGTCTCGCTGCGCTGCTTCTCACGTATTCTTTGTTTTCTGCTTTCTTCTCGTCCCGGACTCCTCCTGTCCCGATGCGAGCATCTTTCTTTTTCTCTTGTTTTTCACTTCCCTGCAGTGAACGAAGCTTTCTCTTAATCCGTAATAGGTCATCGTCCTACGCGCAAGGTCAGAGCGGTTTGTAGGAATTGATTGCTTGGTGCTAAAGTGCTAATCAATGAGAACCTTTTTCTAGAAGCTTGAAAATGTGAAACATTTTTATTAAAATATGGAGAGAAACGACGGTAAAGGAAGGTAATGTGTAATGGTAGGCCACGGAGAATGATGTTGACCAAAAATCGATACGTCTAAATCGCTTTTTCAGCTTTTTTTGATTTAATGCTACATTTTTTTGCATCTTTTTTTCTTATTTTATTTTGAAAACCACTTGAATGCAAACCCCTCCTCACAGCTGATTTCATTATTCAACTCAATCACACAGCCTAAAGTTCAGAAACCTACAAAACAATGTTATGTTTACATTATAAAAAATAAAATATAAGGTTTAGAAGTTTGTTTTAGTTTATGATATGATCAATGAAAATGTATTGTGCTTAACTGAAAAACAACAACAATGTCTGTTTTAGACATTATCACTAGAATTCTGTTACTAAGGCTACTGTCAAACCACTGGCTTTTCCTCTAATCTGAACTCTATATGACTCGCGGCAGCCATACGGGATCCATCATAAACATGTGCCGTCCAAAGCGATTCTGTAAATACGTATGCTCATAACTCAATAAGCTCCTACACGACGGCCTCAGCTTCAGAGAGGAACACGTATCGTACAACCACGTACTGGTGTCATTTTTTTCCCGATATCCAGAGGACAAAATCAAACACGCAGAACAAAGCGAGAAACAAAACACAGACTTCTGCGGAGCCCCCTGAAGACGCTTTGCGTGTCGTATAGCTTCCGCCTACAAACCCCTTCGCTCTTGAGTTTAATCTGTAATATAGGCAGACATTATCCATCAAACCTTCATCTCTCTCATGAAGCATCCTAAAAATCGTCCGTTTTTTCACCATCCGATGATTGACACGGCACATAGGCGCTCTGTCTCTGACAGTTTAGGCAGCATTAGTTGGAGTGGCAGCCGTCTTGCTAGGAGTTAATGATAATAATTATTTAGCATTTTTTATTGCAGGATAATTATTTAAGAGGTTCATGTAGTCAGCAGTGTAATCAGTAAAGAGCGATTACAGAAAATCCACAGGCAAGCAGATGGTAGCTGTTGTGTTTTTTTTTATTTTTTTTTTCTCTTTCTCTTCCCCACTCATATTAAACTAGCAGGCATTATACCAGCTTTGGCAAGAGGACAATGGAAAGGGCAAAAGATAAAATTAAAATCTCTTCACCATCTAAAAGAAAATAAAAAAATATAATCAGAGGCATAATTAGGACTTTTTGGTCCTGGGTGCCAACACTGGCCAATCAACCCAGCCCCTATGTAACAGCAAAAAGTCCTTCAGAAACAAAGAGATATATTAAACAGAATTTTTTTTCAGTACATTCCCACTGTACCGCTTTCTGGGCTAGTTGTTCAGTGTTGTTTTATTAATTTTTAAAAATTAATTAATTTATTTATTTACTTTTTTCCCCCCCACTTTACTCGACAAGCAAAAGCAAAAGCTCTCTCTCTTTCCAGGGTCGGAGTGATCGGTACACAGAGGCTGCTGCCCTACATTCCTGACTAATTGTATAATTGGAAAAAGCTCTCCAAATGAGCGGCCCCCTTTCGCAAGTGCAATCTTCCCAGTGCATTCCCCTTCAAAGCAAATCACAAAAGAGCATTTTGGGAATAATAATCATTTTAAAAAGCATCCATTATTAATCCAAAATAGTAGAACATCACCAGCGCCATGGCAAAAAATGCCACCTCTAGTGCGACTAGTGGCTGTCGGAGTTACGAAACACTAAAACAACATGTAAAATGGATGATGTTGATATTCGCTTTTTCAACTCATGGGCCTTGATCCTCTACTCAAGACGGTCTTTGCTGTCCCACCTCGTTGCCGTTCAAAGATCTACCTGAGAGCTGTCTGCACGCTCATATTTTACAGTTATGCCTGTGCTCATAGATGGATTGGATTTTTAGATTTATGGGCCCTTGCACGCACTCCGTCATTCGTTACTGCGATGGCAGCGAGACGGTGGGATGATTTCTGAGGTCGACGGTGTCGCAAAGTGCAGTTAAAACGAATCTGTTAATTAACCCTATTGATCAGTCAAAAAATAGAGGCAAATGTGATTTGCATACAGCAGGCGCGATCAATGCTTTAACTGATTTTTCATCTCCCTTTTTTTTCTCCAAATCTGATTTCCTCTGTTTTCAAAGTGAGAGAAAGGGAGTCGGGCCTAATGCCCATCGATCCGCCATCGCATAGACACGAATACAAAGCGTTTTATTATGCAGCGAAGGGGTAGGAACATATTAGGAACGCTTTGACTTCAAAGTTCAATACGTCTCGTTGGGAAACATCTTTCTTTCTTTCTTTCTTTCTGTCTCTTTTCTCCGAAGCCGATGGCCATGACTCCCGCCGTTCGTTCGTGTTGTTTCTTTAAAACAACGATAATTAAAACGCAGTCACAGTTTTGCTCTGTGAATATTGTACTTGTGCATTAAATACTACTCTAATTGTTAGCTGAGTGGAACACGTATTATTAATAAGGTGATATTTCTTCAGGCAAAACAAAATCTGTTCCCCTTTTTCCTGATTGAGTCGCAAACAACAACAACAAGCAACACGGCGAAGTCTAAAAAAAGGGTGGGGGGGGAAACAATAGGTGTTAAAAAAGCAATATGCTGCGTTTTCTCAAGAGCATCTTATTATAGCGTATTGATTTATAAGGCTTTAAATGCGATCCGCCGAGCAACAGTCAAGGGCAGAAAGAGAGGAAGAAAACGGAAAGGATGCAGAGAGAAAGAGGAAGAAAGAGATGGCTACGCAGGGGCTTAGTGGCAGCCGTCGGGTGCTGGAGAATGCCCTGCGCTGAATAGTTTTGGAACACAAAAGGGTAATTGTTTTAGCCCAGATGTTGCTTTCGCACAACAAGCAGGATACAATGTTCCTACTGAGCTGATGAGCCCAATCAGTAGAATGATTAAAAATTGATTTTGTCCCTGTAATTACAGTATGTAAACTACTTAGCCAGGATTGCAAAGGAAGTGATTTTCTAATTACGTATATACTCTGGTGTCTAATGATTGGTTTTTTGAAGTAATGAAGAGAGGGTCCTAACGACTCCTCTGTGTTCTGTTGGTTAAGGGGAAAAAGCGGGAGAGAGAGCAAGGAAGAGGAAGAGAGAGACGGGGACCATCGTTAGGGCAAAGGCAGCAGGCAGACAAAGAGCTCAAATTGAATTTTCGCCACGGTAAAAGGCGAAGGGATTGTGTTTGTTAACATGCGAGCTGAACGCTAATGGTGGCCGTGACTTGTGTGGGGTCACCGGTCCGACAATCTGTACTCTCCAATTAAATCCCCCTGGAGTCATCATTACCACCAACACAAACACACACACACACACGCATGCATTATTATCATGTTTTTGACTTTAAAATCTGAATATAATTATTGGACTCCAGAATGCGTATACTGTACTTGTTTCTTGTTTCGGTGACCAACAGCTTTTGAAAAGAAATAATAGGGCCTCTGTGGTCAGCTGTCGAAAAACAAAACCACCAAAAGTGAAACACTGAAGCTATTCTTTTTTTCTTTTTTTTTGGACGATAAAGAAAAGGGTTTTTTTTTACTTTGATGCTTTTATTTATTATTATACTTTTCTTTTTTAAATTTAATTAATTTATCCTCTCAACAGCTACTGCTTAAAAACCATATGTTTCAAGATCCTTACAAGTCTTTGTTTTCTAAGGAGGTCCCTGGATGTGAAACCCATAAAGCACACATTTGGGCTGTTGAAAACAATTTCAGCTCTGCTTTTAAATTCTTTAGCAACAGATTAGAGTAATCTGATAACGGTTGGCATTCTCCGGAGCGAACAGGACGGAAAAAAGAAAACAAACAAACAAAAATTCCACACAATCGGAAGCCACGCTCACGCAGCTTTGCATTGTGGGTGGATTTTGGGGGTGACACAAATCCAGATTCATTATGACGAACAAAAAAACTTTGAGGAAAAGAAAGCGAAGAGCGACTGAGACAAAGAGAGAGAATCGCTCGAGCTTTGAAATGCTGCCAGTATCAAACTGTACTTTTCAGACACAGTTGATTGGGAGAGAAGCCGATAGCGCGGTGCAGTCTGGCCCCTTTAATAATTCATTTAGTTAGGCTATGATCTATCATTTTGTACCTTTTGACATGCGATATTGAAATTTAATATTGCATCAATACAAATGATGTATTGCCAGTCGGCGCGGGGGATGTGGATGGGAAAGCGATCTTTGGATGTCTTTCGCTTTCCCTCCTTCTCTTTTCAAAGCTAGATTGTACTTGAACACAAAGGCAGATGTTCAGTAAAGAAAGACTCTCTTCCACAACTTTGATGTGTATGTTTAAAAAAATGACATCTTTAAAGACTCACTGAGCACTGACTTTCTTCGGTGGGGGTGCGGGAGGATTTTGTGTGTGTGGTGAAAGTGAAGATGATGGCACCGATGCTTAGAGGAAGAAAGCAGACTATTATAGAAGATGATATCTTAATTTCACCATTTAAGGAACATTAAACAGTGTGACTGTAACATTGTATGGCATGATATACACCACCGTTACTCCAGACTTCAGTGCTACTTTTGCAAATCATTTAATTATGCTGAATTAGTGCTCAAAAACATTTTTCATTACTATTAATGTATAAAAGAGTTGTGCTGCTTATGTATGTGGAAACTGTATTGCATTTTATTCAGACTACTTAATGGCGTTTTATAACAAATTTCAGGAGGAGCACGTACCGACAATCGGCTGCTTCTGCAAATCTCCTCATTACTAATTACCAGAACTCTTTTAATATCTATAATTATTGTCAGAACATTTTTCTCCGCCTTAAATACCGCTCACTTCCTCTCTCTGGCATCTTCGTTTTTGACTTCCCACCGCCTTCCCCTCATCGTCTACCAGAGCCGGGGCCAGGCAGGTGGAGAAAGGTCCAAACAGGCCAGAGTTCTCCAGTGGTTTTTCTCCAGTCAAAGTTTCCCGCCACCGTTACCGTTCTGCTAACTATTCGGAGTCACCGGTTTAGCTCCGATCTATTTCATTGTCTATTCTTCTGCTACTTCCAATAACCTGCCGCTTCCTCCCGGGGGGCACACGGGGACCAGGCTGGACTCCCTCCTAGGGGTAAATCCCCTAGGGCTCTGGGTCCACCGGGCTCCCTGCCTGTTCCCCGGACAGTCCGCCAAACGGGCACTTTTTATTAAATCGCAGAGGAAGTGGGAACTAGTGAAATAAAAATAAATAATAAAAACAAAATCTTACTGTCTCCAAACTTTTGAAAGGCAGTGTAGAGATGCCCTGATTCACAGCATACATCTTCACACCACCATTTTTGTTGTCGTTTTTGAGGAAGTGTATTTTGGGCCAAAGACCCTTTCGTTTTTCAGTTTAAGCTGTCTTTATGAGCTGTGATTTCTGACACTTGTTCCTTAGGCACTGTGAGCTAGTGCTAATGATATCCGATGAGTTTTTCCCATGCTCCACCCCACCACTGTCATTAACACATGGCTTGCCTCCAGTTTACTCTCGCACAATGGCAACGAGAGCCGGATGGCAATTAGACTTTCTTGGGGTAAACACTGCAGGTGAAGACGAATAGGTGACATGATGTACAAGCAGAGATACTAATAAGGTTTTTAGCATAATGGTTAAAATCAAGATAAAATATGTTCTGTTGAAGCCATTGGATTGGATATAGTGGTGGATTGTGCGTTGATTGATTTGTGTTGAGGAATGAAAGTTAAAGGCTGACCTGGAGGAGCCGCTTTCTGTCTCTCCGTCTAGATACATGTATAGAGAAATGGTCTAGATCCTAAATTCGTAGATACTACTTCTAATAGTAGTCATTTTGGAATCATACATAGTGTTTAAAAAATTAATAAATAAAATAATAATAAAAAAGATATATATATATATTGCTCTTCCAAAATGTGTGAATCTATTTATTATTATTATTATTAATATATATTATTTGTATTTTTTTCCCCAAAATGTACAAATCCAAAATGATATAATATTATATTGTTTCTATTGTAAAAGTTTGATGAATGTCAAGAGGTGTAACTACCAATTAAAGTAAAACACATGTTCTTCTTTTAATTAATTTGAGGTCATGTTAGTTATTTTTTTCATGTTATTTTATTTTATTTATTTATTTTTTTATCATGCATAATGGGGACCTCGTTTTTGCCTTTTCAGAAATACATATATGCATACATAATTAAAATACATTAAAAAAGAAGATAAAAATCCTTGGACAGTTACATTTGACATTTTGAAGCCTCACTTTTAAACAATAATTGATATGTTATAGTTAAATTAGATTGAAGTCATTGTTTTTTTTAAGTTAGATTGTTATATATTTTCGAATAATTTCTGGTAACTAAGGTTCTGTCAAAAAAACTAAGTGTCATTGGCCCATATGTGTACTGCATGCTTATCTGCATGCAATCGTGTTCTCTGTCAACGCATTGATGGACTTTTGCAACACTTCATATTAGAAATCTGAGGCAGCAAATAAAGATTGATTCGGACGAAAAAACAAAAAATGCATATGATATCTCAACATATATTATGATTTACTAGTACGACATGTTTGGGCACATATGCATACACATAATCAACTGTCCCCACGTATTCATGGGGGGCTGGCATGTTATTAAAGCCATATGACATAATTGCATTTGATGTGGAATAAGCCGGGATTCGGTGTCTCTCCCATGTGAGGATGGCAGGAGTGATGGACGAGCACATTAGCAGCAGGGACAACATTAGATTTGCTCAAAATTATTGATCTTTTGTTTGCCAGCCAAGTCGGCAATAAATAACCGAATAACAGAGACGCGACTCATTATCGTCGTGCCAACTGACAGACCTCTCTCAAAACTACTCTCGTGCCTCCTGCCCCCTCTCTCGCTCTCATCCGCCTGCTCTCTTTCTCTCAGAGTCACGCTGATATTAATCTGCTTTTAATTCCTATAGTTTTATAGCTCGTGCTTTAACTTTAGGCCTCGCTGTCACTATCTGATTCCCTTAAAATTTTAATCCAGATGTGATAACCTGTATTATTTCGTATTTTACACACCCGCATTCGGAGGCTCTCTGTTTTATTCCCACCTTCTTAGTGGAAAAAATCCTTTTATCACACAATGGGTAATTTATATCCATTACCAACGTTTTCAATCCTTTTCAGGGCTGCTGTCAGTGCCTTTGGCACCCTCATGATTAATGTGATCTAATAATAGTGTGCCATTATATTTCCTTTAGTAAAACATGTACCAACATCCTATTCAGCCCCAACCAAATTCATTGCCTCTTAGAATGGTTCTCGCCCTGCTTGAGCTGAAAGACAAGATTGCTATTTTTGCACAGGGGATGATTGTGGAGAGATTCAGGATACCATGGGCTCGTGTTTAGCATCATTTGAGGCAAGAGATGATGTGATTGTGTGTGTGTGATGGGAGTGATGTACCGTCCCAGCGAGTTAGTGTTTGCCAGGTTATGTGTCTCCGTGCTATACTTGTAGAAAAGCATGAGTATGTTCAGAAGAACCATTCTTAAGCCTTCTCTCTATCACTCTTTATGTTTGTGAATACATAAATTGTTTAGCAACATCTTTAACCGAGTACTGGTATGTGTTATACTGTATATGGTCTGTGCTGTAATGGTAACGTGTGTGTGTGTCTGTCATGGTTTTGTTTATTACCCATGTGGTTGGTGGTGAGGACCGGCTTGCGGAGGGTCCCACCGCTGTGTGAAATTGACATCAGATGGTCATGATGACTGGAACAATATCACATCCAGTCTTCATTTAGCAAGGGGCAGTCGACCCCTAAGACTACACCGTGACCCCCACACAAGCTCCTTCCACAGCTGTCAACGCTTCCCTTTTAATAGTACCATCTCCCTCTCTACTACTACAAACTAGCTTTTATGTTTGTTGCCAAGCTCTGCTAAATTGTTTCTTGCTGTGTTGCAAGACAAATATAAAATCACCTTTACTATCTTTACTTAAAAGAAGGATTTCATATGTTTTCATTAAAATGTATTAACTTTTAATTCCATTTAAATCTTTTTTGAAGTATTTAATTTAAAAAATGCCTTTTTTGTTTCACTCCCTCCAAACTAAACTTGGCTAAATATCATCAAGTTCCGTCTCTGCCTTATATTATTTCCAGCTGAATGTTCTGTTTCACACAGAAATGCATTTTACAGAAGATAAATGCATTGTGTGCACTAAAAACATTACTTTCTGAAGTTGTAAATAAAACAAATATAACTGTAATATGTTTTACAAGAAAACAAGATTTCAGCTTTTCTGCTTCAAAATTTCTTGTTTATTTCATTACTAGGGGTTTCTGAGCAAAATAGCTTAAAATAAATTCTACACCATTTTATGCAATGCATATTTACATCATGCATACATAAGTAAATAAATAAACAGTACCCTTACAGAAAAAACACATGAATTTCACGTTTTCCACATGTTTCCCTTGTAAAACCCATGTGAAAAATATGGGATCACGTGGAAAGTGTTCCAAGTGTTATAATAGGTTTTAACATATGGATCACATGTTAGCTACAAAAAATATATATAAATAAAAATAAATATTAACATTTTCATCTTCACACTGTGGTATTATGTTGACTTTTAGTCTGTTCCAATTTCCCACTTTCCATTGTAATCCCTTGTAGCTTTCTTTGTTTGCCGAAATATATATAATGTGTGTGTGTGTATATATATATATATATATATTATATATATATTAGGCTAGTTATTTAACAATAGAAAAGTTTAGCATAAAAAATACTGCAATCATGTTTTAAAATGACATTAAAAGGCTGAGTGATGCAAAATTTTCCCTCTATCTTACATTTCGCACATATGAATTGGTCATAGTACAAAATGAGTTTCAAATTCGTGATTTATTAAAGAATTCTTGTGATTTTAAGAGGTTTGTTAACGTGAATGCTGCGTGACTGTGACGTATTTAAATGGGTGTGCACGCTGAATACTGGCGTCTAGTTCAAACGCTGTAGCGGAGGGAATTTCCATGGAAACGGGGCACAACACTGTAACTGCCAAGCCGTGAATCTCCATCTCTCGCTGCTGTTTTCACTGCTTTCAGGTGAGTTTAGTCCCCAAATATCACACATATGACATGTGTTCCAGACACTTTCCTACATGTAAAAGGAATATTTTCTTCGCAGTAATGATTTACAGTCTTCGAAAAAGTCCGCTAGCATCTTAACTGTTTTAAGGCAAACATAGGCTAGCTCTGAAGCTTGAGCTCTTGTTTATGAAAGTTTGGGCTTTTAATTGCATCTTTATGTGTATATGAGAGATTTTGATTTTGCTGTCAGTTTTTCATTGATTTACTCAAAGTCGTCTAATTTATTTAGCCTAAAATATGATTAGAAATATGAAATTGATTAGTTCATTAAAACAAACAGTATTTAATTAAAAAGTAATTAAATTGAAAACTACTATTATATGGATAGATTATAGATTATAGGGATAGTTCACTCAAAACTGAAAATTCTGTCATTACTTATGTTGTTATTAAATACCCTCATGTTGTTCAAAACCCGATCTTTGTTAATCGTTGGAACACAAAATAAGATAGTTTTGATGAAATCCGATGGCTTTCTGACCCTGCATAGAGAGCAATGCAACTCAAATGTTCAAAAATTTGTGTTCCGAAGATGACAAAGATCTTTAGAACAACATAAGGCTGAGTAATTAATGACAGAATTTTATTTTTTCGACAAACTAAGACTTCTATCAATGCAGACTGTAGTTATTCTTTTTAAATTCTTGATTTATGATTTTCACATGTGCAGAATCACATGTATATGTATATAGATTTTTGCACATTGTGTGGTTTTTCTGTAAGGGTAAAATCAAACAATTGTATGAGTACTGAGAGCTGAGGACCTCATATTAAGGTGAATAAGAGTTGTGATTCCTAGCTTCATCATCTGTCATGTATTTTCATGTGTGAAACATTCTGTAGGTTTTCCTTTAGTATTTTTCTTTTTATTAATTCAAAGGGATTATGGAAGGGAGGGAGGCAATAAGAAAAGAAGAACATTTGTTTTGGCCGGGCCGATGCTCCATAACTTTCCATCAGTTCATATTATCAGTACGATTTATTATTTTGTCCGATCCAAACTACAAAGCAAAGAGAAAACATAGGCAGAATGAACAGAGAGCAGGAGAGATTTCATGAATGTGTACTTCTCAGTCGGGTCAGCATAGTGTGTGTGATTTTGTGTGTGTGGTTGGGGCTGGTGGTGGTTAAACAGGTGAGTCATCTCCTCCTTTTCCCCCCGCCCTATTTAACCGGGGAAACCCTTCAGGCAGGTGGGGGAGGGAGGGGTGGGCAGACGGGGGGACAGCAGAAGAGATTGGTTGCTGTGAGCTCAGCATTTTCTAGGGCCCAGACCAGAGCTAAGCAGACAGGAGAGAGAGAGAGAGAGAGAGAGAGAGAGCGAGAGATGTTCCCGCTGAATAAGCCTCCGTCTGAGCCGTGACTACGCGCACGCCTGGTGGCACCACCGCCTGTCTGTAATTCCCATGATGCAAGCCGTATGGGGTGATGATGATGACCATAATGATGAAGATGATTATGATGACTACCCACTTTGTGGCTTTATATCATCTGTCCCCATACATGTGGATGAGCGCAGAAGCTAATTCCCCTTTAATCTCCTAAATGTTACGCCATAGTGGAGACGCTCATAGCAACAGCTCTTTAAATAACACTTTACAGGACATGCCATATTCGTTGAGAAAAAAAAAAAGTCATTAGGAAAAAAAAGTCCAAAAATTGTATCTTTAGGTATACAACAGCTTGTCACTGGGACAGTACTCTTAAAGAGGTAGTCCACTCAAAAATGTAATTCATCATGTCATTCCAAAACGTGTTTGCATTTGTTTCTTCTGTGCAATAGTAAAGATATTTTAAAGAATTGTGTTAATGTTTTGTGTCCCATTGTCTTCCAGAGTACAGACTAAAAATGGTGACATGATTTTAATTTGTGTGCCTTAATTATTCCTGAAAGTATCACTTTAGTACCTTACTTACATATATACAATTAAAATACTAGTATATACATTTTTATGGGTAGATAAGAGACAAAATTGGACCCCTACTTCAATAAATTTGGATTCAGCTATACCTGGGAAGCTTGGGGCGAGGTGGTCCCAATGGGAGGATGTGAGCGGGCTGGTTAGCTCACCTAAAAGCTATTTCTAACGGAGCCGGTGGAAAGGCCCATGCAGGCAAGTGGCAATATGGTGTGAATACATGACGCTCATCTGTTGATGGCACATTTTAAAAACAAATTATTAAATAAATAAATGTAAAAAAAGCTGCTGCCATGATTTATGTCTATTTATATTAAAGTCAAGATGGCCTGCGAGCTTGACACCTAAATGCAGTAGTGCAAAGCCATTTTCTCTATACTCTTTCACACTCTCTCTCTCTTTTCGCCTCTTGCCAAAATCCGAAGGATGACGTGAAATAAATATGTGTCATAATTCTGAGCAGAGTGGGAAGATACGCAGAGTATGTCTATGCACGTGTGTGTGAGAGAGAGAAGAGTCCTGTAGTTATGAACTCCGGCATTGTAGTACTGTAAGGGTTTGAATAATTAAGAGCGCACATTATTTTGAAATGCCATTGTCTGTCGTTACGCCAGTGGTCCTGATATAGAGGGCATCGGAAGCCTTGGGAAATGTGAAGGGTTGATGCAAACCGGGCCGCCTGCACCTTTGACACGAGAGGTGGGATTTTGTCACAGAGGTGGTGTTGATGCAGACAAAGTCCATCTTGTATGTGTGTCTCGTGGCCTCGTATGACCAGAACCATTGACGAAGACGTGAAACACAAACCTGCCATATTTTATTCATACTTCAAAAGTGTCCTGGTCTCCATGAGTGCTAGCCACAGATCAATCTCAGGGATTGCACAAGGCAGCCAGTGGGTAGAGAGGGAGGTGTTATCGATTTATCAGTGGAATATAGCGTGTGTTTGCTTTAAATGGCCACACTAAACCCAGCTGTCACCGACTTGACATGCTGACATTTACACACAAACACAGATACATGCGCATATGTGTACAGGAGAGATGGACGGAGCCACTCACACACACATTTTCGTATGGCTAAATACGTACTATAAATAAGTCTTATATACACATCCTCTGTGCAGATAGGTTTACCTTGACACACACACACACACACATAGCTTTAAAAAAGCTATCACATTGCTGTATTGTGAGCGGATGGCAGATTCTCACTTATGGAAGGTATTTTTCAATTTTCAACCACACTGAGCGTTGTGCCTTTTTTCACTGAGCCACACACACACATAAACACACACACACACACCTGGCATGCCGACAGCAGAGGGCTGGGTGGAGAGGAGCTTGCAGCGTGAGATGCAGCATTGCGGGCCATAAAAAGGATAGTTTAACAATTGATCGGCAGAGCAGTGGTTGAAATGGCAGCTGTAAATCAATTTTATCTCTCAGCCTCTAAAGAGTGTTTTCTAATGAGGTTAATGTCACATAATGACCAAATTCCGCCATTTAAGAGATGCCCTCAAGGTGTGCATGCAAGATAGATGTCGCCCAGCCCTGGTTTAATGCAAGATGACCCCACGTGCAAGAGAAAAGGTACACCTATGGTGAATTCTGTGTTGTATGTATAAAAAATGAGAGTGGAATGATAGTGGGTGAAGTCAGAGGGGAGATTGGGACCAGGGTTGGGACTTGGGTGGCAGGATCTGAAAGTACAGAATGACCCAGCAGTAATATGCTCACAGTCAGGCTGGGCTTGGAAGCTGGCTCTGGTAGTCTGGTATGTTAGCACATAAAAATACACAAGAAATGAAATAAATAACTAGTGATATTTGTCTAATGTATATTGATTTAGAACAGATTTTGAACATGCTGTACATACACACAGACATATATATGTGTGTGCGAATATATGATTTGTAACAATTACGTTAACTTTAAGTGCGAAATAAAAAATATACAAAACTAATAATATATGTATGTGCCGTGTGTATAAATAATCAATGCAAACAGCATAAGCACAAGTGTCTATGAAAATGATTTTACATATGTGTATTGTGTGCTCACACACACACATTTCTGCACTCCAGCCTCGGCTTCTCAGGTGTAAAGAGAGTTTGCCGTGCTCAGCTGTTTGTACCCACATAAGAAAAAGATTAATTCAAGCTCTGCACACAAGAAGAAATATTAAGAAAACAGTCAGGTCCTAAGGCTAGCATCTATCATAAGAGCCCTAAAGCTATTACTATGATCTAATCAGGTTTAATATGATATCCTATCAAAGCTCTGTCCAAAAAAGCCCTGCCCCAATTCTAAAACCACATCAACTGAACTGATGACACAGGCTAAATTGTTTCTATTTCTTTAGAGCCATGGAATATGCATGAAAAGTAAACACATTCTATATTAATAAACGTAAAGAAGGCACTGGAAATGTCATCGAAATGGAGTACTTTGTAGCAAAGAACACCTACACTTTGTATTACCAACCACTTGTGTAGGTGCTCTCAAATCAGAGCGCTTTAAATTACGAGTAAACCATTACTTCCAAGTCCTCTCATGTATATACCCTTCAGATATTTTCCTTAGCCCTTTCCATCTTTCCCACTCCCGCTCTCTCTCTCTCTCTCTCTCTCTCTCTCCATCGCTTTCTGTGCTTTAATGAATTGAGCGGTAGATGAGACGATTTTTTGGGGATTAGGCTGTCGTGGCAGTGTGGTGCAGGCACTGACCTATAAAGAAGGCCTTTAAGGAGCCTCATTAATCCACCTGTCCAGGAATACTATATTTATATGTGTCCCTCAGATCTGGGCTGAGGTGCTCAAATACGATGTGGAATTACCACTGCTGGCACCCAATTCATTTCCAGCGTGATTAGTGACACAGCCACACGGAGGACGCTGTGGGTGGCACACGGCGCAGACGCTGGGGTCTTTATATGGGTAGGCCGGCGTAATAGGAGCATGTATGTGTGCCACTGTACTCTTAAAATGGATGTGCTTTTTTTTCAGAATGTATATATAAAGTAAAACCTCTGTGGTTTGATACAGTACACTTTCGAGCACTCACACACACACATACTTGGTTGGGTATTTGATATATAGTCTTTCTACAATTCCCTTCCCACAGGAATCTTGCTCTCACCCTCCGTCCACCTCTAAACATCCATCAATGACCCCCATAAAAGCAGCATATACCCTATTTTGATCTGTTAACATTTTGAAGCACCACTTGCACTAGATGAGGGTCTTTCTCTAACTCCCTCTCTCTCTCACTCCATTTTTTCATCCTCTCTTTGATTGATATGTGAAATAAGTCCCTCTCCTGCTCTCTAAAGGCAGTCGGTGTAGAAGGCCTGAAAGGTGCCCATTGTCAATGCGAGAGCACTTTGTCAGGAAACAATTCTGTTCCCAAGGCCCTGAGGACATGTTAAAAAAGATACAGCCCCCATTGTGTACTATAGGAACTTTAATTTTGCTTGTGAGGTCATTTTAATCCTGATGAATTTTTATAGTCGCTGTGGCGCTGAATGGGGAGCAGTGCTAATGCTTGATTAAAAAAAAAAAAAAAAAAAAAAGAGAGTGAGAGAGGGGAAAAAATCTACCACCCACAGACCACCTAAACTTAAGGCCAGACAGAAAGGAATTGGAGAAGCTTTTGTTAAGGGACACATTGGGGTGTATTTAAGTTTACAAAGGACTTCTCCTCAATGGAGACTGGTTTCTACATGGAAGCTTAAAATCAGTGGGGGCTTAAAGATAGCAGTAGTGTGAAGAAACAGCGGTCATCGACAAAGCGCTCGGAGAGCAAATCTGAAAAGGAGAAGGAGAAATAATGTGATGGTTTTCTCTCTCCTCTTCACCTCCATCCTCTCTATATTTATGAGGGCTTTACAGAAATGTGAGGCTGCGCTGTAATACCACACCGTAAAAAAGACGGAAAGAGGAAGGCGAGCAGGAAACACAGGAGTGTCTGTAATTGAATTAACAGAACGAAGGTGCGTGTAAACGCGCCGTGGAGGAAATCTCACGCCATTTTTTACATTGTTTTGTCTCCTACTTCGTACACATTTAGCATCAAAGTTCCTCAGGCTGCTGCAAAAGCAAATTGTTCTGGTTCCCAGCCCTCCCTTCTTCTCCTCCTCCTCCTTCATCGGTAACTTTTGGGTTTACTCAAAGATTTAGCTTAATCCCCATTTGAACGCTGAGACTTGATCTGGTGTTTGCATCACACTTTTATTTCCTTCGTCTTTTTTGTACGTTTCCAATGTTTTTGTTGTCGGCCTGACTCTTTGTCTTGTTTTGTGCAGACCTTTGAATGCGTCTGTGAATGCGGTTGAAGGCGACACGACCAGACGCATGCAAACGGGCGCACCTACAACCAGCCAAAAGTGTGGCAGCTGTAGACGAGAATTCAATTAAACCACTCCTGACATGCAGTAATTGATCCATAGTAGTTTTAGGTTCATTTTCATTTCGTCTTATCACCCTCTCTCTGCCTCAAAGTTTTTTTTTTTTATGCACTGTTGTTTAATGAAAACAAAATCCTGTTTTCAGAATAGGGACCGGCTGTCTGACTCATGCTTGGCTATTTATATAATCTCCAGTCTTTCCAAATGGGAACATGTTATGCCTTGTGCTAAACGCATCATTTGCATCACTCAGTGCTGTATTTGGAGATGTTTGACTCTTAGTCTTTGAACTCGAGTCCGATATAGCCCGCGCCACACAGCCTGTGTGTTATTCGTCTCCCCGCCCCCGTCACCCCCTCAAAGTTTCACCAAAAACACTTTCAAAAGCATCGTACGTGAAATGTTAAAGAACATAAGCGGCTATGAGTGTCATTGTTTGGAAGAACCTAAAAGAGGAGTTTTCTTTTGTGATGATTCACTCTGACTGAAAGTTTACAACCCAGTGACTTCTCGTTCATCTAATTGGGGGGTAAAACTTTCTTTTTCCTGACTCTGCTCTTTGCACCCGCCTCACCGGCAGGGCTTTCAAGAGCGCGCCGAGCATTAATATGGACACCTGCTTTGTTCCTGGCAGCCTGCTCTCCGCCGTACGTTCATTTCCCCTCTTTCATCATCTTTCAGTGGTCTGTCTGCAAAGGGCCTACCTGATCTTACAGCAGGGCTGAGGTTTCACTCTGCCACCCATCTTCCAGAGAGAGCAAGTGAGTGCCTGTATTTATGTTGGAGGTCTTCAAAGTCTAGAAGAATAAAAAAAAAAAATCTGAATGTTGCATGCACCTGTGCAACTATTTACGATCTACAATGTACCGTCACAAAGCAAGAGATCAAGTGAACAATCAAACTCTAATTTTTCATTTAATTCTTAATTTCATCTGGCTGAGGTTAAGCAGGATACAGAGAGCTGGGAGGTGGAGAAAGTAGTAGTAAGAACGCGAGAGAGAGAGGGAAAAAAAAGAATGCAGAGAAGGGCACAATATGTTCTGTTACATTATACTTTCTTAGCTGAGAGAGAGGCAAAAGGGCAGTGAAAAGGAATACTTGCTATTTAATTACTGTCAGCTGAATGAGCTGTGCTCTGTGCTGTTCTCCTCAGCCCCTCCCTGATGTAAAAATTCTTATTCACTTAGTATGTAGGTCACATTACAGTGGTGTCTGGTTATTGGACATGGGCTTAGATAACTGTTTGTTGAGTATTAAATGCTTTTGCTGCCTCAGCACCCTTTCTAACTGGTATTTTTCACACAGCTGTGCTACTGAAAAGAGGCAACTCTGCTGCAAAAATCACGCCGCTGTCCCAACACCCCTCTGCGAAAGCAGAGCCACCCGTAGGGGTCTTTAAAAGAGGCGCCGTCTGCGTAAAGTATTTATCTTTGTGTTTATAAGGGAACAGAGAGGAGTTTACATTTAAAAGCGTCTGATAAAGAAGCTTAGCCGCATAGCAGATGGGAAAGAAATGTGCAAAAAAAAAAAAGAAGGAAAAATTGTAAAAGGAGTCACAAAAAAATTGGTGGTAAACCTGATGACCCCCAGGTCCCAAGGTGTTAGTCAGGCAGACGAATCGCTGCTTTCTTTCTGCTAATCTGTGTTTGCTTTGTGTGACCTTGCTTGCGGCTAATATGCGTTGTTCTCACAATGCCTAATGGGTGGATTGCCACACTGCCACAACATTGCCACAATTTTGCGCCTCTCAGCTGGTCCTTTCCGTTTCTTTTTCCTCCATTTTTTTCTTTCTTTCTCGTCTCATTCTCTCTCTCCCTCCCTCTAGTCTGGGAAGAGAAGAGCCCAGATGGTGATTGATTTTTCGAGTGCTGACATCTCTGCTTGAGAAGCCTTGTGCTCCTCTTCCTTTGTGCAGAGCAAGTCAGGCACACTAACATCATGATGCGATCAGCGGTTCCATACCGCCGCCACTGACTAGAGCCATTGATTGACAGATCACGCACTTCACACACCGCCACACACAACAGAACGAAGCAAGTACTTAAAAAAGCCAGAAGACAGAGACGGTTAAGAAGTGGAGTAGAAATTCACTTGGGAGACATCTGAGACCTTAAAGCAAAGCTGTGTGGTAAATCTCAAGATACAACCAACAGGACCACATTGATCTGGAGAGACACCATGCTGCTCCTCCATAGCGGCGATGGATAGACGTTTGCCACTGTGCAAATTTGCTACGGGTCCATTGAGTCGATTCCAAAGCTCGAATGATGTCATTGGCTAACTAGCCATTCTCAGGCCATTGCCTCTGTTTGCGTGACTAAATACATACAATTAAGGGCTCGGCACTTCTCAATCTCTATGAACTCATTGTTAGCCTGGGTTCAAGTGCACTGATAATGGGGGCCGGGGGAAAACAGGCGTATCATCGTGGTACCGCACACACACACACACACACAGGGCTGGTGGGTAAAAGAAATGTCTCATTATCTGATGCATTCCCGTTCGCCCAACAACTCTCTCACTTTCTCTCTCTCTTTTCTCTCTCTGATTTGTTCTTTTGTTTTCCTTAGGCGCTCCATTTTCATGGAGGTATGACGTTGCGTTAATACATGCCTCTCTCTCTCTTGCCATCTCTCTCTCCACTCTGCTGCTAATTCTCCAGTTAAATGCATCATTAGTCATTTAGGGTGGTGTGAAAGTGGCTGGACAGTGGACAAGAAGACCCAAATTTGCAACTTGATGAGGAAAAATAAAAGGCTGATAGATCTATGATAATGAAAGTAATCAGCCCTGAATATGGACGCAAAACGAAACAGTCCAGAGCTAATTCTGCTCTCATTATATTCCAAGCAGATAGGACCGAAGTGCCAGCGTAGATGGAATCACGGTATTCCTCTCTTTCTGGAAAGTAGCTCAAACCATAGACTGCTGTATTCACGGAGACCTTTATCGCAATCTTGCGTAGGGGAACAGTGCACCCGGGCCATCTGCAGATTATTAGAGGAACAGTTTTTGTGCCCCACACTTTCCCTCGGTTTTCTTTATCTCACCTAACATAGATAACCTGGCAGCGGAGACCATCTGAGACGTGGGGTGGGGGGGTTAGTGGTTGAGGGGGGTGTCCCTCTCCAGTGAGGGGTGTGCTTGCAGCTGGAACGGCAGACTGGAGGTAAATGGATCTTATTTTGAGGAGTGTCAACATGTGTAAGGGTGCCCACGGCTCATTGCACGGCCCTGATCCCTCCGCAGATACGCTGATGGATGAGAGGCAGGGGCCCGGCCCCAACAAGGCCTGCTCTGCGCTTCTCTCTCCCTTCTCCTTCCATCTATATTCATCTCTCTCTTTTGCCTAATAATACATCCCTTTCCCTTTTTCCTCATCTCTTTGTTTTTCCATCCCACACAAATGTCTTTTTCCGTCATGCCTCGCTTTCCCTATATCTCTTTTACCCATTCTTCCTCTTCCTCACTAAATTCTCCATTTGTTATAGATTGTCTGCTCTTTATCTTTCGGTCTCTCTTTTTTTCTTTCACTCGGCACATTTACGTGCATTTTAAAAGTATGATTTAGGTTGTACTGAAGCAAAGATTTGACTTTTTATAATGTCGTGTAAATATTTGAGTCCAGTCGTACATTTGAGAAGATCATGTGTTCATGCAAATGAGCAGCAGAGAGACTTCTTTATCTGTTCTTTATTTCCCGCTCATTCTGTTTCCATGTGCATTTTAAAGTTGCAGTATAACAGAAGTTGCAACAGTTCTTTTTTTTCCAATTTAGTGTGCAGATCCAAGTGAAAATGTAAGACAGGGTGGGTTTAAAGGACTAAATGACTTAAGAAGTCTGTAATCGGAGAGAAGTCAAAATTCAAGACTTTTTTAGAAATGCAAGATTCTTAATACAATAGTCATGTTATCCTGAAGTTGGACTAATCTAGATTTTGTGATTTGTTGTTCAGCTTCATCCTGCATTCATCTACAAACGGCCTTGGCTCATATTTAATCCTTCATATATTCACATTTAAAGTGTGTCATGTCTACACGGATGGACTGAAGCCTGCAGCCTGACTACACACTGTAGCTCCATTATAACTGTGCATGTAAACGTACTGAATGCTTCAGACACTGCTGAGCACTAAAAAGCTTGTCTGCTCCAGGTCTGGCAGTCATTACCGAGGGACCACACCAGGAGGCCCATAAACGACAGCCGATGCCTTTGTAACCAGGTTCTGTGGTTAAAAAGTAATCTAGACCCAAATCAAACCCCACGTCCCGGTTCTTTCCACCTGCTGCCTTTTCCCTGTCACCACCGTCCTACCACAGTCCACTTAATTGTTCCTGTTCGGCAACTAGCACTGGCAGTCAAATGGCTAATTAGTTACAGATTGCTCTTTAACCCCAGGGTTATGCACCCCTAGCAGGCTGTAAAAGTCTTAAGGGAGTGCGGTTTACAATGTGGTGAAGTTAAGAGGTCACCAGAGTTGGAACACATGTGTGCGACTGGGCCACGTTGCTGTCTGCCACCCCTGCAAACAGTCACCCATCCTCTTACAAGCAGTCTTAGAAAGAGAAACGCCATTGATGGGGTTGCACTCCAGCAATCTGTCATCCAAGGCATCTGGTATGCTTTTCTTTTTCTTTCTAACGTCTTCTCCTCTGTCTCTCATTTTGTTTCATGTTCCAGTTCTTCCCGCACTTCTTTCAGCATGTCATTACGAACATGCTCGATTGGATGCACAACAGTCGATACAGCAGCCCCCTAACAGGGGCTTCCTTTAATTCACCAATCCCAACGTGTGCACCTGGGAAACCTACTTTACCAGTTAACCTCTGCTGTCCTCTCAGCGACAAGACAAGCTGACTGATCAAAAATAAATAATTAAAGGCGATAAGAAGATAAGGAGAGAAGAGAGGCATGACATATTGTCGTGCACACTTCTATGCACACAAGTCCCATGATGCTTTCTTGTCATGGCGCATCACACCCTCACTTTCTCTCACTTTTTCTCTCTGCGCTCTTCTTTCTCTCCATCACCTCCTTGCCCCTGCATGTGTCTCTGGTGTTGGATGTCAAGCTAATAGTTCCGTAATGCATCCTTCCAAATGTTACTCACACGACCTCGTGAAGCTGTAACTCTGAAATCTAAGAGACGAAAACCGTCTTCCCTTAAACTAAGCCGGTATTTACAGTCATTTCATTTATTTATTTTTTCCCATCAGAAACTATCTTTTTCTCTCTTCCTCTCGCGGTGTGGGTATATTTATGTGTGCATGTCTTCTGATGCAGAAGAAGAGGTGTCATTATCAATACAATGAGAAGCATTCAAAAACCTGACCAAGAAGAAACTCGCACAACCTTGTAAGAGCTGTCATTAAGAGCTTTACCTGAAAGAATAAAAATACCACATAAGCTGTCAACACACATTAGTAGCAAACAGGAGTCATTCAGTTTTCCTTTCCTTTCATAGCTCACCCGATTTGAAACGTTTCACTGACATTTTCTTAAAACCCCTCAAAGTTTTATGAAAACTGATCATGTGATATTTTGCATCTCCACAAAAATAGCGCATAATTACGGTATTTGCACGTGTGTTAATATTAACCATTTGCATCAGTGAGCAGAATGTTGTCCTTGTGCAGTCCTGTCATAACTTCTGTCTCATATATCTGATGAACATGCCTCATTGAATGACTCATATTTTCCATAACCATTTAACTGCTTTGTTTTGTCCATGTGTGTATGAGATAGGGTCATAAATTACCAGTTTGAGTCTTAACGCAATTCGTGGTTCTGTGTTAATTAATCATGCGGTCACACAGGTGTACTACCTAGTAAATAACAACATGGGGAACGGTAACAAATTTTGTGCGCTGTGAGCTTGGTCTCGCGAACAATGCCAATTGATTGCATTTCCAAATCCATTCTGGGCAAATGGAAAAGTTTCTTTTTTTATGTGCGAGCACACATGTGTGCTGTTGTATGTTTTGTTGACAGCTAATATCAGACCATGGTTTTGCAGGTCCCTTGTTTTAGTGCTCTTGGACAGGGAGACGATGCGATTGGCTTTGTTCAGTCTTGCTGGCAGTCGACACATGCTGACATCTGTTCCCTCCCAGCCAGTCAAACCAATCTCAATCAGGAGATATACACACACTCAATCACACGCGCACACGCTCATGCATGATGAAATATTCAGTTGGTTTTCCCAATGCATGCACACACACAGCATCGCGTCAACACCTTCAATCATATAGAGAGACACTGATGGTGCTTAGTCTCGAAGAATATCGCGCACACTGATGCACACACACACACATGCGGTAATTATGTTGGACAACTGTTCGATAGACCAGTTGCTTCCTTAAAGTGCGTCCTTAAAGGTTCCTGATTTACACGCAGCTGCAACATTGGCACGGCCCTCTGCATTTATCCATGATGTCTGGAATGTGAAGCCGTAGTGGTATGAGGCGACCCGGACAGGATATAAGCGCTTGTCGGCTGTCTCTCCCGGGCAAATAACCTGCTGCAGTCCTTCCAGAAAGGAACGAGCGTCCCCCAAAAAGACCTGTTTCGAATTAAACGCCGCCAGGCCAAGAGAAATGAATGTGACGGGGCCAGATTTTGTATTTTTGTTACAATTACCCCAAACTCCAAATTAATTCTTTGCAGACGCAGAGCAATGGTGAGCAGGTGGTTGCCATATTTGCGCGGGACAGTCTCAACTGTGGCTCATGCCTCGCTTGATAAAGGCCTCTCACTCTGAAGCTCATATGACACACTGTCCCCTTTCCCAAGAGCCTCCGCCACACTCCCTACAGTCCCCCTCCCTCTTTCCTTCTGCTTTATTCTTTACCTCCATCCATCTCTCTCTCTCCTCTCTTGTCCCTCTTCTCTATACTAATGCGAGATGACATCATTTATCCTCATGCATACATATTCAGCTCTCGCTCATGAGTAATCATGTACATTGGAGTAACACCCACTACAGCAAACCGCCTCCCTTCAAAGTGACTTTGTATCATTTCAATAGTTCCACCTTGAGGGGATTCAAAGTGGGGGAACAGGCGCTGGAGAGTTGAAGTGATCTAATGTTATTAACTGATCAAACCGACTCAAAGAGGAAATGGAAACTCCGTAAGCCAAGAGAATATTTGTAACTCGGGTAACAGACACAGAGCTTAACACATTGTGGTTTTCTTACCTCGTCATATCCCAAAGAATGCTATCAACACCTACAGGACTAAAGGTTGTGTTTATATAACAGGACATTTGTTTCTTCACAAACAATACACGTTTAATTAGAATATTGTTTTAAATAGAACTATGCTGACAAAAAATAAATAAACAAATATATATATATATAGAATGCTATCATTTTTTTATTTATCATTTTTTCTTATTGTGTTAGTGTTATGCTGTATTTTTTTTTTACGTTTTTTTAACCTAATCAAAATAAGCCAAGTGCAGTTTGATTTAGATTAATTGGAATACACAATGAAAAAACAGACTTTTTGAAAATAGATAAAAAAAAGAAGGAGTTATCTGTTTTTGAAAATGAACTTTTCACATACACACTCATATATGTATATGTGTGTATATATATATACATCTTTACAGAAACTATAGCAGTTTTGATATAATTTACATCATACAGTACACATAATTTGCAAATAAAATATCACTATAACTATATAGCATAATATTTGTATTTTATGTCGCTTCTAACATGTCAAATTATAAAAAAAGAGATATTATTTAAGATATTTAAGATACATAAAACACTAGCAAATAAATGCATTAAAATGGCAGAATTCATTTTGTTTTTATTTTTAAGTCCAAATATGTTGGAAAAGAGTCCATAGTTTTAAGGAACATGCTTTTAAGGTTTTTATCTCCACCCTCCAATCTCCTAATTATATAAATGAATATATTATGAGTTTCAGTGTATGTATATATATATGTATGTATAAATACTGTACTTTCACACAGTCCATGAGTCTGGATGTTTGTGTGGAATCACAGAGCATCTGCTTGTAAGGGAGGGGGGGGGGGGGGGGGACACATTGAGGAGCATGACAGTAATATTGTGCGGCAGACACAACTATTTCACTGGGGCTTAGAGGCCCTCCCGGATGATGTAGTCTGTCAGCGCTACACAGATCCAATCTGAACTCCGCCACCACTCTCCAATATTCTTTTGGATTATGTCTCGGTATATGACTGAGCGCTCTGCAGACATGGAGAAGGAGAGGAGGAGAGAGGTAGATGGAAGAGGAGAAGGAGATGAGTAATCCTCATGTGACTTTATAATACTGTAGATGAAGTGTAGAGAGAAGGCGTACCGTGGGACGGTTTGCGGTTGACACACACGCACGCACACACATGCTTTACATTCTCTGCTTGTCATTTGCACCTGCTTATTTGGATTTAACACTTGATTTAATGTCCTAAAGCTACAGCACCACAAAAATTCAGAAACTCATACCGATGAAAGAAACTAAGAATGATGGTGAGAGGAAGAAAAATCATAACAACAGATAATTATTCAGCCTGCTGAGGAAAAATCGGAGCGAGGGGCGCAGGCATTCTGAGGGAGGACGGTAACATTCTGTTCTACTGAGCAATTTGATGATAAAACAACAAATAGGCGCGCAAACCATTGGATCAGACGGGCTAAAGAACTGATTAGAATATATCAGCACACCTCTTCTCAGCAAGCCAGCTGCTCGGAAAACATAGTCTTGGGGCATAACGTCAAGCAGAGTGAGAAGGGCTTTTGTCTGAGTGTGTTAGTGAGAGATTGACTCTTTTTAATCCATTATTCTTGGCACTTTAGAAGTTCTGCACTATTCACTTCTGATAGTAGGGTAGATATTATAAACAGTGGCTTGTCACTCTACTTAACTGCTTATAATTAACAGATCAACAGTTCAATTACGCTGGACTCGACTGTTTCTCAGTCTAATTGTTTTTTATTTCGAGGACAGAAGCTGTTCAAAAAAGTAAACACTTGTTCAGTTATGATTTTTGTATTCTCTCACACTGTGAGTTTGAATATGATACTAGTTTAGCTTTAAGCGTGTCCTTATTTATCATTATGTGGGCTGTTTTTATTTTTAATTGGGTGGGCAGAATAGAGCTTTGTCCTGTGCAAATGAGTAAAGCAGGTTACTGTCACTGTGCATACAAAAGTCAGTCTCAGCGATTTTGATGTGTCACGTTAGCAAAGCATTCTGTGAGATTTTGCTGGTAAAAATGTCCGTTGTCAATAGCATGATTAAGCAGTTCATGTGAAAGTTATTTCGCAATTTCGCTCAACCAGCTTGACCTCATGGGGTGAAATTTATTGCCGCATTGAATTCCAAAGAGAGTGAATTACAAACGATTTAGTTTGTGTAGATTTGTCAAACAATTTGACCATTAGTGCGCAATTAAAATTGCTGAATTAGTTTTTAAAATTTAAACTAAAAAGATGTGTTCACTTGGTGGCGTTTTCTGGACTAATGTTACAGTCACAGAGGACTAAATGTCCATGAACAAAACACCATTACCAATAATTAAAATATAAGGATGTTTAGTTTGTAAAATGTGATTTAAAGTGATCTATTTATTGATACGCTATTCAGAAAGAGACTAAAGCTAACACCTAAAAGGAAGATTTTTCTTTCTTTTCAAATGACTTGAAATGACATTACAGTGTTTAATGGCTTCATGTGAGCTACACAATCTGTAGCTCTCACAGCCGCTTCATCCCAACCTGCTCCCCAGCTCTTTCACAGCCAACAGCTGGACTCCTATTGCAGCCTTCAGACCCCCTCTATGGCTAATGTGTTGGTTCATGGTGCTAGTGTTACTGAGAGGCTGAGTGAGTGAGTGAGTGACAGAGAGATAAAAAGATAGAGAATTTACCATTTGTAAGTTAAACCCATTCCAGCCTTGCCCCAGTTTAAATTACACTGTTTTTCTTTTTTGATTTCCATTTTGCGCATAATGCTCTCTCTCAGCATGTTTTAAGTTATATTATTAGCGGGTCTCTGGAGAGTTTCCCCCCTCGTTTTTGGGGTGGGATTCTAGGCTCTGGATGCATTAGCTCTCCGTAATTGGCGAATGATCATGGGATGGAGTGTGGATGGAGAGAGAGCTCACAGCACGCACACCCACACACACGCACGCACGTGCTCGGCGCTGTACAGCCGCGATACTGGAAGTCAGCAAGGGCCCTATCAGTCAAAGCCTAATGCTCGGCCTTAATACACTTTAATAGCTTCCTCCACTGTCTCCGATCCCTCTTCAGCATTGATCTGAAATCATCTTTCTTATTCCTTTTTTCGGGGGGCTTCGCAGACTTTCGCAACATTTATTGCTGTCACCTGTCTTGTGTGCGCAGATTAATACCGACCGATAGGGGTAGGTTGGGGAAGGAAGCCATTTATTAGCGTTCGGATGTGTGTTCAGCGAAAGGCTAGAGACTTGGCTGAGGCGAGGCGGCGTTTGAAGAGCGGGCCCGTTTGAGCCCAGGATCCGTCACATGAATGTGTAAAATACCCGACGCCCGCGCAGGCTGTCACACAAAGGGCTATCACCCTATTATTCAAGAGCAGCCATGGAGCCAGGCCAGAGTAGAGTGTTTCTGGGGGGAAGGGAAAAATCGGCTTGATTGTGATTTGCCATTTATAATTGGCCAACGATGTGAAATGGTCGGCAGCCAGACTTTTTTAAAAAGGCAATCTGCGGCGGTGGAGGGGCCGATGGTTCGCTAATGACAGCTAGCGCGATACGCCTTGGGAACAGAATGGTGCTCGTGTAAGGGTAGGGAACACAAATATGTTTATCTGTAGTCAGCGATGTTTGCATGACTCAAATGGCATTGTCTATTGATTTCTTTTTCCAAAACATCGGCAACACAATGGAACCGAAATACAGCAGCAAAAGCGAAACATTGTTGCAATTTCGAAAACAAACAAACCAAACCCATCTTTAATTCCAGAGTCTTGCGGCTTATTAAAGAAGTTATGCAGTTCGTTTTGGCCTTTGTTTGTGCCTGTAATCTTACAGGGAATACGTCTGCGTGATGCTTTTCCGTCTCTGTTGCGCGTTTGTGTTTGTCCCTGGTCTGGGGAGCTGGATTTAAGCTCTGAAATGACAGAGTTCAAGGCTGATACTCCTGTTGGCAGTGAGGCATGGCAGACGATTTCTCGAGGGGGTCTGCCTCCACATTGTGAGCTCAACAAAAGATAGTATTTGATAAAGGTCCCCTCCCCAAAAGCCCCCATAAATAATGAAAAGTTAATGAAGAGGTAACTTAATGATGTAATGAATATGGCAGCGCAAGGTCAAACAGAACTGTCGTGGGTTGGGTGAAGTGCGTACTCGCTCGTGTGTGTTTGCGAGAGTGTGTGTGCAGTTATAATGAATGTTTTGTCACAGGAAGTGCGATAATGTTTAATTAGTTTCATGTGTGTGAGGCATGTTACAGTATGATTTTTAGATGGCCTGCTCTTGTAAAATGTGTGTGTGTGTGTGTTGTGGGTCGCTCAACAGAAGAAAAATGAGAATGCGAGTTTTTCACAAGTGTACACCTGTGTGTGTTTATGCAAGGAAGCGTGCTTATGAAAACCTTCTGTTTTGGACAGTTTATTTGGGAGTGTGCTTTAGGTTGGGGTATGGGCTGGTGATTAAATATTGAGAATGTTTGAATAATACGTTGGGTCCAGGTGCAAACGATAAGGCACTCGAGCAAGTGACTCCAAGGGTCCGTTAGTGTGACCTGAACATGTGCCTCAAATGTGTATTTTCACCAGCTAACACTTTGCTATGTGCTATTAGACAAACAACAATCAGTGTGTGAACTCAACACCGCTTAGTTTTCTTGTTGAGGAGGTTCTGGTTTCAGTATGTTGTCCTGGTGTGTAAAGTGCCTAGTCGGCAGCAGGCAGGTAAGCACTTCGATCTGTTTCTCCTGGACTGAGGTGAGGGACTACCGTGCCAGTGGTCTCAGCTTCAGCTCTGACACCTGCGTGGCTCGATCCCTTAGATAATAGATGGAGCGTGAGGTAAAAAAGTAGAGAGATGCCAGTTGATCTAGCAATGTACAGTATGTTGAACTG
The DNA here is from genome assembly GCA_032357445.1 of Enteromius radiatus. Taxonomy (NCBI): domain Eukaryota; kingdom Metazoa; phylum Chordata; class Actinopteri; order Cypriniformes; family Cyprinidae; genus Enteromius; species Enteromius radiatus. The sequence goes on from JAUCMS010000127.1 coordinate 19,300,575, forward strand.
AAGTGTGTGTGTGTGTAGTCAGCATGAGTTCGGTTCGGCTTCTGACATTTCCTGTTCCCCTTTTCCTTTTCCTCTCACCAGTTGTATTACAGTTGTATAAAAAGTGAAAATGTATACTTTTTATTATTATTATTCAGCAAATATTCATCAAACGTGGCAGATTTTTTTATGTAATTTTTAACAAATTACATAAATGAAAAAAATATATATAATTATTTATTTAAATGCGTTTCTTATGAGCCTTATATCCATCCTAAAAAATGCATCATGTTTTTCACAGTAATTAAATAAATAAATAAACACACAAGTAAATAGGTAAATATAAAATTATGTCAACTGTTTAAAAAAAAGAAAAAGAATATATATATAATAAGAAGAAATGTTTTTGGGTACCGTTACAGTTTCCTTAAAAGCAGCACAAAATCACCAAATCAGCATTTAAGAATCATTACTGAAGGATCGTGGGACACTCAAAAATGGAGCTTCTGAAAATTTAGCTTTGCCATCACAGAAATAAATTGCATTTTGAAATATAAAACCATTATTTTAAATTGTAGTAATATTTCATGATTTTATAAAGTTTCATTAGCCCACCCCTTATTATATTAGCAAAACCATTGTAAAAAAAATGGCAAAAGTATGGTGTTGGAGCTCAGTCGTTTTAAATTTTATGATTATATTTTGGTTGTGATGAATATGACATTAATATTTTAATGATCTTACTAATTATTTTTCATACTACGTAATGTAAACCAATCCGCTGATATCTGTGATAAAATCCTCATATGAAGTAGACGTCATTGGTAAGTATTAGATCAGAGCTCAGACAGCAGATGCTTGGCCGACACTTTCATATGCAGTCAGAGAAATCAAAGTCTCAAAACTTTACCGGACTCACACAGGGACCCTAGCAATGGGTCAGTGAGTTTTTTTATCTGTGTCTCCTGAAACATTTACAGTTCTATGACAGCTCTAGCGCTGGCCAGGCTTGATTTGTAGTTCATGTGCAGATGTGTTGCTGAGAGACGTTTTAATGTGACTGGCGAGACGCTTCTCGGTCTGTCTCTGCGGGTTTATGGAGGAGCTCCATGTCTGCGTCTCAATCTCTGAGACCTCCCCCCTTGCTCCCAGACTCCCTATCTCTTCGCTTAACAAGCCTGAGGTCATGAAGAAATGGCACAGTGCCCCACTTAACCCAAGGTCAGGTCCCTGAGCTGATTCGCCGTGCTCTGTCGTAAGAGCCTGACAATAAAAGCAGGGAAGGATTCGCTCGTGTTAACCTGAATTGGTTTGCTTGTTTTTTTTACAGGCCATCTCCTGACAGCTATAGGCGGACAGGTAACAATCATCCTAAAGTTTAACGGTATATAGTGCAGGGGAAAGAATTACAGCATGCTGACTGAATGAGAGTAGCAGAGAGTCTGTGCTGTGGCCGTGGTGGCTATGAGGAATGTCTTTAAAGTGAAATCATTTCCTTTTCTTAATCAAAAGATGACAGATCTCTGAAGTCCCATCTGCACGCCACTGCACAGCCCGGAGCTGCTCTGAACGGGCAAGGCGATGAAGCGATATCATGCTTTGAGGTTACGGGCTGGGGTTTTCAGGGCTTCTCTTGAGGTAATTCCCACTGGCAGGATCTCAGAACTCACTGGGAAGGGGAAAACGTTAAGCGTGAAAGAATAAAGTATCATTATACTGGGTTAATAGCGTACGCCAGTGTTGGTCTTGCCGCCGGTACATGCAATGTTCTCACGTTTCAGTGGGGAAACAGAGCAGCCGGTTTGACGGACAGATTAAGGGAGGCCTGTGGACCTTTACCATATGTCGAAGTGTGGTTAGCTCGCAGATTGTCGCGTCCATCTCAGCCTTCCCACCTCATCACCCTGGAGGCTTGAGCATGAGGTTTATTAAGTGTGAATGGTGTGGTCGGGGTGACGCGTGCCTCTGGTGCTCTGTTGTCTCGTGTGCTCAGAGAAAGCACCTGTGTAACAATTCAAGTCTTAAAATGTTTGTGGTGGCACAGGGCGCATCATTGAGGAGAAGGCATTGTTAAAACACATCTGCTCTGCCATCTGATCTGGCTCAGTGTCGTGTCTTCAAGGCCGTATTTCATTTCTGCCTTTAACAATGTAGAGCCCACCAGGGGTATGCGTACCCCAGGGGGTACTTAATCAGGTTCCACTGGGGTACTTGAAAAGATTTTTTGACTTTTTCTTATACACCTGCATGTTCGGTAACAGCTGTAAGTTGTTATGAAATATTGGACAAATTGGTGATGTTTCATACTTGTTCCGTTTCTGCTGTATTTAAATTCCATTATAAAAGGAGTGCAGATTCCTTTTTTTAAACGTTTGTTAAATGTCCCATCTGAGTATCATTTATAAATAAGTTTGCTTTTGTCTTTAAGTTTATTTGAACTGTTAAAACATAAGACAAACAAACTCAGGGCTCTTATTAAAAAGCAAGGAAGGTAGTTCACTTTTTTTCTTCCACAGTTAAAAAAAGTTAATGAAAAAAAAAAAAGTATTGTGACAGTAATGGCCTAATAATAAATAATATGAAATAGGGAGAGAAGGAGAGAAAAAAATAGCTTTATTGATTAATACATTCATCAATTTATTTATTTATAATTATAATTATAATTGACTTATTTAGTTTTGCTTAACTGATCTGTTAAGTTGAGACACACAAGATCTGGAGTCTTATTAAAAAGTGAGGAAGGTGTTTTTTTGTAGGAATGCATGAGGGGAAAAAAGAAAACTTTATTAATGCATGAAACTACATTTCTGGTAACTAACAAGAATTTAGCAATTCCTCATTCATGCTTGTTCATATGTTCCATTGCAATAAATATACTCAACAGTCTAACGTGTGTACTTCTGCAACCAAAAATACAAAAAAAGAGAGAAAAATCGACATAACAAAGCGAAGGCCTCAAGCAGAGAAATTAAACAACTCAGACTGCTTGCACATAAATAGTTTAATCTTTGCTTCATAAATCAGGTGGTGAGCTCTCATTTGGCCTGAGCGAGGCCTTCAGGTTCACACTTGGCCCTGTGTAAACATGTTTTCTAGTCAGTCCTCCCCAAGAGTGATTCATCAACAGAGCCGTAATCAAAAACAATAACCATTGGAAAGCGTAAACGTTTCAGAGCGTCGCTGAGAAGTATGAAATAATAATCTGTGTGTGGCCTAGCGAATGCTGAGAATGCAAACATTTCACAATAAAGTTGTTTAAATAGAGACCTTGGCATCGATGACTAAGAGATAGGACATGCTGCGTTAATTACACCCGCTCATAAAAATAAACCACCGGTTTAAAATATGACTCTCCATACTACAGGATTTAACCTATTAAACGGCAGTGAGGTGTGTTGCTCAGATGTGAAGGAAGGGTGTATTGTTTAGAGTAAAAACACAACAAGCTCAGGAGGAGATAAAGAGAGAGGGAGAAAGAAAGAAGCCGAAATAGCTGTACAATCAACAAAGGCATGGAGTGTTTACTCTGAACTTAAAGACTTTTGAATTATTCCCCACCATTGTGTGGCATTAGGACGAGAAAACAGCTCAGCTAAGTGCACGTTTATTATTTTTAAACCGTGTGAAAAGTAATATGCTTTAAGGAGTCAGCAGATGTATTGGTAGAGCTATAGAGAGCCCACACATAAAGTTTGAAGTGAGTTAAGTTTCATCAGGGGATAGCGAGAAATGGATTATTTTCCTTGAGCATGGACTTAAGTTTTAAAGTTCACTGCCGGGTGGCCCATTCCTATTATCCATGTTAACATAAGAATAGAGGACATGGAGGAGGCAGGGATAGAAAGAGAGGCACAAAATGAGTTCGTGGGGGTTACTGGTTTAACCGAGCTGTTGTCACCCACATCATATGTTCACTTTTTCTAATAAAGTCCAAGAATTTCAGGTAATGGCGTACCAGGGATGCCAGAGCTGTCTTGGCACTCCTCAAGGTCTGAGCCCAACCAGCTTTTGTGGGCCACACGACAAACACACGTTCCCAGCCTAGACGCCTGGCTAGAGAACAAGGAAGCCGGTCACAGAAGCGGTGCACTCCGGCTAATCACGTTACACTGTTTTTGCTTCACATTACACTTAGTTTACCCCTGAAACGGAGTCAAGGGAACCATGACAACTCTTCAGTCTGAGAAGAGGCATGCCGTTTTGAATAAATGTTTGTATACATTTTTTGTGGATCTTGGAGTGTGCACATGGAGAACGGACTGCGCTTAAAGACATCTGGATGCAATGAAATAGAATTTGTTTAAACAAAATGAAGCCCCTCTCTCTCCACCTGGAAAGCCACCCAGAGCGCAAGCTGCTCATCTCTACATACTTGTGCAGTGATTTTAATAGGACTGTATTGACAGATATTTCACTACAGCAGTATGAAGGCTTTTGAAAATTCATGATGACTTTCACAGCTTTCACTGAAAGAGTCAACATGAATACCATGACTTTACACATGCCGGAATTAAGGGGGGAAATGGTGATGTGCTTATACCATTGGGCTTTAACAAATTCAAAACAGGATATGCTGTAATTATGAATAATAATAACAATAACAGCATGTCTTGTTACAGTGTTCAAGTATCTGTTTACTTAATAAATTAATAATATAAATTACGAACTTTAATAGTCTTTTTTATTATTATCTATTATTACGATTGAACACAAATATTTAAGTACATACAGTAACACAAGTACATAAGCTGCATAATTTAATGTATATCTTAAAACATTAAATTAATTAATAATAATTTAATTGTCTTCCTTATCATCTTCATCAATACCATTAAATTTATATTATTAAAATATTAAATAAAACATTGAATAAAAATCAACTATATTCATCAACATTATTATTATTTTATCATGTTATGCTTATTTATTTTTATTATGTCCGTAAATACAATTTCTGAATTCAGATATAAAACAATTCTGGAGCTATTTGCATATGCAAAATAATAAAATATTTTCAATGAAAAGCTTTAAATGGAAGAAAGAAATAACAATGTCATCTATATTTATGGCTAACAGAACTCTAATGATTTTTATTTATTTATTTTTGCATCTAATGCTATTTTTTCAGCTGCATCAGCTGGGCTTAACATATAAATAATAAACCATCTAAATGTAAATGCTCCTCTGCTATCTATGCCATATTAATCGACATGTTTAATGAGCGACTGCTGATAAAAGAGCCAGACAAAAAGAAAATGTGCATAAAGCTATGTGCATATGAGCTACACCTATGGATTGATCAGCCTCTTAATTCTATTTTAACAAATAGTCCAGGAGTCTTGGATGGCGACGCGGGAACATGACTAAGATAATAAGCATCATGGAAGCTAATCAGATTCCTAAGAGGAATTGATTGTTGGTTTTGCAGAAAGAGCAGGAGAAGGCTTGACAATAAGCTGAAATTTAAGTGTTAATTTTTATGCTAATCTTCCAGCAATCTCCACGTGATGCAATTTGCTCCCCCTGCTCCGCAGATATGAAATTGTCCTGCTCACAGAGAAAATGTCAGCTTGCCAGACCCTGAAAGCTTGTAATTTATTAGGTATGTTTCTATTAGTATGTGTCACACTTGTTAGCCAGCCTCTCTCTCTCTCTCTCTCTCGTGCACACTTGTGCACATGCAAACTTGCGCACTCAGACTAGCGCTCCATGTGTTTGCTGCTCAGCCCGCGGCCTTAAAGAGCGTCTCAGCTCAGTGGCTGTAGCACCAGGGCATTAATGTATTATCATATATCGGGTGGTCCTTGCCCTGTGGACAAAAGGCTGTTTAATACAATTTAATGACATTCCCGAGCAGGAGGGAGAAAGGGGGGAAAGAAAGGGCAAAGCCCAGATTAAATTAGCATTTGTGGTTCTTATAGTTCACCCATGCAAAACTTAGCAACAGAAGCTCTATGACTCCACCCCTTTGCCCCCTGTTTCTTTTTATATTGTTGTCCCTTGATGAAAAAGAGCACCTGTATAGTATGGGAGTTCAAGTAAGAGTTAAAGTGGATAAACTGGAGACAACACAGGTTGCAGCTCATAACCTGTCAGCGATGCTCATGTTCCCCAAAGGCCAAGGCATGATTGATTTTCAGTGATGTCATCCATAAGAGACGCAAGGAACAGACAGCCGATGCGTTTAGGCATCTCTGTGGCCATGCCGTTTACCGACACGGGTTTCTTTGTCTTTATCTGTCTCTGCCTCACTTTACACATCTCTATCTCTCTTCTCTCTCTCTCAAGCACACTCCCTCCCCTCATTTCCTCCCTGTTTGTGTTGTGTAAGGAAGCCAGTGCCGGGCATCCAGTGTTACACTCAGCATACTCCATGTAGAAGGTTTGGATGCAATTCACATATAGGTCAATTAAATGCGCCAACATCTGCTCTCTTCTAACCATTTGCATACAGTATTCATATGTTAATGATGTCCCTTGTTTTGTGTGTGTATGTTTGTGTGTGTGTTTTTCACTTCCTCCCCTCCTCCCTGTCTCTTTGTAAAAAAAAAAAAAAAAAAAATCAGATAGAAAATTTTTGGATTCAAACTGCTTCATGTGGCGACTCCAAACCGGATAGTGTCGTCCTATTTTTATTTCCTCTCCCTCTCTCGCTCGCTGAAAGCAGAAACTCCTTTACTGCGAGCTACAGTGGGCTTGTTTAGCTGCCATTGGCCCTGATTCGAACAAGAATCCTTCCACTGTAGCTGCAAAGGAAGTCCTTGCCTTTGGAAAGCAGCTTAACGCCTTATAAATCAGTGATGAGGCAGATGGACCAGCGATAATCTATTTAGAATGCCTCACAGCAAATATTGTCGTACAGATGATTAGAGATTGAGCTATTTTAACTCGGCCTTCTCCGCCCTCTCAGCAAATCTTCTGCTTCTGTGAATGATTTAAATTGGAGAGTTTCTTCTTTTCCCCCTTGCTTTTCCTCCCTAAATATATCATCGTTTTTGAAGCGCTCGCACGGGGGAAACGAAGTGGTGAAGTGTACGCGTTTTACGCCGCCATTTTCTTGGCAGGCTTCAATGACGTGCCGCGGAACAAAGAGAGCAGGGAGATGGGCCCGAGCCAACAGGCTAATGACAAAACACACGCTTCTTAACCCAATATTAGTAGGGGGACGTGGCTGTACGTGCGGGCTGGAGCCGCACCGGAGGCCCCACATTTCGCTTTGGTGGTCGATAGGTCCCGATTTAGCACGAGGCCACTGAAGACGGGCTGGACGATGGATGGCTAGAGAGAGAAAGAGGAAGGGAGGGAGGGAGGAAGGGAGGGAGGGCGGAGTGCGAAAATGAAGTGGAGGTTGTCAGATGTGGCAGCTGCTTGGAATCCTGATAAATATAAGTCCTTATTGATCGGCTGAAAATGAAAGATCCCAGAGTGGCGTGCAGTATTTAGCTTCTTGTCTGCCGAGCGCGTCAGCGGTGGCCTTGCCTCGCTGGGATAGATTTTCAGCGGCGCTCTGAGCCACGGCTTTGATTTCATCTTTAACCTTTTTCAGCTGCTTTTCCTTGACCTCTGCGCCACTGCTGTGATTCAGTGAATTTGTTACATTTGGCCTGACATCCTCTCTCTCTCTCTCTCTCTCTCTCTCTCTCTTTCTTTCTTGCTGACAGAGTGAAGACCCATCACCGCTGTCATCGCTTGTTGCCGTACAGACTCAGTGGCGGGGTGAGTCACGGTCTCTTCAACCTGACGGGCCCCGGACCAGTATGCAGTTAGAGTGATCAGGTAAGCCAACGTTCACCTCGTGGCCCTTCCTTCTCGTGGTTGTAACACGACACCGCTCCTGGACCAGATACGGGACGTACGTTTAGCTTGCTGATCCCAGATCTGCTCGCTTGAGCGACCCGTAGATAAGACATGAAGCATGCTCACTTACCCGCTGGTCTCAAATCATCAGTGTCAGGATGAGATTAACTGATCCCAGAGTCTGATCCCTAACAGACAGTCCATTTGAAGTGGCACGTTTTGTGCTGAACGGTTGTAATCTTCTCCTGCGATGTGTCTTTAAGCCGAACACCTAAATGACATATAAAAGCCCAATTTAGAGCAATTGCTTCTCCAATTTGCTCTTCTATTTGGTTCCAGCCTTTTCAGTGACATGTTTCATATGTGGCCACCATGAAGTTTCTTTTTTAAAGGTCTCAATACATACAAAAGATATATGATAGGTAAAGGAGACTAGAACTAGAAGATTTTGAGATAAAAGTCTGATTACATGTGTCTTCTCTACTAGTAGTTTGTATATGAGTTGTCAGTTTTAAATAGTATTAAAATAGTATTAGTAGTTTATTATCATTATTTATTCAGGACGCATTTAATTCTACGAAACATTTCACATAAATGCGCTTGAACTTTCTATTCATCAAAGAATCCAGAATACAGTTTCCACAAATATTAACCAGCACAAGAGCACCATACTAGAATGAGATCTGAAGGATCATGTGACACTGAAGACTGGAGTAATGACTTCTGCAAATTCAGCTTTGCATCATAGGAATAAATTGTATTTCAAAATGTTTTAAAATGGTTTACATTTTTAATTGTTTTAATATTTCACTTACTGTATATATATATATATATATATATACAGTAAGTGAAATATTAAAACAATTA
>JAUCMS010000127.1:19309317-19349851 GCA_032357445.1 Enteromius radiatus
CTTGAAAAGATATAATAAAATATCTACCAAAATGTGAGGGGTGTACTCACTTTTGTGAGATACTGTATATATATATATATATATATATATATATATTAATAAGAGAACAAGAGAGCTTCTTTCAAAGTGTATATCATACCAAAGTGTCCTTTTATACAGCTATAAAGTGACAGTAGATTTGAACTAAAAGATGGAGTGTTCTTATAGCTCTTATATATGTCAGGACAGGGTGAGATTAATATGTTTTAAATTGTATAAATCTATTCAGTTTATTATTTAAAATATTTGTAGTACAGAATAATTGTTGGATATTTTGTATGTTACCTTTTAAATATTTGTAATATTTCATGGATTTTATTTTCATATTGTTTTACTGTTTAGCTTCACTTAATTAATGGCAGATTTTATTGTGACAGCTTACCGGTGACAAGCCGATGACAAGCCCGGGTTTTAAGGAAATCTGAATAAATAAAATGATTTTAAATAATAAAACCAGCCAGAGAAATAATCACTGGGGTAAAAAGCAAGATTAAAATCTTCATGCATTTTATTGCACTTTGCATATTTGGATAATTAAAAAAATTACAAGTGTGATCTTTAAATCGAAATAAAGAATGAAAAGATGCACTAATGATGTGCGATTTTTAGGTAAAAGCAGCCTATGAGTAAAAAGTCTTCTCCTCCTCCTCCTCCTCCTCCTGAACAATGCTCCAGCACACTTTTAGATAGATTATAAATCCCCCTATGAGAGAGCCTGCAACAGCTGTTGGCAGACATACTAGATATGAGAATAGCAGCATAGGATGAAGGAGCATTAAAAATTAATATGCTATTTAGCCTAGGTGTATTTTAGGTATTTGACATTTTCATGTCCGGGACAGACTAAATTTATTCATAGTACAGAAAATAAAAAAATAAAAATAGAAAAAAAGATTGTGAAGGGGTAGTAGGAGAGCAGTAAGCGGAGGCCGCAGTTTTTTTTTTTTTTTTATGGTCACCCTTTCATTCAGTAATGATAGGTGTTAAGACATCGTCTATGGAGGAGACTGGAGCCCATTATGGCATGGTAATAATTAGCACATGGCACAAAGGGAACCGTTTGCCTCTTAAGCCTCTGCTTAATGCTTTTTTGTTGTATTGTTTTGCTATTTTTATTTCTATTTATTTTGTTTTCTGGTGTTTTTTCCTTCTCTTTGTGTTTTGTTGAGTGGTTAAAAGAACATTGTGTGTGTGTGTGTGAGTGTGTGTGTGTGTGTGTAGACGAGACAGTGAGAGTGGAAATCCCAGCTTCAGTAGTGATTAATTACTAATACTCCCTCAGAACATCTCTCTATCCCTGACTATCTAATCACACTGAAATCTAAGACATGTCCTGAGAGGAGAAGAGACGATAGGACTACATGGACCATCTCTCTCTCTTCATTGTAACTTTATCAATCTCACAATCTTGCTTCCTTTTCTTTAAAGGAACAGTCACCCAAAATGAATATGAATGAATGATTTTTTTTTTAAACTCTCTTTCTTCTGTAGAGCACAAAGGGAGTTATTTATAGCAAATGTCCTAGCTGCTCTGTGCCTTACAGTGACCACAGCTGTTAAGGAACAGTTTCTGTGAATAGTCTATTCTTCCAAGAAAGCTAAATTATAGAATGAAGCGTTTGGGTTTTGGAAGGTAAAATCCCAACATAGTCCATGATTTTGAAAAAAGAATTCACCAATCACAAACTCACTATGATTGACTTAATAGTGATAACTGTTGCAGTCTATAGCTAGAGCACATTAGCCATAAGGACCAAATTTATGAAGCATGAATTATACATTTTAATGATTCATTTTTGCTTCTTTTTGGAGCTTGACAGTTCCAGTCCCCATCTGCTTTGACTGTATGGAAAAGAGCAGCTCAGACATTCTGCTACATTTCTTCTGTTGCGTTCCACATAGAATATTTGACTAAAAGATGTAGGATTGTATTTTTCACGCTAACCACCATTCTTTTGTTCTCTCGTTCTCTCCATCCTTTTCTAACATTTTTCCTCTCTTTTTGCTAATTCGCTATCAGTCCATATGTGTCTCGACTGGATTTCTGTAACATGCTCCACTCCCCCTCACTTTCTCCTTCTATCTTTCTCTCCTTCTCTCAGGTGTTATATATATATACATACACTGTTACTCCCTGAGGTAATATTTAGCAATAGCATGTTTAACACCACAACCCTCCAGTCACAGATCCTCACATCATGCTTAAAAAACAGAGACGGGTGACATGTTTCTGAATCTGCTGCTTTTCTATCTCTGAAGAAAACATGGCTTTTATTTAACAGTTATAGCTATTACAGGATCACAAAAAAGAAAGAAAAAAAATCTCAAGGCAGTGATAATTTCCATAGATATCTCTCACTACAAAGAAAGCTGAAAATCAAAGCCTTGCCGTCATTTAAAGAAAGACAGAGTCTTTTCGAATGACACTCTTCATTTTTTTTTATTTTTCGGCTGGTGAAGTATTTGCATAGCTGAAGTTAGCAGTCTCTCTTGACAGGCTGGGGAGAACAAACAAAACCGCTCTCTCTAGAGACTCTCTTCGCCACGTAGGGTGATGCAAGCTTACATATATTAACAGCGCGTTGTACGATTGCTAACTATCAGAGTGAGCCGTCTACCCAAAGTCCTCTGTTTCGTCTGTTTCTGAGCTGAGAGAAGTTGGCAGCCCAGTGTCACCGTTGTCAGAGTTGCGTAAAAAGTAGCCATGTTTGATGTGTTGGATGTTTGTAGCTGTGTTTGGACATGTGCGACGGAGTCCTCGGCCCCTTCGGGTCAGCATTTGTGCGAGCGTGTGGCGGGAGGGTTGGAGTGTCAGAGTGGAAGTGCCTTAGAGGCCGTAGCGCGACAGATTAGCATCTTTTCTTATCATTAAATATCGAGCCTCTGCTCCCTTTGAAAAAGCATATTGTACACATCCCATATCCCCCCGTCACCCCTGACGACAGTCTTCGGCCATGATGGCTGCCTCCGAGGAGCTTCCCAGAGCTGGTGGCGAAGCGAGAGAGAGGAAAAAAAGACCCAGATTGTCAGGGGATGGAGGAGGGAGGGGTCGTCTATCCCGAACCCTCTCCCACATCATCAGAGTGTGATCGCAGCTGGGTAATTGATATATGGCTGTGGCTGTCTGTTCTCCTCACCCTTGTTAAGGTCAACTTATCTACATTTCACCCCTTATTTCTCCACTCCCATTATATTCCCCCGCAGATATTGACTGACTGGTGCGGCCTGTCCTCCTGAAAATATGAATTGAGGATGAAACAAGTGAACGCTCGCATAGGAGAAGGGGGGGGGGGGGGGGGCGCCGTTATTCCGGTGCCTAACCCTTGCCTGTTATAAAAGTAACTTCCAGCTTATTAGTAACAAAAGGCCTTTTTCTCCTGCTCTCATCCCTCCCCCTCCTCTTTCCTCCTTTGTGCGGGCCGTGTTCGCTAGCGCTTCCTGAATTAAACTGCTGGCTTCCTGTTCTTTTATATGCATGGCCACATCTGGGGGAGCTTGCTCGCAGCCCCGCTGCTTAATAACAATCACCTTCCCTTTCAGTCGCCCCTGATTGTTTCTAATTCACTCTGACAGATAGTGGCTGACAAGCCGCCCGCGCCTCCTCCCTCCGTGACCTCGGCTCACTCACCATACTTATACCGCCTGTCATTTTTAATATTTGATTTCGCTTTTAAAGTTATGTGTTTTAGTCCAGTGATGAAATCAGTGTTTAACCGAAACACAAAATGGATCTCTCTCCCACTTTCTCCAGGCTTCTTTTTTGGCAGCGGCTCGCTCTTTTCCTGCTCTTTCTTCCTTCGCTCTTTCTCTCTCTCTATGGTTTTTCTGTTTGTTTGAGACAATGGGGTGAAGGTGGTTTAAATGCCATGCAGGGTGGCATGATGGTGGTATTGTGGAGATGTTTTTTTTTTTTTTTTTTTCTGATGGAGTCCATCTGGGCGCCTGGTCCGGAGGATTGTATAAAAGCTGGGGGATTGGACGGAGTCATGGCCATGCTTCCCATTTATTAATGTGAAAGAGAGTGTGAAGCATGGCAAACATTTTATTCAACAATTATTCACCGATGGTTTCAGGCTCATAGATTTGTAGAGGTTTCGCTCAAGTTGTTCTCAGCTGATATCCATTAAAGACACGTAGACGTGCATTATTTATATTTATTTATATTTTGACGGTACAGGGCCACTACTAGATTGCTGAGAGAATGGATGGATGCATTGACAGCTAGATGGATTGCATTTTGTGAGAAATCCATTCAGTTATTTGATCGAAATACAGCCCAACTTTGATTGAAAATAAACTGACTTTTTTAAGGCAGTTCAGTGATGGTCTCTTACAAGTTGTGTTAAGAGCCTTCCTATTGCAGTTAGGACATAGAGGTATAAATGAGGGCATGTTATATTATTATTATTATTATTGTTAGGGTTATTTTTATTATTGTGATCATTTTTTGTTTAGGACAGCAATTTTTAATTGCTGTTTTTTGTTGATGGGATTAAATCTCAAAATACTACTCAAACAAGGATACATTTCACATTAAAAGGGTCTTGAGGGTTGAAAAAAATATCAAAGCCAAAACAAAACTGTGTAAGGAGGGGGGAAAACTGCTGAGAAACATCTTCATGCGTCTTGACAGCTACCTTTCTGCCTAACAATTTACCTTAAACTACAGTACTTAACAGTTTCAGGGCAATTTAAATCAAACACTTCCAGCCGTACATACTTGCATCATTATTTTTACAAAGCACCATGTATAGTTCTTTAATCAGTCAATCACGGAGTCTGTGCCATCATAATGCACCCCTCACGCTTCCTGTTGTTCAAACACTATCACAGTTGAAATCAATAGAATTGTATTTTTAACTCACTTCAATCAAAACACCCACACTGTTTGTGTACTCTGCTCTCTCCATCAATAGTCTTAAGACCAAAAACTAAACTATTGCGTTGATGTTGTTCAACCTACCAAACACACAGGCATCGCTATGTTCCGGGAAGCGACAGTGCCTTGGGCGTGCCCAAGTCCAGTTTATTTTTTTATTTTTTTTATTTTTGAATGACAAAAACAGAGCTAATTGGAGAACCACTGCATGTTTTCACTAAAGGCACAATTTAATTACATTTGAACCGAGAATAAGTATTTTGGGAATGTGATATATTCGTTCAAACAAATGGAGCGAGAGAAATGCAATATTTGTTTTGCTTTGATTAGCAGATTGGCAGGGATTTTTTGTTGTTGTTGTTTTTTAGAAAAGAACCAAACATCTTTTCTCAAATCAAAACTTCTGGGTTCCTGTTCTACCTAAAAGTGCAAGACTTCAGGTTCAGCCACCTCAACCCTATCTTTAAATGATAACACAACCTTTTAAATGATAATAATCTTTATCCTGAGGCTCTGTGACTGTGGGCTACATACATTCGCCTGCTTGTACCCTTCTCTGTCCTGTAGTGGCACTGCTGATAAATACTTTATTAATAACTTTCTAAATAATGTAAAGTGTATTGTTGTCTCCGAGGTTGTATTAATAAACATGAAGGAATTTATTTGTCTTTAACAAAGCATGATTAATGCACATTAGCGTGTGGATTCCTAATTCTCGCAGTCTACTCTTCCCCGCCCAATAAAAAAAAGAAAAAAACACATACCCATCAGCATTAAATATTTATGGCATAATATTAATGGTTTTGTAAAGAAAATAACAAGTTATTAATCCTCTGATTAACAACTGATTAACCTTTTTATTAAACACGTGATCCGTGCTTCGTGGATTCAGGATGTGTCGCTCGAGTGTGCTGCGGAATAATTATTTTTGTGTCTTTTTTAATTGCAAAAATTGCACGGATGAACTGTTTTTCTGCCCTTTTTTCTTTTCAAACATGCACAGATAGAGACGGATACACCATTGCCGACACAATATTTTGTCGACGTTAAGCGACCCCGGAGCATCCTACAAAAAAAACACGAGCTAAATATAGCAGGACATATCTGCGGACAATAAGGTTTAATTCTCGCATCCGTTTATTCCTGTGTTATTGGCATGTGTGGGAAAATAGGGAGAGTGCACGCACTGCTAAAGGACAAGCGGCCCTCTTTCTCACTATCTGTCTCTGCTCATCTCGCTGCCATTGTGCGTATTTTTAGGTCTCGCCTGAGTCAGTTCAAGCACAATTATGCTTATGTTTCACACACGCCAAGTGTGACTTCATCTCATGGGGAGGAAATGGGAGAAAAAAGAAAGCTGCCCGGACAGTTTTGCAAATCAAATAAAACTATATCATTTATAGCATTTCACATTGTCATGATTTCCTGCTGCTTTTCAGCTTCCTGACACACACAGACAGACAGAGAGACATGTAAAGTTATGAAGGACGTCCTGCAGGTCCCTCCTCCCTTGACTCCTTGGGAACTCAACACTCTCCTCAGGTGATTAATACAAACGTGGGGCCTGGGCTGTTTTACAAACATCAAAAACAAAACAATCAAATTCATAATACGTTTTATACCCTGACCCCTGCCATCTATTGTGTCGCTATTCTTTAGCTTGCAGAATCCATCAAAGGCCATAGTGTTGTGAAAACCGACAACAATAGCAGTCTTTGTGTGGAGATGTGTGTGGGGATAAGGGTGTTGGGACACTTGTTGTTTTTTATGCTTGGTCTTATGATGGATTGGTGCTTGTTCGGTAGGGTGTCTTTGTTAACTTTCTCTCACACTCTCTTTTTCATTTTTATTTATTTATTTCTTTTTTTTTTTTCAAATGGACTGATCTTACCTTCAGTGACTTTCCTTCACCCCTTCACTCAGTTTAAGTTCTTGCTTTTTCTCTTTCTGTCCTGTTGTTGAGTGTTTCTTCCTTCCTCTTAACCTTTTTTTCTGCAGAGTCCTTCATCTTTGCTTTCTTTTATCATGTAGTCTTTCCTTCTCTCTCTCTCTCTCTCTCTCTCTCTCTCTCTCTTTCTCTCTCTTTCAATCTTCATGCAAGCAAACTGGCCACCCTGGGAATCCTGGCAGTCAGTCACACGCCCCTCCAAAAACAATTATCTTTGAACTTGCTTTTAGTGCTGTTTGTCCTAATTACAGATCATTTTCCCTGTCACATTTCTACTTTTATTGCAGTTTTGCCCTGAATGTTGATCCTATTGAGGTTCAACCTTATTTTACTCGCTGGAACACCCCTAAGACCTGGATTCATCTAATATTCCCCTGTGCCTTTTGCTCTCTCTTTTCAAATTTGATTTTTTTTCTTCTTCTTTTCTTCTATTTCTTTCTTTTTTTAATGTATCATTTTTTTGTAGCATTATCCTATTGAATTAGACTGAGATCCCAAAATACACATTAAGGATGGCCTGTTTTATTTCTGGTGTTTAGATTGTGTGTGCGTGTGTTTGAGGTACGAGCAGCCGTAAGGCATGGTAACTTCAGTCCCACAGGGAAACCCTGCATGTATTTTTAGTTCTCTGTTACAGAGGTGGACTTCGTTGTAATTAAAACTAAGTAAAGGTGGTTAATTCCTTCCTTTGCCTGGCTGTTTCAAATATCAATATACTCTGTTTTAAAGGTATCGCACACACACGCAAACGCATGCTTAGCATAACACACTCACACAGACATGCACACGAGCTCGTAAGCCTCTTACAGATCCGATTCTGCATGCAGACACAACATGCGCTGGAGTTGCAAGGAGAGGTTTAGACATGGTGCAGGGCCTTTTTCAATTAGAGGCGTATCGTGCGCAGCCCGATAGGATCGTAATGTAGCGGGTCCGGGTCACTGGTAGGATGTGGGATTAGAACCACGTAGTGGTTCCGGCAGTGCAGAAAAACTGAACACATCACAGCAGGCAGACACATCTTCCTCCTATCTGCTTGTCACACACCAGAGAGATAATAGAGATGTGTTAGTGTGCTTCGCAGAGCGCCAGCATCTCTCTCTTTCTCTGTACTGTTAGGGTCAGAGTACTGTGTAAGTGCATGGGGCTGAGAATACATACATTCATTTTAAAGGGATAGTTTAAAAAAATAAAGATTATGTCATCATTTACTCACTCTCATGTTGTTCCAAAACTACATGGTTACATTTCTTGTGTGAAATATGAAATATACACAGTATATATATATATTTAAGATTACTTGTTTATTCATTTAGTAAAAATGCTTACTATCACTCTTCAAAATATCATCTTTTGTGTTCCACAGGGAAGTAAGTCATACAGGTTTGGAGCAATATGGTGAGCGAATAATAATAGAACTTTTCTTTTTGTATGAACTTTAAAAAAAGATAACTTAAAGTAATTTATAATGGTTTAGAGTTGTGGCCTAGTGATCTTTAATTTAATTATATTGTATTATTTTATTGTATATATGATCATTTTTTATAATTGCTATTATTCTACTTTTCTAAGATAATGTAATATTAAAGCTTTTTATTTATTATATTCTATTAAATTTTCCCGTTGAGGTCTTTTCCATCAAATCATTCCCCAGGGTCTTATATGGTTCTTAACTGATTTAGGACTAGATATCAAGTGGATATCAGATACTTTAGATATGAAGTGGTGACCCAACACATTACCAGAGTTGCTTAGAAATTAATTTTAATTATTTAATGCGAAGAACTTTCTTTCTTTCTTTCTTTCGGCTTGTCAAGCAGACTATTTATGTTGACACCGAAATACTGTAGTTTGATTGGCTGTGTGACCTTTGGCAACAACACAGATAGGTATATGTGATTTTTTTTCTCTTGTACCCTTTTAAAGGTTGGTAAGCATGTTTATTAACATTATTTGTCATGAATATGCACATGAATATGAATAATAATCTCAAACCTTTATGTCATAATCCAGCCACTGACACTTCAAAGGAAAGAGAGAGAGAGAGAGAGAGAGAGAATACCTACTTGACCAGTCTCTTATCTTCATTTACTCTTCTCTCTTCTCTCTTTTCTTTTTTACTTTTGCTTTTTTTCATCAAGTATTGCTGCTTCTCAAAAGACAGAAAGCAGACAATTTGGAGCACAGAGAACGTTGATAGTGTTGTGAAGTGCCCCCTCAAGGAGGTGTACACGCACACACACACACACACATTGGAGAGTTGTTCATTTATTCCTTGCTCTGATGAGAGCAGTACTTTGTGCCTTCAGTGTTTTGTGGCTAATACACACAACACTCTTGCACACATACATACATGCACATGTCTGTCCTGCACATACATAAGAAAGCCCAAGATACATAATTGATTTAGTGTTTGTTTAAAGAAAACATAGCTTTTTCGCCCTACAACAAAAAGATATTTTAAGTCCCCAAACGCTAAGCTTTTCAACTTGACACTAATGTAAACTGAAATACACACTGCCAAAAGTGTGTGTGTGACGCTTTTGGTGTGCATATTGTTTGTTTCTTTTTTTTTTCAAATGCTAGAATATACAGTGACAGACCTTGATAGGTGTTCTGTTGGTATATCGCTCTTTTGGTTTAATGAGCTTGTTTTCTATTTCGACCCAATTGTCAGTTCGCCTCTGTGTTTCCTCTGTCATTCTTTGCTTCTAATGCATTGACAAAGAGATTTTTTTTTTCCTCCTCCGAATCAACCGTTCCCTGAATCAAAGCGTGAGAACTTCAGCTGTATGCCACAGCAGCCCTCTTCTGCCACACTTCCTCTGTCTCCCTGCCTGTAGCTTGGCGGCTTCCTCCTCAGCAGGGGGAAAGGTAAATCATGTGAGGAGAAGGACTGGGGAAGGGTAGCTGACTGTGACACGTACCTGTCAGCAGGTACTCAAAATAATTGGTAAATGACTGTAGCGGGATGGAGAGGGCTCTCTCCTCCCCTCCTCCTTTTGATAAATATTTGAAGTTGCCAGGCGGTCGCAGAGCGCAGCGCAGAGAGTGGGAATATCACAGACGATGGGCTCGGAAATCAGACGTTACGGAGACAGCGTATTGTGCGGATAAACTAGTTTAGAGTAATACACCTCTAAAGTTAAAAGCTAATCTGCTGGGACTCGATTTTGTAACCTAGCGAAGCAGACCTGCATTTATACCTGCATTAACTCAATTACATAGAGTGTAGGCTTATATTAGATTGGCTATACGCACACACTCGCACAGGCTCCGGTTGGCAGCCCTCTGCCACTCATACACATTAAATGTGAAAAATGCATAATTCTTCATAATTTTGAAACAATGCCATGGAAAGTTCAGTCCGATAATTACTCGGTGGACAAATGTGCTTTAACATTGGGAAATCTTCGCTCCCTGCCAATTTTAGGAGCGCCATTGGGCTCTGTTTGTCTGATAATGAACAGTATTCATTTTCATCATGTTCCTTCACCCCTCCTCAACTCCCTTTACACCATAGTCAATTAAAGCCCTCAGGGCCCTTCTGTGCATAAAGGGATATATAACTCTTTTGACATTTGGCTGTGGACATATTAGGCACACCCAGAGCACATTTAGAGCGAATTGCCTTTATAGCACGTTTAAAAGACCTGTTCCAGCTACAGCCAAAGAGGGCGACTGAGGATCGATCAGGGAGCCAGGCTTCGCTTTACGAGGAAAGGTGAAGACGTTCACCAGCATGTCCAGTTGGAAGTATAAATGGGGGATTAGATCGGGTAAATGTTTTTTTTTGGAGCTTCATTGGTTCAATATTTTGGCGCCCCTCCAATCTGACAGGCACGTCAGGCACGAAGGTTTAGAAGATGGTGTTTCAAAGACAGCTGGGTAACGGTAGCTCTGAGACAACATACATGAATGCCAATCCTGGCCAAAGGACTTTGGATAGCAAAGCACCCCTTGGTGTAGAGGAAGCGCGTTAGGCTAAAACGAAGGAGTGGGTATACGAGGCCACGGAGGCACGTCCGTAGACTTTTCCGCTCTGCCGATGTTGACTGGGGGACTCAGATAGGACGTTTGGGTAATGAGGCATGAGGAGAACGTCCTATCCTCACACGCCTAGCGAGTGCTCTTTCAGGGCTGTCTGGAGCAGACTTGCAGGGTCATGCATGGCGCTCATTGGCATAAAAGAGCTAGAGGTGTGAAACTCATCCCCAGGGCCCTTAGCCTCTTCGCCCTATAATGCTGAGTCAACTGAGCGACAGGGCAGCCCGCTCTGATCCGTGGCACTGGGACAGAATCACTGAGAACAGACGCCGATGGTTACGGGGGTATCCGTGCTGTGCTTCTGAGTCAATTGGCTTGAATTACAACATGTTAAGGTGTTTTAATACCCTCTCTGGCGCTTAATAATACAACCCTCCTTTTATGTGGTAGACATAGACCTGTGGATGTAAAGTAAACTAAGCTCAGAAATCAAGTCAGAATTCCGGTGTCATCAGAAATAGCACAGTCCTTCAATATTCGCCTCTGCCATCTTCTGTAACAAATAAATGTCCTGATACAGCAGCTCTCCTCAGGACATTTCCATTGACATACGAGAATCGGGGAGAAATTTTTGCATCGCTTGCATTCCAAATGAGCCACAGTAAGTGTTTTATGTGGACATTATTATCCCGATATGGCTCTCAATGCATGTAAAAAGGAATGACCCCACCATCGTGATTTATTCATTCCTGTCTAGGATATATGCATAGGCTCAGAAAATCCTCGATTCTGCTCAGAATGAAGGCGGATATATAATTCATGAAAGCTAATGCATTGTTTCTGTTGCTTCATCTCGTGGCTCTCCCCCCCTCCTCTCTGCCAGCCTATTCTCTGGCAAAAGGTTGGCAATAATATCAGTATTGAAATGAGAAGTTTGAAAGACGCACCGCTCCCTTTTTATGTGTGTGTAAACTGATTTGAATCACACATTGGGGGCTTACTGAGCGGAGCTTTAAATGTTAAATGGGGGTTGAAGTCTGCCTGAACTAATTTGTAGAGCTTTGCACCATGTTGACATTTAAATGTGATAAGAATAGAAAACTGTATGCCGACCTATTTTGAAGATGCTTTCGGAATACATTCGCATCAGCCGCGGTCTATAATTAATAAAAAAAGACAGGATATCCCCCCTCCTCCAACCTTTTTTTGCACCAGATTTGATTATAATACAACCCTTACAAGGCACAGAACGACAGAAAAAATAAAGAGGGACTAAAATATGAGCATGGAGGGAATTAAGAGGGAAGTGGATAGCACACACCTGGGTTTGGAGGAGGGGTAGAGATTGCATCGGCTGGCTGCTGTGCTATCACATTACCGCGATCCAGCCCCTGTGTTTGTGAGAGCGAGCGGGGAGGAGAGGGACCTCGCCAAATCAGCATGCAAATAACGCCACATTGTTAACTTAATCAGATGCAGGAGAGAAAATATGGAGAGGGGAAAGGAAGGGAGGAGGGAGGGAGGGAAGGCAAGATCGAGGGGAGGGGGCTGCACAAACAAGAGTCAGGGTCTTCTGAAATGGCGGAGAGTGAAAGATTAAACCTCTCTACCGATGGGGATGATGTTTGCGGGGTGCCGGTGTCAGGTCCCGTAAGGGGTTAAGGGTGTGTGTGTGTGTGTGTTTGCATTTCTGTTTGGGAGTGTGTGTGTTAAGAAGGCTGAGATGATGGAGGCCTCTTCTCGGAGATATATGAAGTGTTTCAGATAGGCAGAGCTCAGTGATTGGCTTCATCACAGCCAATCAAGTGAAAGAGACCTGATGATCTACGTTCGTGTTAGGCAACCTAGTGTAACAGGTGTCACAATGGTTACTAGGAGTGTTTATCAATACGTTTGTTTTTAGATTAATTCAATTCTGATTTACAAGGGTTCGATTTAATTCAATTACACTTTTGGATTAGGTTTGATTCTATTTGATTTATTTTAGCATAGTTGAGTCACAATATCTATTCTGTCTCAGCTGTTGCTGTAAATTATGCAGAAAAACTTCTAGACTTGATGCATTTATGGAAATATACATTTAAAAAATAGTTTAGAGAGTACCTAAAGATGCTGTAGTTCAAGTGCTATTTATTTAACAGATTTTATAAAAAAACACAGCCTAAAATAAATGTATAAAGAATAAAGTGAACTTTAAATTTATTTTTGGTTAAAAAATTATTATAAAATAATAAATATTCAGTAAATATTGAACATTTCTGCCTCTTTTTTTTAAAGTGATTAAAGGATCAATTGCTCTAATTTTATCATAATAACATAATATCAGTAAATTTGTGTCTGTTTTAATGTAAACCAGCCACTATAAAAACCTCACCCAGCTGCTGTGTGGCTACTGACAGCCAAATTGCGTATAGAGGTCACGACCTCCCCAACAACGCTCATACGGAGATCAGCACGCGAGGTGCGCTGGCGAGCGATAGTAACACATACAACATGTTAACATGGCAGCTCGAACCAAACCAAAACAGATGAAGGGAGGAATATGTGTAATCCTTTCCCACGCGAACGAAAGAGCCACGTGCCCACCTCGCATCTCTCTTGGGACTGAGAGATACCGGGAGGTCGTTTTTCACTAAAACATCCTTGGTTTTATGAACTTATCTTTCCTTTCTCTCCCTTTGCTTTCCTTCTCTCCCGTTGACTGCGGGTCACAGTGGCAGCCCCCCTGAAAGAGGATGAATGTGTTATCATGTTCAAGGTCACAGAGGGCAGCGAGGAGGATAAGAATGTGTTGAGCTGGCCAGGGGAAGAAGAACGAGGGACTGAGTGAGGAGACGTGTGGAATCTGGTGTGCTGGCCAACCCAGCACCTCTCTCAAACTGTGCTTCTGTCTCTTCCCCATCAGTTAAACTCCGATGTCCAAATGCCGCAGGTGGAGGGCCTTACACTGACAGGCTATGATTTCCAGGTCAAGCAGGCTTGACTTTGACCCTGGGACCATGCAGTTGGTACCTTGTTGTCAGGCTTTTGTTCCTGTTAGTACAGTAGATTATTTAAATATAGGGAATACATATCTTTTTAAATGCAGTAGAAAACTGGTATTTAAATCAATGGTTAATAATTTTGAGGTGCTATGAGAGAAAAAAACAAAAACAAATGATTAATCAAGATTAATAGCATCCGAAATAAAGGTTTTGCTTTACATAATATATGTATGTATACTGTGTATATTCATTATGTATATATAAATACACTCACATATAGTATAAATTTAAAGATTTTGTATTTGTATACTGTGCATACTAAATATACAAAAACTTTTATTTTGGATGCGATTAATCACGATTAACCACATAAATATATATATATATATATATATATATATATATGTATGAATGTTTGAGAACCGTTCTTCTTGAAAATAGCTTCGAAAGGTGAAATGATTCGATACTGATGAGGTTTTCCAAATATGTCCGATTTGTTAGAAAAATCAATAGTATTAAACGTGTTATTGGTTGAGCCTGTGTTGCTACTGTATGTCATGCTGGTCATGAAGGTTAAAACAACTCAACAGCAGTATTTTTATAGAGTTTACACTTTTAGGGAATATCAACCTACTAATGGTCTACTCAAAGATGGCTGTGCGTATTTTTATTATTTATGTATTCATTTATTCATAACATTGAAAAAAAATTGCGCACTTGATCTTTAAGTTCTGCTCCATGCGTTACCCTAAATGGGTCCTTGAAACATCAAGTATAAAATGTTAATTTGCATGGAAAAATATCTGTTAAGCTACAGCCTGTGCAACACCTGCTTATTTTTGTTGCTTTTCTGCATGAATCATAAAGCCTTTTTTTTCATATATATAAACAAAAGCCTTTGAGGTTTGACCAGCTCTGCTTTGGTCGTTTAATCATAGTTGTGTGACAGCGTAACATTGGCATGGAGGTAAACGTTTTCTGCCCGGGTTGTGGTCGAGCAGCGTTTTTCTCTCTCTCTGTCTCTGATCCTGCTGGGATCTGTGGCCTCACCATTTCCGATAAAGCCTGATAAATAAACATGTGCCCTGATCTCCCTGAGGTCCTCCACCCTCTCTCCAGAGTCCACCCATTCCACACACACTTCCTCCCTTCACAATTAGCCCACAATAAAACACACTTTTCTCTTAATAAAGAGAGGCTTTTTAACATACTCTCACCCACCTCGGTCTTCCTCTTCTGCTCAGTAGTGATGAGCGACCGTGGAGAGAAGAAACACTGATTTAGTAGGCCTATCTCGTCTTAACATTCACAGACAAACAATAGAGCAGAAGACAAAAAGAATTACAAATAAAACCAAGTACAAGGGGGAAAAAAAATATTTTAACATATACAAAGAGTCGTGAGCATTTCCAGTCAACTCTGACTTCCTGATGGCTTTGATAAGATTAGTGGCTTTCTTAAACAGGATGTGAGAGGGCTGCTTTTTAAAAACATGGTCTATGGACCGAGAATGCTTGCATAACTGTACGTCTCTGCATAGACTTACAAAAGTGAAACTTTCTCTCAGTATAGCTCAGGGAGTTTATCAAAGTGACAGAATAAAGAAGATTTAACATCAGCCATATTAAAAAGACATGCAGCGGTTCAATATTTTAAAAGCCCATTTACTATGACAGAAGTGCTTTTTCATTCAAGAGCATATGGCTACGGTACCTGTTTATAGTCTTATCGCCTTTCTTTCTGTGTGTGTGGGGGGAAAAGGAGAGACAAAAAAGGAGATATTTTCAAAAGACATTGAAGAATCATTCAATTAACAGCGGCATGATGTAAAATAATTACTTGACTTGCCTCCCTTAATGAGTATCTCTAATTAGCCATACATTTGTTTTGTGAAAACTCCAAACTACAGGCTGCGGTTATGAAGAGCTGGTAAGTATGTTGAAGTAGCGGCAGATTTTTCTCTCCTGTACTGGCTGTCTTGCGTTGAGCACAATTCGGGACCGATGTATGCACACATGCAGCATTAAACACTGAGTCACATCTCTCTCTCTCTCTTTTTTTCTCTATTTTCTCCTTTTTTTCTCTTTTATTTTAATTAGCCATGCAACAATTAAAAGATTCACAAACTAAATTGAACCTTGTCTCCCTCTCCTCTCGACTCGATTTCAGCACCTGTCAAAACAACACCCCTTGTTGGAGTCATTATGCAAAACTCATACGCACAAAACCAGCATGTGCGAGAAGAAAACAGCAATTATTTCAGATATTCACTTATTTGGGGGTTACATTGACATTTAAGTTTTCCACAAAGGTAATCTTTGTTCGCCGCAGCTGAGAGGGAGAGAGGATGTCGAGAGAAAACAGACTGTCACCTTCACACAGTCAAATAAGTGATTGTGATACAGCTTCATATCGCATTTAGCCAGGTCCTCTTTGGTGTCCTTAAAGCGATAGTTCACCACCAAAAAATGACTTTTTTCTTCCATTAAACACAAAAGAAAATACTTTGAAAAATGTCTTTTATCCACATGTTAAGAATTGAACAGTGTAGATTTGATCGTCCTTTAAAATACATTTGTATGTGTGTGTTCGACAGAAAGCATACAGGTTTGAACGACATCATGGGGAGTAAATAATGACATAATTTACATTTCTGGGTCAGCTATCTCTTTAAAAGTTCAGAGCTTGATACAACAGTAGCAGTTTTGGTGGAGGGGTGTTAGTAGCGCTCTGTCCTAACAACGGAGGCCTGATTTTTTCTTTTTTTCTTTTTTTTTTAACAATTTCTGATAGTATCCATCAGCATTGTCCGAGAGTTGCTGTCCTGAACAGAAGGAAAGATGATGTAAGGTTTGGATGAAGGTTTGCCCATCGCCACACTGCATTCATTGTTTTTGGGAGGTGTATTCATGCGTGACGGCTGGTTCGACTGCGAACCGCTAGGCCTTGCCACGAAGACACATCCCTGTGACGGGACTGCCAAAAGATCTTCAGGTCAGACAGGGTTAAATGATTCCTTTTTAGCTATTTTTTTTTAGCTTTTAGCTTTTTCTGCCACCTCATGCACACTTGAAATCTCTCCATAGTTGTGGGCGGAAACCACAAGGGAATTTTTCTTTTGAAAGATGAATTGTCACAAGTATTTTTTACGCTACTTTAGCCTTCATTGCCGGTCACTTGACTCGTTTGCTAGCGAGGTGAACAGCGTAGTGCTTTTCTTTGCAGCTATCCCACTTTTTATGCACAGACCCCCTCTAGCCCACCTCTACAATTTAACAAATGCCCACAGTTATCCATCTTTTTTCCCCTCTCACAGTCTGAGATCTACAGGCAGGAGGCTCGACATGCTGTGACTGCCATTGTACCTCTCTCGCACAGGCATATACACACACATACAGAGCACATCTGCTGGTCTTCGGGATAATGCTGCACATGTTTAACATAAAGGGAGGCTTTGAGCTTCAGGCCGGCTCTGGATGATGATGAGGATGAGGATGCAGCAGGCCAGGACAATGAACTGTGGGAATTCTTTGGTCTCCCACTGATCTTCCCTCCCCTGGCATCCCAACAAGCCTGTCAGACACACAGGATAAAAGCAGCAGCATTTTTCTCTCTGCTCATCCTTTCAAGGGCTCATACTGATCTGTAGAGATGAGCTGAAAGCTGAACTACCTGTTGAAATGTTCTCTTAAGATGCTCTCAATGACATATTGTGCGAGACAGACACCGGCAGAGACTGAGAGAGTTTTGTGGGCTGAGCTAACAGAAGGGAGCTGTGTAGAGAGGAAGGCGACCCGACCGGTGTGTATTTGTAACTGTAACAATTTGTCTGTGGTGACTTCGCAACCTATGAACTAGGTATAATTAGGTCACTTACTGTCACTTACTAACCACAAATAAGAAAGCAACCTGCATCATGCAGCAAGCTGTTTGTTGGATGAGAACGAGTTCGTCCTTTCAGGCTGCGTGCATTTCTTCTGTTTGATTCAGTTTCGGTCTTGTGCTGGGAACCTTTGCTTAATGCCTCATTACAGCCACTAATAATCCAGTTCAGTCAAAGAGCATCGGGAGGAAGAAAAACAAGCCACGTTTTATTGGATTAATTAGAACTATTCTGAAGACCACCTGCAACAGACTAAACACGGGCAGAGAAAAAGGGAGAGAGAGGGACAGATCGGACCTCGCTGATAAACATGCAATGATTTTAACTATTGCTATCGGTTTATGATTTTGTTTTTGTGCGTTCCTGGCCATATTCCCGTAGGTGCAAAGCATGCAGTGCTGTTTCCATCCATTAAATATGCAGCATATGGCAGCCATTTTCAAACACCAAAGAGTTCATTCCTTTTTGTTTTATACGGGGGCCACTAATGATTCAGAGGAAATAAAAAAGACTTTTGCACTTTCTGTAAATAATGATTGATTTATCAATAATGATGACCTCTTCCATAATTAATTAATCAGCTACTGCATAGTAATTAATCGATGGATTTTGGTCGATAAAGCTTCACAATAACAGAGCAGCTAATGGCCTCGCGATCTATATTTTTATTTTCATTTCAACTCGTGAATACTTTGACTTCAGTTTGTTTTACTTGTCGATTCCTTCCCCCTCCCTCAAAACCACCATTTTCTGTAAACGTACGCATACTTTTCCCAAACAAGGATGCAGAAGGACACCAAAATTATGTTATATCAAGACGCAAAGCCCGAAAGAGCCAGATCTGCTCTGTGTTATTTGATTTAGGGCTTGAACATGCTGTGTAATTTAGAACATTTAAGGATTAGATGGGTTTTATGTCCTCTTTGAGGTTAGCTGTACACTTAAAAACTCTTTGTTCAGAGTCCATTCAAGGCTGAAGTTTACTTGCACGCTTGCGTGTGTGTGTATGTATGTTTGTTTTATATGGAACCTTGATTCTGCCCTCCATGTTGATTTGCGAGAAGCCACTAGAGGACCAGCTCAAGGACGCGAACGCGCACAGGTACCTCAAGCTTAATGTAATATTTTGTCGCTACAGAAGCCTTAATTCAGTCGTGTTCACCTTGACGTTCCAAAATCAAAGCCCGGCCCTCCCAAAAGCTATCTTAACTGCCAGACAATGCAAAACATATTCATGCACTTTGCAATTCTTACTGCAGGCTCTATCAGAAACCACAATCAGTTCAAATATCTTAGATGCACCTTTGTCTAATGTCAGTGCATCACGCTTGCCACTAGAATAACACATGCCACAAAGTGCACTGGTGTGTTTGCATTTCTCATGGCGATGTATAGATCGTGCTATATGGCCAGAACATGTCATGTTAAGGCATAAATCACTGTGCTCTCTGGTGTTAAAACAATGGCCCTGCTTGACAGAGCAAAGATAAGAAAAGAAGGACAGCGTTCTGAAGTTGCCATGTGCACCATCTAATTAAGATGTGGTTTGCAGAGTTTGCAAAATAGAACAGAATGCGATGTAAAGTGAGGTAAAGATAAGACATAAATCCGGTTGTTTTGCCATGTTGCTTGAAAGGCTCAGTATTAACCACAGACTGTAAGCTGCATGCCACTGGGCCCTGTGTGACAGTGCACTAAAGGAAGTCTCAGTGGCTTTTCAAGAGACACGGCGGCGGTGCACGCGTTAATTAGAGCACGCTGCTGCTGTTACGCTACGTGTGACAGGTAGTATCAGGCCGCTGAGACTCAATCGTTTCGTCTAGCTCCTGGCTAACCCAGCTGCCCCAGCCTGAAGAGAGCGAGTGAGCGAGAGGGAGAGAGGAGGGGGAAGAGGGAGACGGGGTCTGGGACAAGGAGCCACCACCGTGTTTGCTGTCAGGCCTACATGCTGTGGGCCACGACTCAATGGCACTGATCCAAATAGGTGAGGCATTAGCATTTCTAACAGAGGAAGGATAGACACTGAAACTTTGCAGGGCATCCTACAAATGCAGATAACAGAGACGTGCATTGCACGTTGAAGAAATGTATTAAGAGGCAGAACGCTGAAACCTTAAATGTGCTGTAGATGTACAAAGTGGAGTATTTCAATTTGCTTCTAGGTATAGCTATAAATGAACAACCACATGAAGAAGCGCATTGCACATGGCACTTTTTTCAGCTTTCTTCTGAATTAAAATGACAGTGTAAACATTTTGACAAAATGCCCCAACCCCAAATGTGCTTGCTGCTGTGCAAATTTGATTCAGAGGCATTTTTAGATATGCATTAAGCATGGCGATGTTTAAGAGCAGATGTATTTAGATTTTAATGACTTTGTTTCGTTTGAGATAAGGCTTTTGGCTTGGAGTTTCTGCTAATTATACTGTGGAAAATATGCACTTTACTGATAATTGTTCCATAGTGATGCCTCTCTTAAAGTATTCCCAGTATCAAATTTATTTATTAATGTATTCATTTCTTAATTTATTTATAGATGCTCTTTAAATATTGCAGGCTTTGTTTGTTATTGTTTGTGGGTGTATTTGTGTCAGGCATTTTCGTTCACATATGAACATAATACTTTGCCTCTGCAGAAGTGAGTGTTTGTGTGTGTATGAGAGAGTGTGTGACACCTCTTTAACCATATGAAATGTCCTTTTTAATCAGAAAAAAAAAAAAAATGAAATGACTTGGGAGCAAGGAAGGCATATTAATGCACTTAATTTGCATATAGTCGTCAGACGAGGCTATGTTCAAAAACAAACTGGATTTGTCAGTTCATTTCACATTGTTCCTTTGTCTATCTGCCTTTGTTATATGGTAAAGATAAAGAAGGAAATCAAATTGAAGAAAAGGGCAAGCAGTTATCTCTCCAAATGAGCAACTGCTCATCATGCCTTGCTTAAATCATAGATTTCTATTGCAGAAGGCATGCTAGCCACATTCAAAAAGGGCCTCGTCTGATATCTGCCAGGATTTGCTGCGACGTCTACAAAAGCAATTTGAACAACTCGCTACCCAAAGAAACGCCAAAGTCATAAAGCGTCACACTAAACCCAAACATCACCCAGCACTTTTAGGCCTTTGTCTGAGGACCGTTGCTTTAATTAGCTGACCTGGAAGAGCGAACTGTCCGTGATTTATATTTGTCTTGCATTTACTCCTGTATTACATTTTGCTGAATATCAGAAATGCTCACAGAACTGCTTAGCCATGTATAATTTGCAGTGCACGTGCTTACACGCGTGAGTGTGTTTATAACACACCCAGTCTTTAAATACATAATACACCTACAGTGTATTGTTCACATCCAGATTCCAGCCTTTTTTTCTTTTAAATTCCTCAGAGTTATAGCTCTGGACAAAAGAGGAATGGCATTCAGCAGCAGCCCACAGTGTGTTTAGCAGCGACTGGAAGTGGTCTCAGTGTTTTTATTCATGTTGGAGAGATAAGACTGCAACCAACGTGGCGTAGGAAGAGCAAATAGCTAAAGAACAGGCGGCCCTTATTAGAGTTCTTATGAGAGCATCAGCAAATATGTGCTCCAAGCCCACTGCCTTCTACTGCAGACAGTGTGTGTGTGTGTGTGTGCTGGTTTGTTACCCTTTGTGTATTTGCCTCCAGAAATGCGCTTTTTTTTGTACCAGACCAGTAGGTTCCTTCAACTGGTTGTCGGAATTGCTGTTGCCTGTCAACAAAGAAATCAGCTGTTTGTTTTACTGTGCACTGGGTCATGTGAAAGCCATGTACAGGAGCTGTCATACTGCCATGAGGAAAAGTTAAATATAATGTGTCAGCAGCCCAGGTGCTGAGTCATTAGGCAGCCCCTCTCTAATAAGTAAAATGGGTCAATCTGCACCGTTTAAAAGGTTTATTAATGACCAAAGGGTGTGAGTTCCTGGCCCAGAACTCTTTACCCTTCCTCGGGCGATGAGTGTGTGAGAGACAAACCAGCATGTGTTTCCAAATAATGTGGAGAGAAGAGAAAGCTCTTATTTCCATTATTCTGGACGCAGTTTACTGAACACCTGCTCTTTCCATTGTCTTTGTTAAAATGACCACAGTGCATTTATTTCACATTCATAATCATGTGTTAAAGCGCATAGCCACCGTTACCAGGCAGCATACTAATCAGCTTAATGAGATATTATACAATATTTTGTTGACCAAAGCAAAACTCACTTTATTGTTTCTGAAGCTTGACCCTGTCAGTTGCAGGGGAATGCAGCAACATCATTATCCTTCCTTAAGATGGTGAGTAGCATGCTAAATAAGCACAAGCTATCCAGATGACAACAGACACTGCTCATGTATTCGTTTTAGGCTGACGGTTCATTGGGCCACTCTGTGGCCATTTTAAATGACTGGGAAGCCTCTGATACTTTGGGAACCCTTTCAATAACGCCAACTGTTGTTTTCTTCTCATCGGAAGCCATACGAGAGTGAGAGAACAGAGAGAGGGGGGAAAAAAAGAAGGTGAACACAGAATGATTTGCATCAAACGTAATGTGCCTCTTAATGGAAAATTACGCCAAGACAAGTGTCGCAGCAGTGAGATAAGGGCTTGTGTTTACTGGAGTAACCCCTTGGTTTTAAGTGCTATTGTTAATATCATAATTGTAGTATTGCGGCGGCTTCATGACAATACCATTGCTCCGTTTCATTAAGGCGTGTAATTGGAGGGATTCTGATAGGATGGGACCAAGTAGCTTAATTATGCGGCGCCTTGCCGTGTTTACTGGGTAATTATTGCCTCCAAAATTGTGTTACTGTTTGAGAAAAAGTTCTGAGAGTTGCAGCTTCTCTCCCCAAGTGTGAGAGTACATGTAGTACTTCATAAATCAGAGGGAGATGAACTCACTCTTTTTTTTCTTCACACTTGTCACTGAAGTGCAGTCATCGTTGTTAACCATTTCCTCACACCACAGTCAGACTGCTGACACACAAAGGGGTACTCAAGAATGAACTGAATTAACTGCCGTATGGTGTGATTTTCTTTGCCAGACAATGAAAGTATATAATCGGAGATGTACAGTAGATCCACACAAAAGACTATATCTACTGTTTTGTTTCCACCCCTACACTCACTTCAGCAAAAAAAAATGAAACACCTTTGTGTTTGTGCTAATGCCTAAGACAGACTTGATTATGTGATGCTATTTAACTTGGAAATATGACCTTCACCACACTATACAGTATTTCTAAAGGTCTAAGAGAAAAGGTCTTTATTTTTCATGAAACTTGAGAACAAAGTGGGTGTTCTTCAAGAACAGTTCTCAGACAATGGTGAAGTTAAGATAGTCTGCTGTGACCTATTCTGTTCAAATTGTTGCATGTTTACTTCTATTGTAGATGTTTGTTACTATGTACATGACGTTCCACGTATCATTTTACTTTCATTGATATATTGTACAGAATTTCCTGTTGATTGTTCACAGTGATAATACAATAAGTTTACTAGTGATGCCTTAGAGCTGTAAGGAGGTGTGTGTTGACTGCTCACCTGCTGTTCTGTGCTTTTTAACAGTCTACTTAATGCCTATTTTCTGTCTTTTGTTCTTTAGGATGGAGGACTCTAGTTTGTGCCTTGGTGTATCCTCTGTGGTCCCGGATGCTGACACCCATCTCAGCAATGCAGTGCTTAATGGCCGCTACCCAATCAGTCAGAAACTTCATCAGCTGACTGCTCAGCTGGGTCATGCCTTTCCTGAATTACAGAGTCGCCAACAGATCCCAGAGGAAAAGGCAGCCACCCCGCTGGATGAGAAAACCCACGCTGCCTTAGCTAGTCAGCCAATCAGCAGTCAGATGGCCTTACTGGCCAACCAGCTTAACCGTGACATGGATGTGGGTGCCCTGAGTGGTCTCAATGGCCGTGTTGATTTGCAGCAATTTCTCAATGGGCAAAACTTAGGAATCATGTCCCAGATGAACGACATAGAAGATGATGCTCGTAAGAACCGCAAATACCCCTGTCCACTATGTGGCAAGCGCTTCCGCTTCAACAGTATTCTGTCTCTTCATATGCGTACACACACTGGAGAGAAGCCCTTCAAATGCCCCTATTGTGACCACAGAGCTGCTCAAAAGGGTAACTTGAAGATCCACCTTCGCACCCATAAGCTGGGAAATCTCGGTAAGGGCCGTGGTCGCGTACGTGAGGAAAACCGGCTGCTTCATGAACTTGAAGAGAGGGCCATTCTACGTGATAAGCAAATGAGGAACAGCTTGCTGCAACCCTCTCAACCTCTTCCACCCCACTTGGGTATCCAGAGTCACAACCAGCAACAGCCTGGCTCTGCCTGTGGCCTGCTCACTCCAACCAGTATCGGTGGCTCGCCTGATGGACTGAGCCAGCCATCTGCCTCACCTAAGCCCGCGGGGACCAATGTGCAAGATGATCAAGCCCTCAACCCAGCCCAAGGGTTTCGGTGCACTTTTTGCAAGGGTAAATTTAAGAAGCGTGAGGAGCTAGAGCGCCACATCCGCATTCTCCACAAGCCCTACAAGTGTACCCTGTGCGAATTTGCTGCTTCCCAGGAGGAGGACCTCATCTCCCATGTGGAGAAAACCCACATCACCGCTGAATCAGCCCAGGGACAAGGCACAGGAGCTGGCAATGGAGAGAAGCCCACAAATGAATTTCGTTGTGAGGTTTGTGGCCAGGTTTTCAGTCAAGCTTGGTTTCTGAAAGGCCACATGCGGAAACACAAGGACTCCTTTGAGCATTGCTGCCAGATCTGTGGACGCCGTTTCAAGGAGCCCTGGTTCCTCAAGAATCACATGAAGGTGCATCTCAACAAACTGGCTATCAAGAGCAAGCCCCCTGTTGGTGGAGGAGCTGGTGAAGATGGACCCTCTGTGAACAGCATGAGCAGCCTGGCTCAAGAAGCCCACGCCAACCTGTATTCACGTTACATTTCTTGTCTACAAAGTGGCTTTCTCACACCCGACAAGCAAGGCCTGGCTGAACAGCAGCACCAAATGCTGGCCAAGGCCGGTATAGCTATGAAGGAGAAGGAGATGCTTGGAAAGCTCCTGAGCCCAATGGCCAGCATGGGACATGGCTTAGGGGAAAATGAAAAACGCTCTCTCTTGGGTTGCCTGAACCTTGTGCCCCCTCTGAAGTCAAGCTGTATGGAGCGCTTGCAAGCTGCAGCTAAGGTGGCAGAGATGGACCCTCTGAATAGCTATCAAGCCTGGCAAATCATGGCACGTGGAATGGCTATGGAACGCTCCTTCATGCCAAAAGAGCAGCACCATGAGGGGCATGGACAAGAAGATGAACTTGCCAGTGCAGCTGGGATTGTTCACTTTGGGAAAGATAAGCTTGACCACCCATCCTTAGGCTCTAGTGATGGTTCCAAGCAGAAGCAACACCCTGATGTCCTTCATGGAGTGAAGACAAGTGGAGGCATGATGCCCTTGAAAGATGAGGGTTTAAGCTTTGATAGCCACCGTGAGTTCTTACCTCACCATGGGGGTCTGGGCCTTGGCCAAGGGCTTGAGTACAGTCTGGCTGGCCTGAAAGAAAAAGCGACAGAGTGTCCCGACTGTGGCAGGGTTTTCAGAACCTACCACCAGATGGTGGTCCACTCCCGGGTACACAGCAAGGACCGTCGAACCCTAGAGGACAACTCCCAGCATGGTCTGGATGAAAGGCGTGGCTCAGCTAGCGACCCTGAATCTCAGTCCATTAGCCGATCCACCACCCCAGGATCCTCCAATGTGACAGAGGAAAGCGGAGCTGGAGGCGGGCATTCCCAAACGGGCAGTGTGCAGGATGACAGTCCCCACCCTTCTTCTCCATCTTCAGGTAAGAAAAGTATCAGTCAGTTTGAGTAAGGCAATTTGAATGTATATATATATATATATATATATATATATATATATGCGTGTGAGTGTGTGTGTGTGTGTAAAGCCCACAGCATTAAACATTGAAATGCCTTAATGCTTTTCAGTCAACTGCCTGTCATTACAGTAATATAACTTGTGTGATGCTCACAGGATTCAGTTCTGTTAAATCAGTACATTTAAATAGCAAATATCTAATGGAAGCTTTCCAAAGTAGCAGAATTACAACCCTAAGAGAGCAATTTCACAGTGGGTAAGAACAACTGGGTAACAACCTGTGGGATGCAAATCGGTGTGATGGCCATGTCAAGGAGTTTAGATCAATACATAACACTAGCATGCTAGTGTCTACCACGGAGGTTTAGAGAGACACTGGTCCTCAACAGTATGATGCCTATATTCTCTGCTTAAAGGAAATGCTAAGGTCTTTCAGAATATGTGACAGTAGGCCTTTTAAAGCTTTGAAAGTTATCTGACGACTTTAGCGATAGTTAACAATAGACAGCTAATGCAGTACAGCCACCACTGAAACCAATGAAAAGGAAGTGAATGCAGTTGCGCTTTGCTATTCTTCGCAGTTAGTTTTTTTTCAGTTGAAAGAAAATGGCTGATTGTGTTGTTGCTGTTAGGTGGCAGGTAGGTGATCAAATGCGCTAGCAATGTAGCAATGCCAACATGAATCTGCAAACAGCAAAATTCATTGCAAAACTTTGACAAGTAATGTCACTGTTCAAATAGCCATCAGACACACTCAGGAAGAGTTAGTGTCTTCATTTATTGTGAACTTAAGCTAATTCATTAATGCGGTTTCCGTACTTTGGCTATCCTTTTTATAACTATGAACTATATAAAAACAACATCCATATTCCTTTCTCACAATGGAAAGCCTATGTGGATGTACGGATATGTTACGGGTGATTAAAACATCCTGCTGAAAGTGAGAGGGACAGTAAACCCCGCCCCATCTGTGGAACTCAGAGCTTGTGAGATAAAATGTATGTTTAGTGGGATTAAGTGAAGCTGCAGCTAATGATTACAGAAGTTTTAAAGGTAACTTTCTCATTCCTTGGGGTGGTACACCACTGTTAAGCAGCCTGGCTGTTAATTAGGTCACGTCTATGTGATAATCAGTTAGCTTAAGCTAAACAAGACACTAATTAAAGATATACATATAAAGCAGGTCAAAAAAATGAACTTCATTTGCTGGGTAAAATGTGCTTTTAAGTCATCAAAAAAAAAAAAAAAGAAAAAGAAAAAAAGTGGCTTAGCTTAAGGCTCTAAGCAACTTAATTTCAACAGCAAAGAAGAAATTGTTTATTTATTCCCAGTCCTTATCACCCTCATGTAGTGAGATGAGTTTGAACATGCAGTGGGCTATGTTTATTTTAATCTAAGGAATAAAAACAGACAACCCCCACCCCAATTAGGAATTAATGAAAATGAGAAGAAGATAAAACCTATTTTCTTTACAGAGACTATTAAACCTAAACACTCCTCAACAGAAAGGAGGGTATGTTACGGAAGTAATTATCCAGTGAATGTTAATGCAGGAAGTTTTCTTTCTTTTGCATCTCTCTTACTACTACTTTGAGATTTAGCTCATGGCATTTTATAAACTCTTCTCAAGCTTTTGTTAGATTGGCAGGGTATTTGGAATTAAAGTGATTAGTGTTTAATAATAAAAATGTTAAGCACTAACTGAATCATGGGACGGAGAATGAAAATACAATTTATTTATTGATTCTTTGGCAGTCTCATAGTTTTATTGTACATAAGTAGACCAGTTTTAATAAACACAAATCAGAAAAATTGGTTATGTGATGTTTTGCCAATGTCACCATTACTTCTCTTCCATTTCTTACCATTTGCATGCTCTTTTGCTATAATCTATTCCCTCTCTCTCTCTCTCTCTCTGTTTGAGAATTTCTCTAGCTTGTCTGATGGCATGGCATGTAAAAATATATATATATATATATATATATATATATATATATATATATCTAATGACATAAAGACAAATATAATGTAATGTAATATATATAATATAATAATAATAATATATATATATATATATTATTAATAAATTATTAATTATTTAAATAATGATACAGATTCTCAGTTGGTTTGAAATCCCAGATACGGCCATATGTTTTGGATAATTTAATCTTGTTGAAATACTAACTCTCGCCCAAGTATTTTTAGCAAGCTGAAACAGGTTCTCTTGCAGAATTTCCCAATATTGTGGCCCATCCTCTGTTCCTTATATTTTAACAAGACACTCAATGCCTACAGCAGTTTCACAGCATGATGCTACCGCTACCATACTTCACTGTAGGTATGGTGTTTTTGAGGTGTGGGCAGTGTTACATTCATGCCTCACATATTATTTTACATTTTTGGCTATAAATCTTGGCTTTTTTGGCAAAGTCCAAACATCCTCTCACATGATTCTTGAGTCTTGAGACTTTTCCCTCTCCCAGATACAGTATGTGCCACCCAGAGGTAGCTGAGCTCATAATGTAAGTGAATGTTGAACCTACAACATAATCAGTTTACAGCTTCTGAGCTTTGTGTCCTAAAACTCTCTGTAGATTGCATTCTGGTTTGCACAGTTTTACATTGTATATGCAATTTTTTTTTTCATATATATTCCCACTCCCTCCTTCCTTTTCCTCTCTTCCCTGTGCGTGTGAGGTAGTGTCAATGTAGAGTGTGATCACCAGCTGAAATCCCACGTTGCTGCCCAGCTCAGTTGGAGCAGGCAGGGAGCTCTCACAGTGAAGCGGGCATAATGCCAGCCCCCCCTCTTGTCTTGAGATTGACCTTCAGGTCTCTTTGCTTGCAAGCACTGGGAGGTGCATGTGTTTATGGGGGAACGATGCCGTAGTAAGGGGCAGGCAATTTGGCAGATTCTCTAACATACTTATTTAAAAGTATGCATGCACATGCTCAGGGGCTGTGCTTTCAGGCCATGACATAAAACATGTACTTTACAAACACTTACAAACTAAGGGTGTAATGTACAGGGAAGGAAGTGTTGCACTGTCAGTTTACCTACTGGTGCTTTAATGTTTAATGCAGCATATCTTTATTAGCCCAGCATTTGTTTAAGGTGGAGAAAATATTAGTTTTCTCATCAAGATGATTTCATTTCTTTTAATTAAAAGGAAAATATATTATGGCCTATATATACACACTCACACTTACACACATATGTATTTTTTGTTTTCATTTTGGGGGGAGGAAGGGTGTATGTTTATGTAGTATGCAACAGGATGTGGCATATCATACCTCTGTTTTACTTTTAATATCTTGCACGTTCCTCTAACCCAAAGAGAACAGACTTCCTTTATCATGTGTTGATTTTATTTTCTTTTTTCTTTACCCTCTCTTTAACGTACGGCAGATTCATCTGCTGTCTCTCTTTAGCAAGCTCACCCAACCTCTAAACCACCTACCCACTGCAATTTTGAGTTAAACTTGAATTACAGTAATCAACAATAACATCTCAACTGTGAAAGAAGGTCGACACAATCGCTTTTGTCTTTGACACTGCACTTGTTTAAACACAGAGAGAGACAGATAAAAAGGAGAAAAAAAAAGTTGCCTTAGAAATGTCCTCTAAAGGCCTTTCTCCTCTCCTCTCAATAATCAACCTTAAATATGCTTCTTGTGCAATAGAATTTCCAGCCTCTGTACATCTCTTCCACCTCTATCCTCTCTCTCTCTCTTTTTTTTTTTTTTAAGTTTATTACAATTTTCCCTATTCTCTTTTATTTCTTATTACCATTACAAGATTGGCTTGACTGAGGAGGGGATCTATTGTTATTTCAGATTCCGCAGTCTGAATTGGGCTTCATAAACAAGGGGGGTTCATTCCTGATAGTGTTTCTGAATTCATTATTGTGGGACTTTGAGTGACAGCTAAGAGAGAGAGAGAGAGAGAGAGAGAGGAAGAGAGAGAGCAATAGAGAGAGAAAAGGAAGTCTTTAACAGAAGCATACAATGAATGGCAAACACATCTCACACACACACACTATATATATATATATATATATATACAGCATATCTTTATTAGGCTAGCATTAGTTTAAGGTGTAGAAAGTATTTCTTTTTTCATTAAGATGTTTTTTAAGATGTTTTTCAGTTATCAAGACACACACGCACACATTGTTTGGTATTTCATATACATACTGTACATACACACACACACACACATCATATATATATATATATATATATTATACTAAAAACTGAAACAATGATCGGAAAAACACTCAAGTTTTATTTATGCAACTTATCTATATTTTACATGCTGTATTTAGCACACTGACATTTCTCACATCAGGCCCTGCATGGCACCCATGGTTGCTTATTAAGGATCATACTCCTCCCTTGTTTTTATTTCAAGACATTCTCAAACACGATTCATGTACTGCTAACTTGAGAAAACCAAGTGAAAAGCATTTTGCCTTTCTACTGCCAGATCTCTGTCGCTTAAGACTCCAAACCTGCCTTGTCTTTTTCCTCCAGTTGAGAATCCTCCATGTCTAAATATTGTTAAGAGGAAGAGCATTTTAACATGGCAAGGATTATCAGTATATCCCCAGGTCTTTACAGCTTGCCGCCGTTTTGGGCGAAACACTTGCTCCATACAAATTGAAATTGGATTTGCCAATGGATGCCTTAGGTTATAAAGCATGGATATTCATCTAATTACACAATTACAAATTGGAGTAATTACATATGCAGACTTGCTGTACAATGTAATTGTGGTGTAATTAAAGTCGAAATAACCCAAACTGCTATGCAAAATGCACGACTTGTCCACAGAGACGCAGACCTGTTCATCCTTTCTGACCCATGGCATCGGTTTCATTCAGACCTTTATTGCGTTACTTGTTCGATTTAGAGAAAGAAAAATGATGCTGCTCAAGTTCAGTCGAGTTTAGTTTTTAGTTCGCAAACTACTGTATGTTTGAGTGGTCAGGAACTCATTATATTTAAGATTGTACTTCTAAATGTCCACATGTCTGATGAAGTCTGTTGTGACTGAAAATGAGTTGAAATGACATGAAATAGACAAAAAGAATATCCTTTATCATGAACGGCATCTCTGTCATATTCTCTCTGTCTTCCTCCTCCTTCTTTTTTTCTCTGTCTTTAATTCTCTCTTTTGCTCTCCCAAATCTTTAAAATGAGGACAGACTACATTTCTCTCTCATGTGCTAATTAGGAACTGTAGACCTTGGAAGAATTATGTCAATGTTTATTCCTATCATTCACCTTCATTATAGTTCGCGCCCTCTGCCCTCTCACCCAGCATGCATCTCTCTCACACACTTTTTTTTTTGCACACTTTTCGTGTTTTATTTGAATGTTGCATTCAGTCTTCCTATGCATATTCTGCAGCACAGTGTTCTTTCTCTTAAATCTGTCATCTCTTTTTGAAGTGTAATAATTAAAAAAAAAAAGTCATGGTGTGTGAGAAAAATGTTATTATACTGCTTTATTTCAGTACAGTGGGTCAGGACTCTGGTGTCTTTAAATGATAAAAGTTCTATTCAATGTGCTAATTGTCAGTGTGCTCTGTTGATTGACGTGTCTTAGATAAATGTAGACTTAGTATTTTTGTGCACGCTTGAACAATAAAAGGGCAATTTATTTCCCCTTAGCAGCAGCTCATTTGATTTTTCTGTTTCGCATGCTCACTTTTTCTCTCTTTCCCTTGTTATACTCTCGCTCGCCTTTTCTTGCCTTTTTCCTCCCTTTCTCGCAATTTGTAAATATTACCCATAGTGGGAATTAGCATTGCTTTTTTCCACTATATTTAAAATTCCAATTGTATTCCGAAGTGTATATGAAAGAGCTTCCGTGAGTGTCGTCTCTCTGTGCTCACCGTACCCCTGTGAGGCTATCAACGGGCAGTCCTTATGAAACATTTATCAGTCTGTTTTATGTCTTAATGATCCTGTTAGGATTCCCCGCTTGGTTATGGAGACAACGGCAAGCTATGTACCGCTTGGAGAAAGAGAGAAAGAAAAGAAGAGAGAGAGAGAGAGAGAGAGAGAGAGAGTGAGAGAGCATAAGCCGCATGCAGTATACCAGATTTTAATTCCGTGTCTTTGCCAAAACATTGCTTACCTTTGCATACAAGCCTCCTTGGCAGGGCCGTGCTTTTTCATCAGTCTCTTCATTTTCTGTTTTATGTTTTTATAATTAAAACATAATATTTATCTTTCCCCAACAGAAGGCTGTCGTACTGGGGGAGGCAGAGAGTTTGAATATTAATATTTTAAATGCATCAATACGACGTCTTTCAGCTGACTAGAAAGGTGTCATCACTTTAAATGAGATAATGGGGTCTTGTATACTATTAAATGTACTTGTTAGAAAAAAAAGAGCAATCTTGACTGAGGCATATGAAAATATCATCATCAGGCTGCTGAGGAAAACAGGAAGGGAGAAAAAAAAATCACTTTTCATTTCTTAAATCGAAGAGTTTTGAATTAGTACGACACTAAAGTAGATGCAAAGTGTCATTATTGACAATCACATTCTTTCCTGGAGAAAACAAAAAGTTTGTTTGCTGAAAGGTTGGATGGTGCTGCGGTTTTTGTGAGTGGAGGGCGACAGCTGTCTTACTCTGTCAGAGCTGAATTCCTCTGGAATGAAACCGCCTCTCTCTCTCTCTCAAACCAGTGCATACAAATGGCATATCTGGGTGGGAGGGCGCTTTGTTTGAACAAGTTAACTTTGGCATGATTGGGGTGCCTCCCGTGTGAAAGAGCAAGTGAATACATTGACCTTTGTCTCATTAAATATGGAGGACCAGCCATATGATACCATGACAGAAGAATCCTCCTTCTCCATTTGCCTTCCCTTCTCTTTTCCTTCTGTCTCGCACTCTCTTTCTCTCGTTTACCCATCTTTGTCTCACGCAGTTGCGTAAACACAAGTTACAGAGGTGTAAAGCAAGAACATTATGTAGATTAAAAGCAGTATTTAGAGAGAAAGACACATGTGTCAAAGTCCCAGCCATGCTGTGGCGGGATGAGGTGGGGGGGGGGCTTTACGGGCATTCATCATGCACTGATGAGTATCTCTCCCCTCGTCTTTCCCTCTCTCCCTCCTAACCCCATTGACAGGCCACATAAAAAAGCCTTTGTGTCAACATCACGGCACTGACGTGAGGCAGATAATGACATGAAAAGTTTGCCTCTTCTTCTCCGCACCCCCATCTTCATTTTAGCGATAGTTATCTTCTAATCAAAGGCGAAAGAAGGGTAAAAAAAAAGAAAACTGGGCAAAAAAAGTCCATGGATTAAGATCTTCATTTTCTCTCTTTTTCTTTCTTTTTTTTTAGCCTGTGCATTCCAATTGTTCTTAAAATATTTGGCAATGTCAATTAGTAAGTGAGCAGAGCTAGCTGATGAACACAATTTTCCACTAGACTGAGCACCCTATTGTTGTGGAGCGAGGAGCAGATTTCTGAGGTCATTATCATTCCCCGTTAGCCTGGCCCAGCTGCTCCTCTCGGCTTCAGCCAAACTCCACACCACGGCTCTGGTAGCAGGCAGCAACAGGGGGCCTGGAGAGAGAGAGAGAGAGAGATGGAGGGAAAGAAGGGAGGGCTGGCATGAGAGAGAGAGAGAGAAAGAGAGAGGTAGCATGCTAAAGAAAAAGTGTGTATGGTTGGGAGGGCCGAGACGAGCAAATGATGGTCAGATCACGCTAATAAAGCCTAAAGAGAAAGATTGAAAAAGACAGCTACGCCACGCTATGAAATTAGAGAGGAAGAAACAGGGATAAAGAACAAGAGAGCGAGGGGATGGAGAAACAGAAGGAAAGAAACACAGCGCTTGGAGGGAATTAAAAAATCAGTCATACGCTTCTTGGAGCCGAACGCCGAACGCTGAGATTATGAAGGCAAAAGATTTGGATGGTAATGCAACTCGGGGAAATAAAGATCCAGAATGACATACTGCTCTGGTTGGGCAAACCTCTCCCCCAACAGACCCCTGTACTGGCAGGCAGGGGCAAGAGAGAGCAGCCCCAGCGAAGCCATCCTGTCTGCTGTAGAGTAACTACAATGAGAGAGAGATGAACACATGGTGGAAGTGAGGCAGGGGTGAAAATGAATGCAGTTCTAAATGAGTGAAAACACTGTATGTGTTATGAGGAAGGAAAGCTCATGAATGTCTAAAATAATGATGGTGAACGAGGGAGTGTAGAGGGTATATGTGAAAGAAATGCGAGAACAACGGAAGGGAAGACATGAGGACTGAAAAAAAGGGGGGAAATACACATCACACTTGTATATTTTATATATATATATATATATTTATTATTGCATCTGACTGCACCATATAATTATTTTCAGTTTTTATTGCTCGCTGAAAAACTTTAGTTCTTGTCATTGTTCACATTCCATTAGGATGTGTGTGGATTGCATCATGCTGCTTGTATGCTCTTCCGCCAGGTTATTAATGCAGGGCCAATTACTTGGATATAATGGATGTTTTTGATGGAGTTTGTTAATAAGAAAATTTACTTCTTATAGCACTTAAATGATAAATTCCACAATCTTTGAAAGTTCTGTGATATACATGAGTGTAAGAGATAATGAAAAAGACAAAAAGTGTAGGATAGTGAGTTAATCGGTTGTTCAGGAAGTTTGACACATTTGACTTTACAGGGTCAAGATAAAAAAATAAAAATAATTGAGGACATGTATTTCTAAAATGGATAAGATGAATTTTCATCTTTAATCAGCAGTCAGACTATTTAAATCTTTTTTTTCCCCCTCCTGGGTACTTTGTAAAAAGTGTTTTTTTTTAAAGGTAACCTAGAAAATTAGCTTTGTGTGGTTACATGTAAATTAAGTGTAATCTACACCAAGTTGACAAATTAGGTTACTCTAACAAAAGTCATTTTTATTCTGAATAATTATTATCAGATTTATTTATACACTGTAAAAATAAGTGACATTTTTTATTTGATCTAACCATTAAACATTACTTGTTATAAAATAACAGTCAGTTTGATTCAGTTCAATTAAATAATATTTTGAATATAACAGTTAATTTTTTTAGCTGGTAAAACATTTTCTGGTTAAACACCTCTCCTGTCTTTATTCTCAAGTAAAGTTTGAATGAATGTTCAACTGACTATGAATGAAGGACTAAATGAATTATTTTCTATGTTTAGCACTCCTCTAGCAGGTTTGGGACTCTCCTTAACCAACACCAATATGCCACAACCACCTGGACTACATGACAGCAGCCAATCTGTGTCTCGTTGTCTAGAGAAGAATTTCCCCCCTCCTTTCTGCAGCATTCATCTCACATTTTCTAGATACTTTTTAGATTTTTTAGTTTAGTTTCTCGCAAACTAAAGCGGGCCACCACATTGTTTTGTGACCACTGACAGTGACAATAAGTGGCACTTTGAAGATGACTACCTCCTGTTTAGAGTGAGCGGTTTGTGATTAATAAGAGGTGAGTTATTTGATCTGGAGTGGAGGGCACTGTGGCATCTTCAGTGGAGTATGTCTATGCTTTACCCCTCTCCATTCTCACAGGAGAGGGCTGACAAGCTCCCCCAAAGGAGGGACATTTGACTCATCAGCATGGTGGAGCTATCCATTTCCTTCCACGCAGAGACACTTGAATCATCACCACCCTTCCCAAATAATAAAAAAAAAAAAAAACACACACACCATTGCATTCGCTCTTTAATCTAGCAATTCAGATGTCTATGTAGAGCTTCTCTATCATGTGAAATTCGATGTTCTACCAGCTGCCTTTTATTCTGCATTGATTAAAACAGCAAAAGAGGAGATGAAGTGTTTTATTCATTCTCTTCAAAACATCCTCATACCTGCATCATTGTTTCCAAAGGAAGCTTTTTTCAGATGATGAAAGCCCCTTTGACTCAAAGAAAAAAATAGAAAAATATAAAAAAAAGCAGCTCTCTCACTTTTGTACTTGCCAGCTGTACGTTTTAATGTGCTCCCAGAAGCATTTTCACTCCTCCCCGTTCTCTTGGCACACCATCTCCCTCTTGCCCCTTTCTCACACTCGGCGTCTATACGTCTTATCCTCCCCTCACCTACCTGTAGAAAGTTTGCGTTAGTTGCACGGCACGGCATCAAAGCATTGCTCTCAGCTTGCAGCTGCCAAGCTCCTCGTCCCCTGTTAGCAGGCATCCAGCTGTCAGGCGCAGAGAGGGGGAAAAGAGGGAGGAAATCTCTCACCAGCCATATGGTAC
Organism: Enteromius radiatus; assembly: GCA_032357445.1. Classification (NCBI taxonomy): domain Eukaryota; kingdom Metazoa; phylum Chordata; class Actinopteri; order Cypriniformes; family Cyprinidae; genus Enteromius; species Enteromius radiatus. Next base: position 19,345,206 of record JAUCMS010000127.1, read on the forward strand.
CCGGCTCTGCCGCAGCCTCGCCGCTCCACGGGCAAATGGCAAACTCATAGATCTCATCAACACTCCTAATATCCAGCTTGGAGATGGAGAATATTAGCCTTTTCACCCTCCTCCATCCAGGCCCGACTCGGTCGAGGAGCTGGGTTCCCGGTTAGCGAGAACTGCCTCTTCCTCTTCGCTGGACGAAAGGGGAGAGCACGTTTTTGGAAGGCATTTAAGAATGGATGCTTGCTATGCACTGTGACTTGTTTTTTGATAGCTCACATAGCGGGTCTCGCGCAAAGCACAGCTGAACAAAAATCCCTGAACAGGTTGTGGTGTTTGAAAAATGGTGTGAAAAGCAGACACATTAAAGATTCCGCGTGACTGACCCTCGAGAGTTGGGTTTCCGCGTTTGGTCTATTAGCATGATGCTACGTCTACTCTCCCTAATCCTAACAGGCCTGAGATATCAGACTCCGCTGTCTCGCCGTAAGTGGTGCCTTATGGCAGCGCAAGCTGCGGCGAAGCACTGGAATTATGGGTACATTACCGCATAAGGCTGAAAACACTGTCAAAAGCGGCGCGGGTGAATCCCGCATCCTTATGCGTACACCCTTTCTGAGTTTAGCCTTGAGCAGAAGGTACATAGAGTAATTGGTGCTGGGAGAGAATGTGTTCGTGAATTTCAGTATTAATGGATATTAATTGACGGGGAAATGAGGGGGGGGGTCTCTTGCAGAAGAAAAGAGAAATGCAAGAAATGTGCACTCCCAAATATTTCTTTATTTCGCTTATTTATTTTACTCCGCAACCCAACCTGAAGCGGTCGCCATTAGGAGTGAGAGCTGGGAGATTAATATGGCGGTTGCAGCATTTTGGAGGGACGGTAACGTTAATGGTCCCACTGGGTTTTTAATGAGTGTTGTGCCCCAAACAAAATGAGCTAATTAGTGTTATCATCCATATATCAGGCCATACGCATACACACTGATCTACGCTCAAAAACACACACACACACACACACAGAGCATCATGCTGCTCCTCCATCATAGGAGAATCTGATCAGGGCTTTGTTGTGCCCTAACATTACAGGGCACTTCAGTTCAAGAAATGACCCTGTCTTTAGAATCTGTCCCATTTTCTGCAATCACTTGTGATTGAGGTGTAGTTGACTTATGGAATTATATAGAATTTAGATGTTATCTTTATTTACCTTTTGTAGCCTTGACGTTTGCCACATAGAATGACTCAAATTCACAAGTAATGTTTTGACACTCTGATACATACAGCCACAAACTGTAAAATTATAGCTCACACACTGGAAAATATGATCAGGTTTCCTTTTATGTCTCTCAGCGCAAACAGCTAGATATATGATATTGTTCTTAAAGTGCCTTAAATGTCTATAGGGATCATTCCTAAAGCTATTAAAAGAGTACAGGAGTGATGGACATATCTGTGAACGGAGGTAAAGAAACAACAAAGACTGTAGGAAAGGATGAGAAAGAAAAGAAGAAATGAATGAGAAAAAAAGGAAGGCTGGTAGAATGGAAGGATGAATGGAAAATCAAGATAGAAAAAAGAAAAGTGAGAAAAATTAGGGAAGAATAATGTAAAGGAGGTAGGAGAAAAAAGAATGCGAGGAGGTTAAGAAAAAAATGATGAAGAAGGAAGGAAACAAAGGACAAATGAAAGAAGAAAAGATTACAATAAGGAAGACAGAAAAGAACAAGCAAAAAATAAAACAACCAGCAAAAAGAAAACTGAGACAAATAAAACTGAAAAATAAAGGAAGGGGAAAAAAAAGAATGATGTAAGGAAGATGGGAGAAAAAAGAACTTGAAGTGGGGAAGAAAATATGATGAAGAAGAAATTAAGGATAAAGGATGAAAAAAAAAAGAAAAATAAAACAACCAGCAACAAGAAAAGAAATAAAGGAACTAAAAAGATGGGAGGAAACAGAAAAGTGAATAAAAAGATCAGGAAAGGAAAAAAAGTACAGATTTAAGATTTAAAGTATGGGGGAAAATAAGCAAGGAAAAAGAGGAAGGAATGAACATAGAAAAGAATAAGGAAATAAAGAAGAATGGATGGAAGGAAGAGGAATAACTAAGAATGCAAGAAAACAAAAGAATTTGAATAAGGAAAAAAAGAAAAAAGAAAAAGTAAAGGCTAAGGAAGAAAAAGAGTAAAGAAGAAAAAAGAATGGAAAAGAAAAAGAATGTTTTTTTAGGGCAGAAGTGTTGTTAGCTCCAGCAGGCTGGTGTTTGTCATGTCATTTCCTCACATTTGAGCTCTCTTACTGACCTCCACTTTATTTCTCTGGCATTAAGCCTATTATAAAATCAATAAACAATTGCGCCTTTTTCCCCTTTAAATCTTTTTTCTCCTCTGTATATCCTCTGCAATCGGAGAGGAGAAACAGATATCAGACTAGTTTCTCTCTTTCACAGCTGTGGCGGCAGCAGGTAGCGGCGATGTGACCTGTCTGTGAAAGCACACTCAATTTAGTCCATGAGCATCTTGATCTGTTGTGTCCCGTGTCATTATCCAGTTATGTCCAATCCTGCAGCACTCAAGCGGCCTGAGTTTAACCCGAGACCCTCTCCCATCACAACCGCATTCAACCAGTGGCAGATGCACATCAGCGTATCTGCTGTCAAATTGATCCTTTTTCTTTTTCTTTTTTAATTTTTTTTTGCTTAAGCAATGTGTTTTAAAAGGCCTGTTTGTTTTTTTGCCATTGATTTGGAATCAGTTTTCCACCACAGCCTATGTGCCTCCTTCTCTCTCTACTCCTACTCTGTAGATTAGCACCCTGAGGCAAAGTTATGGAGTGATCGAGGGCTTTTTAATTGTCACATTCTCAAAATGTAATAACCCTCCCGATAAAAATCAACAAACACTGAGTTTGACAGCTGATTCATACATTGTGCATCAAAAATAAAAGCCATTTACAGATTTTAATTCCCACTGTCAGTTTAAACTAAAGTGTCAAGCACAGCGGTAGGGATGACAATGTAAACCGCTTTCATTTCTTCAGCTTAAAAGAACTTTGAAATGAAAATGCCTGTAACAAGGCTACAGTCACATTGTTTTTCTCTCTTTCGCTTTTTTTTTTTTTTTCTCTTCCTTCCTCTACTTTTTTTTTCTTAGGTCTCGTTCGAGTGCTGGTAATTATGGGTAATCATAAACAGCGGAGCTCCTGCTAATGAGCCTGTGTTGTATGTTGGGTTCATACAGAGCCCCCTCTTCATTGCAACCAGTGTGGGTAGAAGAAGCAGCTCTTTGTTCTGCGTGTGGTGGTCCTTTTTCTTTTTTTCCACCAATTTGAAACTGCCTTTACGTTATGTTTCTTTTCTTATCTTTTCATTGTTAGTCTCTTTCTTTACCGTATCATACTTAGCATCCGATAGCAGATGGCCCCTTTTGGTTCCTCACTGGTCTTGTATGTTTTCCTTGATAGAGGAGGTCACGAACTCTCCGTTTTGTTGTTTTGCATATTTATCTCTAAGCATTTGCATTAGAGATTGAAGTTTAATTTTCTAATTGATCTACACTGCTAATGCTAACTCTGTAATCACAACATCCATTGTTATATGTTGAAAACTGACATACTGGGTATAAAGGTGATTGACATGATTGAATTATCAGTTTTTTTGGTCACTATCCTTCATCTTAAGCAGTTTCCGGGCCAAACTGAGATGATTAAAAACACAATCCAGCACCTCTAACCCTATTTGCGTAGCCCTTGTCACCCCCTTCAGAACTCCTACTGTAAGTTTCACCAAGAGAGCGCTCTCACTTTCTCACTCCCGTTCTCTTTCCTTTCGTCTCTATCAGTCTCACTGCTGTTCCTGTATTTCCACTGGGAGAAACATTGACCTCATTTGTGAGGACAATAACCCCCTTGACTTTGGGGATTAAGACATGAAACCTTTGTGGATTAATTAGGTTTGGAGTTGAATTCATTTTGCTGCTCGGGAATACAACAAGAAGGAGAGAGAGAGAACTGGAGAGATTAAAAAAGGGAGAAGAAAATAAAACTAGGCAAAACGAAACTTCAATTGTTCGTACTACATAGGGAACTAGTTTGATTCCCCCTCAGTACGTGCTTTTTTACTGTATGTTGGTTTGACCGAATGCAGTTTGCGTTTGCTCGCAGACTCCCACAGTCTCGGTAACAGCGCTTCACGCACAGCAAGCTAGAAGTGGCAGCATCAAGCATGCCACAGCATTCACATTGTTTTAGTTGTCTTGGAAACAAAGCTTGGTGTTTGTTTGTGTAAGATCTACCCCAATTGCAATTTAGATGGTTAACACCTATTGTTTTTGTTAAGAACATATGTTATTTGAGTTTAACTTTCATGTGAAAAGAGCTGTTAGCACAGTTTGTTTACAAACCAGCAAACACTCTTAATTCACGGTAGAGGAACTAAAGAACAGTGCAAAACCTTACATCTGTGATTTTCCTGCTCTCTACCAAACATGAGGGAACACATGGGCTTCATTAACCTCACACCTTCACAATCATTTAGTCTTGCTTTTGTGTTTTCCAAGGTCGCCTGAATTATACTTTTCATCCTGTTTTCTCTTCTCTTCTCTTCTCTTCTCTTCTCTTCTCTTCTCTTCTCTTCTCTTCTCTTCTCTTCTCTTCTCTTCTC
>JAUCMS010000127.1:19349951-19406695 GCA_032357445.1 Enteromius radiatus
TCTCTTCTCTTCTCTTCTCTTCTCTTCTCTTCTCTTCTCTTCTCTTCTCTTCTCTTCTCTTCTCTTCTCTTCTCTGCTCTTCTCTTCTCTTCTCTTCTCTTCTCTTCTCTTCTCTTCTCTTCTCTTCTCTTCTCTTCTCTTCCCTTCTCTTCTCTTCTCTTCCCTTCTCTTCTTATATGTACTTAATATATGCATAATATACACTTAATTATGCATAATTACATGCCAGTCACCCTAAACCAAACCCTAATCTTAAACGTAACCATATAGTAAGTACATCTAGTTAATTAATATTACTCAGTATACTTATGAATGTATAATTACACTGTAACAAGGACACCTTAAGTAAAGCATAACCAAATATTTATTTAGTAATTTATTAATAAAAAGTGTTTTAAAATATGCATTTATTTTTCTCCTCACACATACATTGAAAGGCAATGGGGTTCAGTGTTCTTTTGGATTTGACTCTCGTTGTACAGAAAAAAAAAAAGCAGTTCTTCTTTTATGTTCCACAGAACAAAGACAGTCAAAGAAGTTTGGAACGATATAAGGGCGAATAAACAATGACACAATTTTTAGGTGAATTATCTCCTTAAACAAGTTTCCTGTATGTTGTTACATTGCTAAAGGTGCTCGTATCAGTCTGCATTTGGCTTCCATCACATGTCCCTTCATTCTCTCCAAAGCGCATAATATCCTTTTTACGATTCAGCAAACTTTTCCCTGGGGATTCTCACTCGAGACGTTATGGAAAAGATGTGATGTTGTGAACAGACTCTGGGTATTGTGACAGATTTGACATATTACAGATAACAAAATAAGAAAAAACAATATCGGCTCGTGATTTAGTACCGCAGGCTTAGAGATTCGCTCGACACTGCGCAGGCCTGGTGCGTGCAAAGTTGTGCCGTCGTTCCCCTCAGGACGGAGGTTTAGCGCTGGTTTTGCATGCTTGCTCCCACAGCGTGGCTAAAGCATGGCTGAGCCCCCGCGAGCCCCTCACTGGGGACGAATCGCCCAAATGCCACCTCTCCTGGCTCCTGGTGCAGGTGAGGTGTAATCTTGCCACTGAAGCACTTCCTCTGCCAGAAACAGGTATTTCCTGTAAGACTCAGAGATGGGGATTCAGGAAAGAATGTCAAAGCTGGTTTTTCTCTCGTTTCGTCTTCATCTCTGCCTCTCTGATCCTTGCATTTCATGGGTATCTAGCGGGGCTCGAGAAGACCAGTTTAGTCTATTGTGGTGCAGAACAAGAAGAAGAGGGGATGAAGAGGAGCAACTTGAACTTTAGAAAGAGAAAAAGTTTGGAGGACATTTCTGGATTATGTTCATGAGACACAAGCTGCTCGCAGTCTGAACATGGCACTATGTCAATGCATGTCTATTTCCATAAAGTTTATTTTTACACCCTGCAAGGCTCAGCACAGTAAGACACCAGCACCATCAACAACTAAATGGATGTAGGCAGGAATCTTAAGTCGACGCATCCTCATTCCAAATATTTCTGACAGCTAGCATTGTGAAAAACCCATTCTTCTGCGTACGGTGTCCCGACGTCAAATCTCCATCCTCTCGGCACGAGACACGATAATGAATCATCGCCGAAAGGTTGCCCAACGTTGCCTAAACGTAGCTAACAGTGTTGAAAAGTATGGCGTGCCGTTAGCGCTAACAGACAGGCTTTTCTTATCTCATGCTTACTGTAGCGGTAAGTTGAACATCTGATGGCTCTCTGTGATGCAGCGTGGCGGACAGGTGAGATGCGTGAGCGAGCGACACTTTGGAGACGCGTGTTCACACCATGTCACCGTTCTCCATCTGCAAGCCTTCAGAAAAATTTCCCTTTAGTGTGTCTCTGCCAAGCTCACACACTCACAAGAGCTGCCGCACATTCTGCTTTCATTTATCAGCCACTGTTCACTAGTATTGTTTCCCACTTGCGCGGCGAGACAAATATCAGTGTTTAGTTAAGAATTCACTGTAGCAACATCAAACAGCCGTTATCTAACTTTGAATATTTGTCGGCTCCATTTGAATAGCTCTTTTTTTTAATATTTCCTTTAATTGCAATTTCAAACGAAGCAATATGGAAATATGAAATTAAATCGTAATGAATCCCGTTACGCTGATAGTTGCACTAGAGATCTAATGTTACAGCCACGTCTGCATCAGCTTTATGGACATATTCTATCTCTGCTTCTCGAACAGGTTCACCCTCTTGCCACACTAAACCTTGAGGGCAGGTTGGAGAAAGCAGACCTTATCAATGAAGCTTTATCCCTTTAAAAGCAGGACACACTTGGTGGGCTTTTTGGAGGAGCTTTGCAGAAACAGACGGTCTCCCCACTGCAGAGTGGGTTGAGGTCCAGGGAGCACCATGAGTTTTTTTGCGTCGTATCCCCATCTCTTTGGAAACCAGAAAGCAGTAGAGTGCCATCTTTCCCCCCTACAGAGCTTCCAAAGATTCTCGCCACAATCTTCCCCTCAAACACTTTTGTTTGTCTAACCCCTTCGGTGTCCCTGACAGAAATAGCCCACAGAGTCCTCCTTCCTCCTGCCATACACACATATGTAATGTCTCTCACTCTCAGTGTACTTTTTTTCATGCATCTCATTCTGTTTATCTGGCCCTAACACAACCTTTCATGAAATGATCTCCTAATGATGAGTGAAAAAAGGTATGTTAATGAATGCACAGCTCTGTTTAATCATGTTTAATCATGTCAAATAAAGATGTAATAGATGAGTTTTAATTCTTAAGGATTGCTAAAAATATAAATAAACCATGGTGATGTAACTACATTTTGATATATAAATTTTATATATATATATATATATATATATATATATAAAAGGGATAGTTCACTCAAAAACCTGTATGAAAGTTTTTATTCATTATTTCTTAAGGAAGCTTTAACATACATGTGAATTTTACAATGTATAAAAGATTCTTTATAGTAGAAAATGTTTTGATAGCTGAAACCGGTATGACATTGTGTATTGGAATCTCTATGTTTTCACAAGGACACTCAACTCATTTTGTTTTTGACATGAAAAAACATGGCTGATGCAATTGGCTTTCATTGTGTGGACAAAATATTAGTAAATAAAAATTCCCAAAAACATTTATTACGCTCTCTGAGGATGACATGAGGATAAGTAAACGATGGCAGCATTTTAATTTTTGGACAATCCATCCCCTGAAATAAATTGCAAGCCATCCATGAACACTGTTATTGCCCCAAAGGGTAACTGCTATATGGGCGTCACTGTTGCAGCGTTTGACCTGTCTGAGCTTTTCGACGGCCTCTTTCAGTGGCATCACCTCCCCTGATCTCCACCCACACTGCACGCTCGCCTTTTAGGGATACATCCGGTTCTGTCACGGAATTTGTGTGCAAACACAGCCCTTCCTCAGCCTCCACCCACCCCTTCCCCCTCACTTGTAAATTAAATCCACATAACAGAGATCGATGGCTGCCTCCTAATCGCGTTAGACGTATTGTTTTAAAATACCAGTGCTCAGCTGGTGAGTCCTGGTGCTCTTCTGTTTGTCCCTGTTTAAGAGATCAGACCCCTTTAGCTCCCACCTTCCTCTCTCTCCCTCTCTCTTTCTCTCTTTCTCGGCTCACTCTTTTCTCTCAATCTGTTTGTTTTCAAAGCCCAGGGAATTGGCCCAAATCCTAGGTATCACATATCTGACCATATTTCAAGCCGAAATTAAGCATGTTAAAACCCTTTTCCCTTTAAAGGTCAGACATTAGTGCTGGTAAAAATTGATCTGTGGGTTTTATGAATTTAGCCCCTGTGTTGGAGCCGCTTTTGTAATGGGAAGATTCAGTGGGGGAAGCTTAACACGGCATTGTTTTGCTTTGACAACGCAGCCACGAGAGCCTCTGCAGCTGTTCCCCCTGCTTACAATGGCAGATTAATTAACACAATCATGTGCTGCTGGCTTCAGCTCAACACGCAGGTCTGCTCTGGGACAGATAGGTAAATCCTATACATGCCTTTCCAGACAGAGCATATTCTTGATGGGCTTCGCTACTAGATATATATTTGCAATGTGACTGGTCAGCCTATCGAGGCGAGAAACGGCGGAAAAAGGAAGACTACAAACGAGAAGGAGAGGCCTCAGCTAATTGAACCAAAGCATTGCTGGGAAGTGTTGTCTGTTTCAGAGCGGCACTTCCTCTAACCCCCCTCCTCCATCCACCCCCCACCCCCCCACCCCCCGAGCTGCCAGGGCCATTAGCCGGGTTTCCTAATTAAGATTCCGCCGGCCGATCCGTCTCTCTTTCTTAGTTAGTTCCCTGACATTTTAAACTGTCTATTATTCCACCCGGCTTTCAGGTGCAATGCTGTGTAAATGGCAAGTCAAAAAATTATGTATCTCTCATACAGTTATCCATCAAGGACTATTAGAGGGAGCGGTCCGGGCGCTTAAATCATTACCGAATGCTGTGATCTTTCCCGATTGATCTTATCGCTCACATCCACTGTCATTCCGTTACCACACTTCATCCGTCCATTTCCCCCCCTCCCCTTCCTCCCCTTTCAGCGCTGTCTCTCTCTCTCTGCACCACACCCGTGTTTGCTTTTCAACATGACCACAGAGTGTCGATATCTCAACCTTGCACCCACTTCTCCATTGATATGATGATCACTTAACAGTCAAGAGCAAAGGATGGTGGGAAATAAGGGCGTCATCAGAGGCAGCGACGGCAGCAGCAGAGCAATTATGTTTCCTTCAGACCAAATGCTCTGCCATTAATGAAATCCCTTATCACCCTGGAGAGGAGCAGGATGCTGGGACAGGTGCGGGAGATGCGCGTCACTCATTTATCTTGTTTCCCGGAATGAAGGGGAGAAGCGCAATACACAGACAGGGAGGCAACAAGTGCGCGGCGAGTTTGAGCGCCGTAAATAATGTGCTTCTCGGTTACATATTTTAAACTTTGATTGACAGCTCCGGCTAATTCTATTTTGAGGTGTGTAAATATAGGACCTCATCAGAAAAGCCTTGGCACGCAAGCTTTCAGTGTGTCTAAGATTTGTTTGTGAAGACCTGCTTGTGAATGGGTGGGAGTGAGAGAGAGAGAGAGAGAGAGAGAGAGATGAGGGGATGTCAATCGAGTGTCTGACATCCCACCGTGCCTGTGAGCTGCGGATAGCATTTGAAGTATTTGCCCCAACAACAAGGTGCCTGCCCTTTACCAAAGAGAGGAGATCTGTGTTAGTGCAGAGGTAGTCTGGGAGAGAGAGGGGGGCAGGAGATGGGGTGGCTCTAATGACGCTAATGCTGTGTGAGATTCTGGCTCCTGTTAAAGGAAGCAATCTGATTGGAAACAGTTCTGGGAGTCTGGGAGGTTGGCCCTGGCTCGTTTCATTTAATGACCCATTTCCTCAGCTCGTGCCACAAGCAGTTAACAAAAGTCAAGGTGCCCAGAGGTTCCCCTGCTGGGGGAGCAAGCCAGACCACAGCTGAAGTTGTATTTTTTTGGAGGATTTTTGTCATTGTGCTGGGAAATATCTATATAATTTTTTTTTGTAATGTCAACCTGATGTACAATGATTTATGGAAAGGTTAACCTTGTAGTTAACGCTTAAAACACTTCTAATAGTTCTAATAGCGGCAGCAGAGCAGAGATGCCACAGTGACTTCGGTGACCTTCTAGCGCAGTTGTTGCGGCCCCAGGAGCGAGTCCTAATGGAGCTAGTCAACTCTGATAGCCAAACTTGAGCTCACTCATACATATCAAGCTAATGATCAATTATTAATATTCACAATCTCTAGCCCCAGTGTCCCCATATGGGTGTAGACGACAAGCAATTATGTCATGCTTCTCGCTTTTCGGACCAAGCTATGTGAAGCTATTTATAAATATATAAAAGATAGATCTTATTACGCTGAGTTATTGCCCTCTTATTTCAGATGTACAGATTCAGATTAATTTGTAATTAGTCTTGAGATTTTGAGCCTCTGTAGATAAAGGATTCCAAAGTCTATGCTTCATTCCAGAAACACGGATCTTTAAAAAAAAGGAGAGAGAGAGAGAGAGAGAGAAGAAGGAAAAAAAGCGAATGCTGGTAGCTGGACTAAAATAGCATAAGCCTAAATGATTGTGCGCTCAGACAAATACAGACACGTATGTCTGAATGCCCTGGCAACAGCGAGCTTGCCAGTAAATGAGTTTTGAAATAAACTGTTATTGTTTAGTTGTAAACATCGAATCCTTGTAATGGAATCTAGGGTCGTGCTTAAGTGACAGCGTGTTGGTGGTATTGTACAAACACAGTCTTTTAAAGATGCGAGTGTGGATGGGAAAAAAGAAGAAGGGAAAAAAAAAAACCCTCAAGAATAGGGCAGCAAGGCATCTGAAGCCCTTCTCTCAGTAACATTGTGATTTAATTTTCAATATCCTGTCATGCAGCACTTTTCGTCGGGCTTAGGTTCACATTAATTTGCTCCAAATGTCAGATATCTCTCCTCAGATAAAACAGACAGAGAAATAAAGGCATAAGGCTCCATCTTTTCTGTGGCCCGTGCAATCGGCAGAATAGCTTTAGTCATATAAGAGGGGGAAGTCTATTAATAGTTGAGTCATCAGTGCAGCAGTGTTCTGAAATGGCAAATTGTTAGCTCCTCAATGGTGATTCTTGCTCTCTGTCAATGACCTTCATAACAAATGAACATTTGGTCTGTGGAGGAGATGGGAGCAGGCTTTCTCACTGACATGTGCGAGGGGTGACGCACCGTCAACTAGAAGGACTGGAGTTGTAGAAAGAGTCAACAGTGAAAGGATGACGAAGAACAGAGAAAGAAATACGGCGTAAATGAAAAAAGGCATGTGAAGATGTCAGAATTCTGAATGCTTGTGTTTTTTTCCGTTTGTTTGTTTTTTGTTTTGTGTTTTTAAATATCACATCTTTTTTCAAAGTGATATTATTTTAGTAGTAATAATTAATTAATTATTATTATTGTTTCTTTAATATAAATTAATATTTCATAAATATCATTAAGGTTTTGTACTGTGACATTTTACAAACTGAGGTAAACTTGCCTTGTCATAAAAAGATACAATTTGTATTTTTTAAGTGTTTTTCTTTTTTTTTTCCTTGACCCTCATGAGGATCTATTCTTTTTCTTTCTTTCTTTCTTTCTTACTTTCTTTCTTTTTTAACATATATTTACAATTTAGCAGTGATGATGATAATAGAAAAAAACTATAATAATAATAGATACAGATGGTTATGCTTAACCTTTCTTCACCAAGTATTTATTATTACTTTATAAATGTTTTGTAACTTTGTTTTTTTTTTCAAATAAATTATAAACATTGTTATTAGAAGATATGTATTCAAGTGAGGCAATTTATTTTTGAAAAGTTAGTGGGGGAAGAAAAAAAGGAAGAAGAAAAAAAAGAGTAAAGTCAGTGTTCCAACATTTCTCATCCTTCCTGGATGTTTGTAGATATTTTTTCTTCTAAAATTACACTATCAGACTTCATTCAGACATCTCACTCAGATTAATGTGGGTTAAATAAAAGATGTCCAATGCTATTTTTGATGGATGATGTAACCTTGAGGGGGAGGGACAGTTTTAAAGCTTCTCTGCCCAGCTCTCAGCATCTTGAAATGTATTCTGATGGAGTTGCTCAGTCATGAGACTCTCCTGTGTTTAGGGCGGCATGATAAATCTTTTTATTTCATTTTCCAAGACACTGGACAAGTGCATATAAGAGTAAAACCTGGGATGTCCTTGACCACACAATTTATAGTCCATGTGGCTGAGGCAAAAAAGCCACGTTTTACAGTTCCTGTCAAGACACAGGTTTTTGGTTAAGGCGATATGTGAGGATAGGAAGAGCCGTTAATGTTGTCCTGCGTGTAATTCATCATCTTCACATTATAGTGTCAGTCTTTGTGAATGTCTAGTTTGGTAATGTTGTTATTGATCAGACCATCCATATGGTAATTTCCCTAATATCTTCAAGTACATCAGTATTGTTTTAATTCTCATTAATGAAAGCGATAGAGGAATGGCTTTTCAAAGCACATGGCTTTAGAGGGATGCTAATGGATTTAGAAGGTGCTGTAAAGGGATGTGTAAGTCAGCTTTATGATTGCCTGGTGTACTTGTTGTTGATTTGGTCGGGTGGAAAAATGAATAGGAAATCAATGTCAGGCGAGAAGGTTTTTTTTTTTTTCCACCCTGAAAGAGTTTTAAAGGTACAGTGCCGTGCTTAAGTAATGCATGAAATTCTGTTTAGCTCCACAACAGTATTTCTTTGCTTTCTTTCTTTCTTTCGTCAGAAAAAGCTTTTGAAATAGTAATTTCTAGATCACAAATATTAACTCACTTTTTTCTAATGTACTGCCTCAGTTTATATACTTATAAGTTTAAGTATATGAGTCAGTGCAGTCCAATAACTGAGATTTTTTTTTTTTTCTTTTTTCAAAAAATCATCTTTTGATGTGAGGGTGAGTAAAAAAAAAAAATGGTGATGAACTATCCCTTTAAGATCATATTGTATGATTTCTGCATTATACTGTCCACATTCTCACAGTTTAACCATAGAACATGCAATAGCCTTGAACAGACAGCATCCACCCAGGCTTCACTAATGATAAAGTTGCCCATTTTACAAAAACAAAAAAAGAAGTGGGTGCACAATGAATATTTACCACGATTAAGAGCAGCCAGCCTAACTAAAGTGGGGCTTGTAATAAGATGCCCACCCTCAGGGCCCTCACAAGCTCACTATGGCTTCTGATCATGGCAGAACGTCTCCTCTCATGCGTCAGGCCAGCAGTGGTCACGGCGGTCCCTCTCCGATCCTCCGCATGCTGTGATCACCTTGCAGAATAATAAAGTTAGTGAGACCTCACTGCCTCCTCAGCAGCCCGGGTTTCACTTTCTTTTCAGTGCGTATTTATTAATTTATTTATCTTAATTTTCTTTTCTTTCGTTCTTTTTTTTCCCTCGTTTTTTTAATTTGCTGCTCTTTGAAGCCTGAAAGCAACTCGAGAGGAGCAAACAAAGATGGGCGAGTGCCAGGCGGAAACTTATGGCACCATTCCTGTTCCCTCAGCTCGACAGAGGCATAGCCTTTAAAGAGGGAGAGGCGCACCTTCTGTCACTGATGGTGGGAGGGAAAGAGAGATAGAGAGAAAAAGAGAGAAAGGAGGGAGAGGGTTTCTCCAGTCAAGAGTGCTGTCAATGTGGCTCATTTGCACAATTCTGCCACTTTCACCTCCCTGACCTCCTGAGACTCTATCGTGTTGTTGTGTTGGTGCGTGATGCTCGGTGTTTGTGAAGGGCACGTCTTCAAGAACCCGAGACGCACTCATCAGATTTCAGTTGTGACGGAGCCGTGCGTGACTTGGCCGAGATCCTAGATTCATGTCGAATTTCTTGTGCTTTATGTCGCCCATTAAACTATTGAACTATTGATGTTATTGGTGGAGAGGATTTAGTCAAGCATGTTAAGTCGAGGAAGGTTTCTAACTTCTTACAGTCGGAGGGAGAATACTTAAAGCTTAATTTCACCTGACCCTTCCGCCAGCAGGCATAACAAATGTGCTCTAAAAAAGAGAGAGAGAAAGAGAGAGAAAAAGAAAGGGAGAGAGAGAGAGAGAAATGCAGCGTTCTGTTCACAAAGCAGAAAAAGGACAATCTTTCCTCCTCCTCTTGTAATCCTACTTTCACTCAGGCTGCCGCTAATAAATATAAATGTTTGTGATTAGCATCACGGCGGCACAGGTGCATGTTTGTTGCGAGGAGAGGCATGTTCATTAATTTTCAGCGATGAAAAGTGCACTGCGCCATAAACACAGAGTCCAAAAACGCATGGGCTGATAAATGAACGCACAGATTGTTAATGTACCATTGTATGGCTGAGCCTCCACAAGCTTTAAAAAAAACACAGGGCCCTCTTGCCAAATCAGTGCTAGCTGGAGGTAATGTGCTAGCGGCCCCCTTTTTCATGGTCCAGATTACAGAGAATGGAGCTATGAAACTGCGTTTTGTGTGCCTGAGTGTGTGTGATTATACTTACACATAGGATATAGTAAGGATTATATAGACAACAACATAGCCTGCCCCCACACTCGCCTCCCCATCTGATCTTTCACCGCCATGTGGGCAGTAATTAGTTTTTTGTGTGTTTTTTTAGACTGATATTTACTGTGGAGTTTGGCTCTTTACTGTGCGGATGGATGCTTAGATGGATAACCTGTTATCTGGTTTGGCATTTGCTAACAAGCAGAACTAAATTTAGTTGGTTGTACATGTAATTTTTGCAAATACGTAAATACATATTTACTAAATCTAAAAATACTATACATGCAAAAATGCACAGATAAAGAGAATTGCAACATTTGTGGGAAACAAAAAAACATTTCCAGAGCAAGGCTGTTTAACTACAATTTGTTTAAAAAAAAAAAAAACGACTGTGCTCAGAGCAAGAAAATGCTGCTTTTCTACAGCCCGAGAAAAAAAACAGAATCTGCTGAAAATGGGTTGTTTTTCAGTCACAGCAAAAATGTTTTATTAGGGGACCGCCGAACACCTGCCTTAAAATGTCGTTTCAACATCTCCCGAATGCCATTTTGCTTAATTGACTTGGAAATGGCCCAAATGTATTGCTGAATGCAGTCTAATTAATATTAATAATAAATGCCATTATTAACATCAAAGAACATCTGGTGCCCCTGTTTACCCACATGCCTTATATGTAGCACATTTTGCGGCTGTTTCATCTCACAAACAGAAAGGGGGTAAACACTTTTTGAATTTAGTGTTTATTTATTTATTTAAATTCTAGTTTGTCTCCGTGAATTTATTACCTCATTGACACGCAGGTCAGCATGTACCGCCTGCAAGCGATAGGGCTTGCTCTCACGTCTAGTGAATCTTACAAACACTTGGCCTTTTTTTTTTTCTTTTTTCTTCTCCCCTCTGTATTCACGGGCAGGACTTGCGGTGGTACCACAGAGGGTTTGGGGTCCCTGGTGTACTCCTAAAAAAATTAAATAAATAAATAACTGCTTGTGCGAGCATCTGTGCCAAGGGGCTGCATTAGGAGTTTTAGCCACCATAAATCAGCAGGCTAAATAACTTTAATCTAAAATTTCATTAAGTAGTCCTTGTCAGGTAGTAAAAGGAGGGGATAATGCAGTGGTGTTTAATGATAATTGGTGTTTGGTTAATAAATTCTGCGAGTTCCGATTACTTTCTAGCAGTCGGCGGAATGCTAGCCTCAGCAGTGTAACTAAACCTCAAATTGATTAACTCGCCTGAACCAGACTGTTCACAAAGATGGCACCGGTCCAAATAAAAAAAGAGAGAGTGCAGTGTGCGCATCAGCCGGATGGTGTTGTGTTGCTCCAGCGTAAGGAAATCAGCTCCCCCCGGGCGCATTTTTAAAAGCCTAATGCCTTTCAAATGATGTCATCACATTTTACCTTCTCTCTCTCTCTCTCTGCTTTTTACTATCTAAATCCAAATGTTTCTCGCACATTTTCCTCGGGTGCTACAGAGGAAGGAAGGTCAATGACTGACTGTGGCACGTGACACATTATTCTAATGGATAGGGGAGACATCTTGTGTTTTTATGATTGCTTCTTTTCTCTTTTTTTCCCCACTCTGAAAGTGATATGCGAGTAATCAGAACCACAGACTGATTTAGAGTGGAAGTGTGATTGTGAGAGATCCATTAAAGGTGTGTGTGTGTGTGTGTGGAGGGGGGGGGGGGGTTGTCATAGTGGGCCTTTGTTGTTGTTTCTTTTTTATTAGTGGGAACAGGGTGTGGTCCATCTGGAGAGATTTGAGAGGTTGTACACACACACACACGCATTTAATATCACAGAGACAAACATATTTTCCTTTACCTCCATTTTATACACACACACACAGCAGCATAGCAGCTTCCATAATCGTGTGTGTGTATGTTAAAGAGACCGAGCAGACAGCAGGGTGAGCGACACACCTCCTCCCAGATGGCTTTTCCCAGTGGCCTCCTGTCCGCTTCCAGTCTATTGTTCTGGCATGTTCTATAACACCAGTCCAGTAAATCGCCTTAAAACACCTCACTTTACACGCATGTGCCATTATCCGCCGTGGTTTGTTGCGACAAACTCAATGGCCAATGAGAAATGGATATTGATATGTCGTGTCACACGCTTGGAGATGCTCTTTATTATTGGTTACGGCAGCAAAAATCTCATAAGCGAATCCAGTGGTCGATGAAATATTTATGGAGATGGAGATGATTGATACCAGCGTAGTTTCAATAAGCAAGTTAATCATAAATTACAGATGTAACTTCATTATCCCCGTGTCTAATTAGTCAGACTGTAAACATCTATAAAAGAACACTGTAGCATTTCATAATGTTTTGCTGTATTGTCTAGGCCCCTGGACTAAAGAGTTATTGTTTTCAGGCTTAACAGGATAATATATGAAGGCCGTGGCTCGCTCGTGACAACCGTTTTAATGCTGTGTCTCTTACAGATTTTTCTTTTGCATAAAAAAGGGCTGAGAAATGGAAAATCAATATGCAGAAAATAGTTATAGGTGGCGGGTTATCGAGAATCTCTCTGTTCCAGACACCCTGGGCCGAGAGATGATGCGTAATATATGGGGTGACCTTCAAATGTCATAAATGTGTTGTGCAATAAACTGTCAATATTTGTGGTTATTTGGTGCAGGATGACTTTTACAGTAATTGGAACAGCCGTATTAAAAGCTGGGGAGCAGTCAGCTGATTAAAGACGGCCCTGCTGGCCTGTATGTGTGTGTGTGTGTGTGTGTGTGTATGTGTGCGGAGAGAGAGCGAGAGAAATTGAGAGAGAGATGAAAGAACAGTATTACCTGTAAAGGCTTTGTATGCTCATGTATCTGTCTGTCTGATGTTCTAGTATGTAAGTAAGAATGAGAGCGTCATGACTGATGGTTTACGTTTAAAACGGGACGTTTAATATTGTGTGAGTAATGATTGGCACTCGAATGCCACATTCACACTTACATATACAATATATGGTGTGTTTGTGTGTGTGGTTGTTGGACAATAACGTCCTCTCTTTTCGCTAAAAGCCTGTAAAATTTGCCAATAGGAGTAATATTTGTAAGTGTCTGGGTACCAGGCTAAAGTGGGTCAGAGTCAGTGTTTGTGTTTGTTTCGTTGTGAGTATATGTTTGGGTCAGAAAATGGGGGCACACATCACAATGTAACGCGTGTAGGCAAAACGGAGGCAGCAAATTGCAGGAATGTGATCAGTCACAAGAGAGAAGGAGATGCTGACTTCACTCTTTCTTTTTTAACTTCTCAAATCTCATTTGATTCTTAAAAGAGGGTAGAGAAATGAGGAGGAAAAAAAGCGAGGAAAGAAAGAAAGATTACTCGTACAAAAGCTTTTGATTGAGGCAAATGGTTGCTAAAGTGGGTTGCGCCATTCAGACGACGTCTCTCCCTACACACACACCGTATCATGTGTAGGCACAGAAATAAGAAAGCATTTACAAACCCTTTTTTTTTGCACTGTGGCTGGTCACACGCTCACAGACCGTCTTAAGCTGAAGTTAAGGCACAAAGCCAATTGCTGTCACAGTGGTAAATGTGTTTTTAGAGTCAGAATGTGTACATATGGAGAATTTCCCCCCACCTTAATTATAAAACAGTTTTTGATTTTTAACAGAAGCCTTTCTTCCCCCTAACTTTTAGAGAGGAATTTATGAATAGTTATATTGCCCAGTACACCACAACTCATGCACTGCTTTAAAACATGTGCAACATTCTGAACAGAAAATATTTGAGGTATTTAGTTGCAGGTATTTTATTAAATAATGATAATCATAATAATAATGAGAAAATATATATTATTAAAAGACCTAACCTGGCCCAATATATTGGTTTTAACGGCAAACATCAGCTTTTTAATTCCACACACACATATGGGTGTTTATAAAATAAAATAAAATAAAATACAATATGTGGTTGAAACATCTCTATCTGGCAACTGTATTTTTTTATATCTGTTTGTTAAAATAATGAAATAAAATAAAATGCAAAATAAAAAGTGATATAATAAAATACAAATAAGGCTCACTTTATATTAAGGGGCCTTAACTAATAGGTACTTACATCAAGAAATAAGTACAATGTACTTATTGTGTTCATATTATATTGCAAATAAATTTGCTGCTATTGAGGTTGGTTATAGGTAAGGTTAAGGTTAAGGTCACAGTGTAAGGAATTGGTCAACAGTGCAGTTATTTTTAAAATATAAGAGCAATGTAAAAATGTAATAAGTGCAATGCATCCAATTAAGTGCATTGTACAAAATGATTAATTTAAATGTAAGTACATGTTAAGGCCACTTTATATAAAGTAAGAAAAAATAGGATATAAAAAATAACATGTGTAAACTGTAACTTCTTAAAGACCTGACCTGGTCTTGTGTCACATTGACTTCTCTGAAGTGTCAAACGCTTCACACAATATGAGATCCCCCTGTAACTCACCATGGTGTAACACTGCTGACATCTCACATATAAGCATAGTGACTAATTATCTCCAAGTGTGGACTTGTTGACACTCTTAGATGTTATTGGTGTGACAATTGCTCAATCAGAGCAGCCCTTCGTTATCACTGTTTCCCATCAAGCTCCCTGCTGACGTCACCTGTCAAAAACAGGGTGCAACGGTGAAACGAAGACCCTGTTGCTGACATGGCTGTTTTCTCCTCCCTGTATTGTTCATTTCAACACAATCTGCCATATGCTTCCCATTACAGATGATGAGAGGCTGGATAAAATGTTGGGACGCGAGTGTACTTGGGTGGGGGTCGGGGTGATATCTCTAAAGAAAGCTTCTGAACTGTCAGCGTTCTGTCAGGTTGCGGAGGGTGGGGAGGAGGAAAGTGGTGCACATGAACTCATTGATGTGTTTGACTTTGTGTGGCGTTAGCAGATTTGGGTGGCAGAAGCTGAAAGGATGGAGAACAACAGAAGAAACAAGACGCGAAAAACCTCTCTGGCGTGCGGCCGGTTTGACGTGAGACAGAACAGTCTGTGAATTATGTCTCTCTCTGGTTCTCTGTTTCTTAGATGTCGGGGAAGAGATGGCGAAACCTGTGAGTGCTGTCCAGCCCCCCACTACTCAGCACCGGGAACGGAGCGTGGGTTCAAGCATGAAGGACTGCCCCTACTGTGGGAAATCTTTCCGCACCTCCCACCATCTGAAGGTCCATCTCAGAATACATACAGGTGAGTGAGAAGTCCAAGAAGCAAATTGTAGGCATTTGCATTCATTTAACATATATATGGTGATGTATGTGCCTAATAAACCTAATCACAGTTTTTCCTGGCCTTAATGATGCACATTTAAAACAGCCCAATTTAGTGGAATTTAAAAACTCTGAGCCCATAAATGAACTTCAGGTATGTGAGGCAGGACGCACCGGCCCAGCAGAGTAATGATGTGAGCAGTGCTGGTCCAGTGGCTGTCAGGAGACCCTGCTGTTCCACCCAAGAGCAAGGCTGAGGCTCACTAGCAGGCACAGCTGGCCTAGTTAACATGCAGGATAACCAGGATAAGCACTCAGAGGTCACCTTAGATTCAGCACACTGCTGTCTCTGTTTATGTGTATGAGTGGGTAAACAATAACAGCATTTTAATATGCATATTATTATTATATATTTTATTTATTGTTATTATTAGTATTATTATTTCTGTAGTTGTTTCCATTTAACATCATTTAATATAATAGCGTTTATATATATATATATATATATATATATATATATAAACATCTAATCACATCCAAAATAAATGTTTTTAGTTATGTATACATACACGTTATACATACGGGTAGTTGACAAATAAAAGTTAGACTGTGTCCTATGATGTGACAGAGCAATAATAATTAGCACACAAATGGCATTTGAAATTTGTATCTTCTTTCTTACATATAAATAGAACACACACTAATTTATATCTTTTATATATATATATATATATATATATATATACACACACAAATTATATTTATATATAATATAAATTAATATAAATAAATGTAATGTAAATGTAAATACTTTCAAACTGTATGTGTGTGTATTTACATATATATAAATGTATAAATGAATAAATATACACAGTACACACATATATTACATAAACAAAAACCTTTTTGGATGCAATTAATTGTGATAAATTTTTTTTTTGACAGCACTAATATATTAGTAATTATAGTATAGTAATTTATAGCAATTTATATGTCATATATATGGAACTTAATTGTTAGCCATTTATTTGAGTGTACCGTTAAGAATGATAATTATATCTAAATACATTGGGCTAGACTGATGAAAGTAATTTTTAATGGGTCAGTTCAGAAATACCTGCACATGTTCACAGTGAAGCTTCAGTCATAAAAAGGACAGACATAAAAATAGAAAGAATGGAGAGAGAGAGAGAGAAAGAGAAAAGAAGGAAACTGCTTTCTATATTCAGCAAATAATGTGAGGCCAATCCTGCTTCTTTCCTTAACTGTAAATGGAAATCACTCACAGCTCAGGGAATCGATGGTTGTTATTTTTTTGGTATGTGCATACAAGGAAGAGCGGAGACCACCCAGATGGTATTTGTCCCACTTAATAAGAAGCACATAGCTGTGCTATTCTGGAGCGTTAAGGTTGATTATAAGGCATGCTTAACAATGGAGCTGATGTGTGACTCTCTCAGCCTGCAGTATTTTCATTTTCCGTCGCAACAGAAGCACATGAAATACTATTACTTTTCAATACAGTACTCATATGAAGTCTGTAGAATGCTGTCATCTGCATTTGTTATTATCTAATATGGACTGGGAGGCAGTTGGAAAGAGTCATTTTTCTTGAAATGACTTAAGTAGGAAACATGATTAAATTTTTTTTTTTTATGAAAAATTTTGATTTCAAATGTTATGCAGCGTATAGCTAGATAATATCACACATATGAGAGTGCTAAATGTACATTTAAACAGAGAGGTTAAGGATTTAGACATGCTGGGTATATGCTCCTAGCAGGAGAGTAGCGGATGGAGTGGGGAAATATGTTTCTAGCTGAGGGAGGTTGAGTTATGCCTGCTCAGAGCAGGGGGTAAGGGTCCCCAGTAGGGCCATATTTCAGCCGAGAGGAAACAGAGGCCCTCGTCCCAAGCCTCCGTTAACTCACTCACTCCACTTGCCGGGATGGCCCACGTGTGTGCGGTGTGGCCCGAGCGCGTTTACATGCGGACGTTTGGCTTTCTGTCGATGCAGCAATTTACACTGGCCCTGATGTACTTGCAAGATGTGTGACTCTTTGCTGATCGGTTATAGGTTTGTCATAAAGATTCCCGGCTGACAGACATCTGAGATACGGTGCAGATCTCGGTCTAGCTGTGCTGGAATAATTTACAGGAACAACAGGCCCTTCCAATCAGGCTGAAACTATGCTATTGACATTAAACAAATATCCTGCCCTGATTTAAAGCAATCAGACATGCGGATGACACAAAGCGGGCCTCAATCCCGATGCCGTTATCCCATCACAATGGCGTTGCTTACTGAGGAGGCCAGGGCATTGTGCGACACAATGTTAGATTAATGACTCTCTAACGTCGGCTTGAAAGGAATGAAGTGAATTTAAATTTCTCCAAAAGTTAAAGAGCTAATGTTACAGTATTAATTTCCTCTCCAACAGTGAGCGGGAAAATATCCATTAGTGAAATTAAGCACAGTTTTCTAGGTAGCTAACATTGTGCAGCGTATAGTGTGGGGCCACAGCTAATGAACACTGCAGTGGGTGATATTTCATTATACAAATTAATGCTCACATTTTAATGGGAAAGTCACATAATGAATCTAGGCTTCAGTGACAGCAATTAGAGACACAGATTGTCCCCTTCTGGACAAGGCAGTATTTAGCAGTAAGCAGCTGTAGATAAAAAATAAAAAGGTCCTTGCTCCTGACAATGGCTACGCATAACTTGAGGCTATAGGAAAACCGACACGCCAGATGAATCACCTTTGTTTGAAGAGAGACAGAGGACAGACAGGCATCGGCCGTGTGAGTTCACCTTGGTGATTGGGAGCCATTACGCATCTTGAGCGAGACTTGGACCGGGCCGAGCAGATCTGGCTTACACGGCTGGATGGAGGTTTATGGTTGTTTCGAACAACGTTTTGAAGGTTTCCTTTGAAGAGGAAGAAAGAGCCATTAAATTCAGGTCTGTGGTCAGTCGCTACTGTTCCAAACCATAAGCATTGTAAATTACAAAGGTCACCCAGCAGACTCCCAGCAGAAAATCGGACCATATCGCTTGGTGCGTGGTTTGCGTTTTTGTTTCGTTCGTATTTGTTTAGTTTTGTTTTCGTTCTCTCTGGTAGTGCTTATTTGCTTACTACATGGTGAGTTAGTTCTCTAAAAGTCTTTAAGATGAATGGGAGGGTTGAAGTAATGGGCCATACAGTAAAGGGTAATTTAAAATGTAAATAGAAGTTGTGGGTACTCCGTGTAGGGCTTGAGAACTCGAACACCTTGACATTCTTGTTTCTACATTTGGCATAGATAAAGCATAGCTTAAGGTAGAAAAAAAAAACATCTATTTTTTCAGCGCAGTCAATCTCTCTCTCTCTCTCTCTCTCTCTCTCTCTCTCTCTCTCTTTCTATCCCCCTGTGGAATGCAGGCTGTCTTTTCACCATTCTGTAAAGCCATATGGAAATTCATCTTAAAGTATGTCATTTCTATTAACTATTTTAATTGTCCATCTGTAAAGGCTGTGGGTGTTTATTCTGAACTGTTACTATGGAGTCATGACAAATCATACAAATCCATATGAAATCAGTTTGCGCTGGACTTCTTCAAGTGTTGAGACTGAAAGCGTTCTGTTAGAAGTGAACTTGCGAAATGATAATGGATATGTACTACTCACAGTGAGAGGTCTCTGTAATTTATATAAAGCCTGTCACATTATAGCAGATGGAAATTTGATATGTATTTTTTTCCTCCTTATTTTTTTTTTAACACAGTCCATCAGCCATAAGAGTGAGCATTGGAAACTTTTTTGGGAGTTTTGAAGTCTCTCATTTCAAAAGATGAAAAATAATCATACCTCTCTGCCTTGGCGATCCATTTTGTTTCCCTGAGGTTGTGTTGTTTGTGTGGATATCAATTAAAAGTGGATTAACGGGTACATAATGACCTTTAGCAGTAAATTGTGTGTAATGTTGCAAGGCAGGATACAGTATATTCCCCAGATGTCACACGTGCCCCTGACGTATGATGGAGCAGATGTCTTACTGAGCCCAAATGGTGCACAAAGAACATGCCACATGCACAGAGACTTACAGAGACACTTGAACACACATATAAACAACCAACCAGCAACCAAAAAATATGCATGCATAAATAATTGTCTATATATGCATAATAACCGATTGGCCTGAATTAATTTTAGCATCTAGTAATTTATTAGTGTAATATTTGCCGTAATATGTTTTTTTAAGTAAAAATAAATTGAAATGTTATTAGTATTTTCATAAGCAGACGCGCGAGATGGGGTGGAGAAAAGCAGATCACTCTAATTGTACTCTAATTTTGGGTACAGAATATCATTCCTTCCAGTTAAAGGAACTGAAAATGATCATTTGCATCAAGGACGTTTCCTTATTGAATCACACCAAGCCTCTGTTATCCTGCTCAGAGGATAAGCACTTATTGGGTTAAAAGCTCATCTTGCATGATGTCTTTTGAATATGCGCTTCAAACACTTGTGTGTAAAAGAACAAAAGACCCCTTTATTTCTTTCTTTTTTTTCCCTCACCCTCTCTCTTGCCCTTCACTGTATGTCCCCCTGTATATTTGTTCCTTATCAATATAGTATTGAGTTTATGTTTGCAAACCTTTATTTAGGAAGCTGTGCAGTGGGTCTGCAGATCTTCCATTCTTTTTCTGGAATGGCGCCCTCCAAATAATGATAAATTACTTGAGCACTATGCCATTTGCTAATTATATCCATGATTTACTACAGAGCCAGACTTAAATCATTCAATTCAGTCTTGCATAACAATGCAACATTTTTTCTGGGTTAAAAAATGTTTTCCATGTGTATAATCTAAGCGTTTATAGCCACGCACACACACATCGACAAACATGCTTTTATTTTCATTTTCCCATATCTCTCGAAACTCCCTCTCTCACTGTCTTTTTTTCTTCCCCATCTCACACGTCATCATTTAATTCCTGAAACATTACGGGGGTTTCAAAAATCAAGCCTTGCATTTAGTTTATTGCTTATTGATCTTATAAATCTAGCTTTCATTCCAAGCCTATTCTAATTGTTGTCAGAAAGTATTTTATATCGATATTGATTGGATCATGCAAATGCAATTTAGACTCTTTCTCTTGTTAAAAGCTACTCTCTTTTCGCTTGTACATTTGCATGTGTTTCTAAACTGCCTGCATGCCTTCTTTTACAGTACATTTCATGCTGGTTAACATTTTGTAATCCACAGTGTGAGGCTGCCTTATGAGGAATGTTCATGTGCACCACATATGGTGTGTTTATATCATTTAGACTTTCTTCACTCTCAAATGAGGCCCTTTTATTGGGTGCATTTTGGACTGAGGGGTCACAGTTGTCCTCCAGGGGGAATAAAGAGCTTCTGTGGGGCTTGATTTATCCTCACAATGATAAACTGCAAATAGAGAATGTCCACAGAACAGCTCCACCACCAAGGTAGAGGCTTGACAGCAGACAAGGCCAGGAGAGAGACAGAAAGTGAGGGAGCGAAAGACAGCAGCAACCAGCAGCACCACAAGCTGGGCAGTTCCCCATGTGAACAGAGATAACATCCAGACAGTTTTGTTGTCAGTTGAAAATATGATCTCTGTAGTGGACTGAAGGCACCATATGGTGATATGTTTTTTATGGCGCTGACGTGAGTGATGGCTCACTCCTAGGATCTGGATTGAGCTGGATCGACCCATATTGAAACTCCTCCCTCCCCTCAAAAAGGCTGATGGACTGTTTACTAAGTGATAAATGTGGTCGAACACTGCAGAATGTGAGATTTAGAGAGGCTTGACGTAATCCCTGACATGATTCCTGTCAAATATTTACATGTTGTTTTTCTTTTTGCTCTTCTTCTGACAGGTGGAACAAGCCCAGAGTTCCTGCTGAGCTTGTTGGCACCTTTATTATTACTGCTGTACTCACATCAGCTCCTGTCTCTCTTTGTTTCTTTCTATCACTCTCCCTGTAGGTGAAAAGCCCTACAGGTGCCCTCATTGTGACTATGCGGGCACTCAATCCGCTTCTCTGAAGTACCACCTGGAGCGCCATCACCGCGAGCGACAGAATGGAAGCGGCCCCTCAGCCAACCACCCTCCATCGTCTGAACATAAGGATGACCACTCCAAGAACAGCAGTAGCAGTGGGGTCTTTGCTCGCCCTGATGTCCTTCGTGGTGTCTTTAAAGGGGTGATGCCCTCTGGTCTTGACTTCAGAGGGGGTCAGATGCTCCCACACCAGTGGGTACCACCAGGAATGCTCTCACCAAGAGACAGAGACCGTGAAAGGGAACGCGATCGCCACGGGCCAGGGTCAGAGACCACCTCGGAGAGCATGAAGAGTCCTGAGGGGCCAGTCTCTGCAGGGGACAGTCCTGCCAGCTTCTCCGACCTGGGCCGAGCTTATCAGAGTATGGTAGGAAACGGTGTCAACTTCCAGGGCTCCCTGCAGGCTTTCATGGACAGCTTTGTCCTTAGTTCCATGAAGAAAGAAAAAGAGATGAGAGAGAGTCAGCTGCATGGGCAGCATTTTAGCCAGGAGAGTACCGAGGCCAAGACCAAAAGAGCCAGTGAGGCCAACCAGGAAGAGAACCCCACCGGTGACGTCAAGCCAGCTGAGGGTGGCCGCTCCCAGTATGAGCCTCTGGATTTGTCCGTTAGGCCTGAAGCAGGGTCCATCCCTGGGGCCTCCATCACCATCCAGGACAATGTCGCCTGGCATGGCTGCCTCTTCTGCTCCTTCACAACTGCCTCTGTGGAGCTGATGGCCCTCCACCTGCAAGCCAACCACCTGGGTAAAGGCAAGTGTGGCCCAGGAAAAGACGCTAAAGAGCACCTCCTCGGAGAGCCTTCTCATGCAGGGAAAGCTACTGGCTTGGCTCCACCACCACCAGGCCTTCTTCATCACCATGAGGGAGCCCCGTCCAGGGACAGAGAGACTGAGTCTGGGGAACTGAAGGGACAAGCAGGCTGGTCCAACCATCTGGAGCAGCCCCCGCATGGAGCCTCTATGGGCACGTTCTCCAGTGACTTCTACAAGCCCTTTGGTCCTGTGTATGATGGCTCTGCTAGAGGGCCTGTTGGATTCCTGGACCAGCAGCAAATTCAGCCCAGTGATATGGGTGGTCAGGGACCCCTGGATGACCTATCCGACAAGGCATCCTGCAGCGAAATAGAGGCGTCTGAAGAACATGGCGGCCAGTCTGAAGAAGAAGAAGTCAGTCATGACAAATCATTGCCTAACCCTAATGAGAGGCATATGCGTTCTGATGATGAAGAGGAGGCAGAGGAAGAGGAAGAGATGGAGATGTGTGACGCTGAGGAGGAGGACCGTGGATCCATGCAAATGCTTCCTGAATCTCCATTGTCAGGGAAGGACATCCAAAGATGCAAGCTGACTATGGGCCCCCATAGCTCTGGCCTTTCCCCTTCTCAGCCTCCCACCCCTGAGAAACAGTGGCAGCAGACAGGCCTTGGTCTTCTCTCCCCAAGCGGTGGTCCTCCTGGCCTGGTAAAGCCTGATCAGGCCCACCTGGAGCATCAGATGAACATGCTATCTGTCCTGCGGGCCTACAGTTCAGAGAACCTCGCAGCCTTCAACGGGGGCCTTGGCAGCAGCTCCAATGGAGGAGGCAGTGGCACCAGCAGCATGAAAAGAAATGACCCCTCTGGTGAGTATGACAAAATAAAGCCCTGTTTTAGTGTCATAAATCCATGAACAGTGACTTATTGTTATACATACACACTCTCAGACAAGTAAACACATGGTATACACTGCATTATGAGCAACACATCATCACTAGAGCATCTACTATTTCTTATTTGTGAAGCAATTACACATTGAGACATTTGTTCAATGCTTCCCTCATTGGTCAGAGCTGCACCAATACACAAACTCTCTAAAGGAGCAAGATTTGCTTTTGAGTGATTTCAACCTTATTTCGGGCAAGTTTAGAGACCATCAGGATGACAAAGTAACATATTAATCTTTATTATATTGTCATTTTACAAGAGCTCCAGTCCCACCCTCTCTCTTTCTCTCCGCTTTCTGGGAATAAGGGTGTCTGCTTTGGAACAGACCAGGAGCTGATGGTCCCTGTGTCATCTCTAGCTCACAGAACTTAACTATCTTAGCTTTCATAAAGGCCTCTCCCAAAAGCCCATTACTTTATAAGAGCCCGGGATCTATGGCCTTGTGAAAAATGATCTGTCAGCTTTCATGATTCTGCTAAGGTTACTGGTGCTCCTTGAGACTACTGTGTTTCACGCTGCCCTTTCTGAAAATTTGGTGATAAAAAGAAAAAGAGAGTAACTGTGAATGAAAAAAAAAAAGAGTAAATCTCTAAAAACTGAACTTGTAGTTTGGTTTGGGCAGCTAAAGCAGAAAATAAGTGGGTGCCACAGTATTTCTTAAGGGAATTTCTTACAGCTCAAAGATTCTTTTTTTACTGAAGTAAAACAGTCAGGTAATAAAACACATGTATCCTACATTTTTTTTTTGTTCTTAATATATTATTCATTAAGGAGACAACTAATTTTCAATTCTGGAGTAGAGACAGACGTTCTTAGTTTGGTGCTTTACATTGGTGTTATTACTTGTACTCTGCAAACACAGAGGAGCAAGGCAGACATTATTTTTTGCTCCCAGTAAAACAATCTTACTGCAAATAGGTGTAGGATTAACCAGGGGGTTTAAACCGGCACTGCAAGTATTTTTAAGCTGCTTCATTCTCACACATCTTAATACTTATGTTTTTTTTTTTTTGTAAATTGTAACTAGCAAATTGCTCATTCAATCCAGTTTAGTTGTGTTGTGTGTTGTGTATTGTGCTTGAATATTAACCACCAATTTACCATCAGTGATTTGGATGACTGAAAGCCTGTATAGGTCTCAGTTAATTTAGTAGTTAAAGTAGTTATTTTAATATAAGCTGTCTATAGGCTATTACATCTAGTATTTTTTTGTCCAGTGACATTTGGATCTCTGTTTCACCATAATGTTGACTACAAGTGAGTCAACAGCTAACACTCGCGTCAGCTGAACTAGTCGACGATGTGAGTCAGTTATCTGGAGAAAGCAAAAGAAAGAGAAAAAAAGCTAAATCTACCTTGGAAAAACATGAAAAGTCAAAGAGATTAACAAATATTTGTGCAGCTGTGTTAAAGACTTAAGCATCTTTTCATCATAATAGCTTGAAAGGAACGCCATAGTCTGTAAGTTTTTACACCGTCTTTCATACAAGGGAGACAATAGACACAATAGAGAGAAAAGTGAAGTCTCAAGACTTCCATGTGTTTCACTTACCCCCTTCAAAACGGTTTACATTAACAATTAATGGTGCTTTTGACCTTTCAATTATGGAAAATATGTCTGTCATGGAGGAACCTGTTGCATTTTTAATATTTAGAGGAGGTCATTTACTTGGCTGAAAATGAATGCTAGTTTTTTGTCATCGTAGTGAATGTATCGTATTGTAATATCCTTCTTTAATCAAAGACATTTGAAAAGTGCCCTTGTGACGTCCTCCTCTCCTGCTGCTGTGAAGAGGGACTGACCTTTAGAGATAAGGCTTTGTCTACAGAACAAAAGTTTTTTGTTTGGCATTTTTAAAGCATGACTCCATCAGTTTGTCGCTGGTAGATGCTGACGGGCAGCCGAGCGCCTCTGTATACGCTGTGACAGTGTGTGGGCATGTTTGAGTAATACATACAGTAAAACCATTCAATGACCACAAGAAGAATTCAACAGACAGCTTATTCTTTCTTTTCTGAAGGGAATGTGTTAGTATTACCGCTGAACCTGTTCTACATACTTGTGTTTGTGTGTGTGTGTGTGTGTGTGTGAAAGAGAGAGAGATTTCAACACCCAAGAAAGGTAAACAATTTTTATAGAAACATAAAAAATACATATAGATACAGTAGACAGATAGATCTGTATAATCTGGCAGATCTTTTCCACCTTGGAACATGAAAAATAATCTAGTTTATCAAAAAATATTTTAATGGTGTTCAGATATTTTTACTGGAAAACAAGACAGATGCGTTTGTATATATATATATATATATATATATATACATATTATGCATTCACAAATCTCTGTATTATAGTATATTGACTTTCACAATTCACACCTCACAAGAGTTGTGCATATAGCCTATAGAAATGAACTCTTCTCTTTTTTTAAATTGATACATTTTCAGTTTGAAACCCAAACAGACATAAAATACCATACAGGTGGAACTATCTGATCTCTAAGTCTTTTGTGCTTGGGTCCCTTGTACAAAATTGAGTGAAACACATTCTGCACAATTCCTTGGGGCTTGGCATAGATGAAGCAAAAATCCCTCTGAAAATTTAATTCAGGGCAAAATATGATTATCTGAAGTGGCTTGGCATTAGGTTTGTATGCAAATAGTGCATAAATCATTAATATTTAGAAATCTCAGCTGAATATGGTATGCCTCGACATCCGGGATGGAATGAGTGAGAGTAATTTTAAAGTGACACCCTCATTATAATACCGCTTCTATAAGACACACAAACACATTTACTCTCTCTTGCGTGTCAAGTATCCTACATTCATGGTATTGTAGATTAACCCTCTCCCATATTTAAACACAATGTGCATTTCCCTTCAATCTCAACAAATACCAGAAAGCTAAAATTAAAAGCTATTTCTTTAATCGCCTACTGAAAATAGCTGCTAATCTACTCAGGTTAACGTTAAGATTATTATAATGTTATTAGTGGGGGGAAAAGGCCTGAAAACACAGCATAGCACATATTAATCATGAAGTATATCTATGATTTAGAGCCAAGTTCTATAAGACACCTCGGACTGTGTGTAGTCTAGTGGATTAGCTTTGTATTGTTCACATTGCTTAATGGCCTTGTTCCATTGTGCAAGGCAGCCATTGTGTAAGTGTATCATATAATCAATACTAGGTCTGTTAGTGGCATATCTTCATCTATACATTGCACATGTCTCGAGCATTGTGTTTTTTGTCTGTATTTCTTTTGCTCCTCTTTGTCTTCCCCTTAATTTAACAACGTATCATCACAAGCTACGTGTGTTATAATAACCACACATCACTCCGGGTTATCTGCGGCACCTCTGCCAAATGTTGTTAAGGCCAGCAGACAGTAAAAACATAGCCTTCAACATTTTTTAAATGTTTGCCGGTGCGCTATAAGAATCGAAACGTGTCACCAGAAAAAGTGCTTTCATTTATTGTGAAGCACCACTTACAGCAAAGAAAAAAAGGACGAACGAGAGAAATGAGATTATTAGTGTCCTTTCCGTCTGCCGCCATCACTCTCACCGAGCTATTTTTTTATTTTTTTTTCTGCACACTCTCTACCCTCACCCCGTTTTGTTTTTGTTGTTGTTTTCATTGTCGTGGTCGTCGTAGCTTGCAGTGTAAACAGTTATCTTGATTCACCCGCCCTGTCTCCATTAGCCCTCGTGAAAAATGGCCACATTTAGATTTCTCACAGGAGCAGTTGCGAGCGCATGCTTGTAGTACAGAGCGCAGTTACCCGGCCTGTCTAAAGTGTGTGAATTGTCATCTCTAACCCTGCTTAATAGTATAAAGTGTGTGTCTGTGTGAGTAGCCCTCACTGAGGCCCTGGATGGTGCTTAGGAGCCCAGGTTTCAGATGTTTACCGCTAAGAGCCGTCCAGCCACCACCCACAATCCAGTTTTGCCACACAGTCAAGACATTCCTCAAGCCACCGGCAGAGAAATGAAGAGAGAGATGAGCAGAACAAAAAGCCAGAGAGGATGTACGTATAGAGAGATCAGACTTGAAGGACTGCTGAAAGAGGGGGCTGCTCACCCCAACCGTCCTAGTTCATAAGGCCATGACACCCCCTGGTGGAAAAGCAGTGAACCCTGTCCCCATTCAATCCAAACCACTCAGTGAGAATGACAGATGATCCGAGACAGAGCAAGATAGAAGGAAATAGGGACTGGGTGTATGAAAGTGGGTGAATAACTGTTAAGTCAGAAAAGAGATGTATGCTTAGGAGGATTGGTTTATGTCTTTCCTTTTCTTCTTCTGTGCAAATCCCTTTAGGTTTATCAATTTACAATGTGTCCTCCTTAATATGTCATGGCAGACTTACGAACTCCGAATAAAAAATAAAAAAAAAGCCTTTATAAGACGTGTCAATGTTTTCTAGGAATTCCCAGTATTTTTACGCCTGTGTGCATTTGTGTGTGCATGTTAGTGTGTATCTTGCCCGGCAGACAGGAGTGGGTAGTTAAATGTAAATGGTGTTTAGTCACCAGTGGCCAATTATCACTGTCAGGAGGGTGTAGGATCAGACCCTCTCTTGGGCGGGTCTTGACCCCAGTCTGGTGCGGGTCAGAGAGAGTGCACTACTTTCTGTCTTCCTGTCAGCCTTAAGTTCAGATAACTTCGCTAACTTTTTCTAACTTTATATGCCTCTCTACCTCTCACTCTTTCTCTTGTTTTCAATCCGTCTCTCTCCAGTGAGTGTGGTAATAAAGCGCTCGTGTGAGTGTGTGTTGTTCTCTGACCAGGTTCTATTATGATAATTAAAAACATATGGTGCCTGCAATGCGCACAGTGAACCCACAGATGTAAAGGAACAGACGCGACTCGTGACTTTCCTTTCATATCAAGGAACATGATGACACGTCCTCACATGCTTGCACACACATCATACTTCCTTGTAAGTAACGTAAAGAATAGATCAGATCTTTCTTGTTCATTGTAAAATTCCTTTAGTCTTATTTCCCACTAAATTTAAATCACCTAAATCTTACCTGAGCAACATAAAGCAGCAGTTGTCATCAATTGACAAGTAACAAAATTTTAAATATAATGTTTTAGATATTATTATTATTATTATATTTTTGTAATTATAGTAATATACAATTTTTAATAAAATCATAGATTTAAATAAAATGTACATCTGTAATGTAATTAAGTATGATAATAATAAGATAAATAAACCTCTCTCTCTCTCTCTCTCTCTCTCTCTCTCTCTCTACTGACAATGACTGAATCAGAACAGACTTGCGACCTATTTTTGGGTCTTGACCCACAATTTGAAAACTACTGCCCCATAGTTTATTATTATTAAATTCCTAAAATGTATTGATTATTATTATTATTATATAATAATTATTTTAACAAATAAATCCACTACCAATAAATCAATATGATTATTATAAGTGCACTCTATATATAATTTAGTGTGATTTTATTACAAGAATAATACAAATTTATATTTTAAATATGTATTTTAAATAAATGATTACATTTTAGTATTGTACATGTGTTTACAAAAATAAATAAATAAAACTTACTATCCTAATATGACCCAATCAGAACAGACCTGTGACCCACCAGTTAAGAACCAGTGCCGCACAGTGTACAGTTTTTGAATTCATGAAATATTTTTCTTGGAAACACAATTTACTCCACACACAAACTCACGACTGCATGTCACCTCAAAGACATGCTCGTTTACCACATAGCAATTACTACTAAGTAATTATTGCGGTCTCCTAATTTACGGACAGCTAGAACTATTAGACGCAGAGCGCGAATGAGAGAGAATATAACACAGAACAGACAAAACATCACTTGATTTCCCTTTTATTTTTCACTCGCTGTTTGCCCCTGACTTTCATCTTCCTTTCGGTAAAAAGAGATCTCCACACTCAAAAAGCAGTGCAGGGATGAAACTTGGTAATTGCCAGTAATGCTGTCCTCATCAGGTGGCTAATTAACAGTAATATGGCTCGTGTTAGTCTGCTAGCATCCACACAGCCCCTGCGTTCGGGCGATCGTGGAGAGGAGGGAGAACACTGCTGATGCGTTCGGCCCGGGGGTCGCCCAGTCCGTGTTTTATGCGCACTTAATCCCTCCCCCGGGAACGCAGAGGCCCTCCGTAATCTTGAGCTCCTTACCGTGGAAGTCGGGGCCAGAGAATGTTACGTTCGACTTAGATTTGAAAAAGACTCAGAGACGAATCATTCATCTCTGACAGATGACGTTTAACCTGTCACCGGGAGTTTAAATGCTGTCAGCCTCCGAGCGCACTGTTGTGGTACATTTAAGAGCTGTCAAACAGTCTTATTACAGAGTAAAGGTAGACTCTTGACACGACACATCAGACTCTTTCTCTGAGCCTTGTCCCACGCTTCTCCGTCTCAGAGCACACTGCCGGAGGGAAGCGCTCTCACAATGAAAGACTGCTCGCTCTCTTTCGCTCTCTTTGGAAGTCTCTGAGGTGACAGACAGTGTTGGTGCATCTCCACTCGTTCCATTGTGCGGAGTGTGATGAAGGCTCGTCGGGTGAATGCGAGGTGCTATTTCACATGTTCAATATTACCATTTTAACTTCAACCTAGGTGAATTAGCGCCTTGTCACTCAGCAACGCAAATTCTGGTTTCAAAGAGCAATTAATTGTAAAAGCTGTTGTCAAGCCCACTGGATGGTACCTGTTGCTCTCCTCCAGCAGCTGTGCAATCTCTAAAAATATTTTTCCTGACGCTAATTTACTCCGATATCAACTTTGGCGGAGCTGAAAGCTTTTGAAAGGCCTCGTAATTTCACTCTCTTTCACTCCTGTCACGTACCTTGCTGACGTACAGTACAGTAGGCTTCGCCGTTTCCAGCAGGGAGAAAAAGAACGAGTGGTCGCTGAATGAAGGATCGGGTTCCAGTATGACAACAAAGGCAGAGAAATATTCAATGCTAATGACAGCAAAACAATTATGCTATTCATAATATTAGACGGAAAGAAAGATCTTGTTAGAGAAAACCTTGGGAGAGGAGAATATGAAGTGTTCTCACTGGCACAGTAATCACGGCATGCTTCCATTATTTTTATTCCCCCGTAGCCCACTATAGTTTGCATTTAATGACAGAAACCCTTAAGCTAATACTTAATAGATTTGCTCCTAGACCCAGAGTTTTTTTTTTTCTTTCCCCTCACATATTTGATCTTATTTCTTTGTTTTTGTTTTGTTTTGTTTTCTCCGACTTTGTTCAATTGGAGGTATTCCTCGTAGCTGTGCTGCTTGCGTTCCCCAGGTGCCCTCAGATGTGACGATCTGCTCTCAGAGGGATTGTACCGGCAGAACAACACTTCCTGCCTGCGCAAGGGCACACCTCACACACGCAGTATAATGATCATGCTTACACACAGCGTATGACATACACTCCAAACGTAATGAGAGAATATGCCCCGACTCTGGCTGGCAGGCGCTGGAGTTAAAAAAAGAAAAAAAGCACAAGTATGTCAACTTTTATTTGCTCCTTTATTCCACATCAATGGCAAACAACGCGCTAAAGTTAATAAAACAAATACAGAAAACACAGTCTGGCTGAGGCAACAGGGGTGTGTTTTGAGAGGTCGTGTAGCAATTACAGACGAATCTGTCGGAATCTTTCACGTACTTCTAGTTGCTGCGTGAAAGAAGAGCCAGGTCCAATAAGCCACATTTGATTTAGACTTCAAATAAACAGGGTGGAAGCAAAGTTCCTGCAAATAGAAGGAGTGGAGGAGCAACATAAAAGAAAAGCGTCGCATGAGAAATAAGCCCACATTATACCATTAGCTGTTAAAAAATGCACTTAATTCCTCTGTAGAGATGGAAATAAATCGCACGAGCTCGAGCATTGTTCCATGCAAATCCCATCGAATGGATTTAAGATGGCGTATTGTTTATTAGGGAAATATGGGGGGAGGTAGGAGAGCTGCTGTTCTAATTGCAGTAATTTAATCAGGATTAGAAAGGTTACCTGGATGAGGCGACAGCGCAAGGACACAGATGCATGTGGAAAGTAAAAATGCACATTTCGCGTCACTCATGTTGTCTTTTGTGTTAACGAATTGACGCTGCATTTTGCGCCGCCACTCTTCTGTGGATAAATAAACAGAATGTTCCATTGTTTCCCTCTCTCCCCCTCATCTCTCTCTCTCTCTATTTCTATGTGTGTTACTCTCTCTCTCTCTCTCTCTCTCTCTTTCTCTCTCTCCCAAGCCTTGCTAAATAGGAAGCAAAGAGAATCCATTTTAATCAGATTAATAACTTGGTTGATCACATATAACCTAATTTTCATTCAGTGCTGCCCTTGTCCGCTGAGTCATATACGGAATGACCTTTGTGTCGCCACTGCAACCATAAAGCACAGTAAGTGCCATTGTGCTGTCAAAAAAAGCTGAAGATGTTTTACATCACCGGAAAAATTTCATCTGTCATTTTTTTCTACAAATGCGATGCCCCTTCCACAAAAGGCCACCTTCCAATTGAGGGCCATTAGGTCGGGACTCGAGTTTCCTAGGGCTTGGGAGATGGGAACAACTTTCCTCCTGCATTCACAGTAATATGAATCGTCCTTTTAAAACAGATATGGTTACATATTAGTTTTGAAAGGTACAGTAACTGCTTCAGCTTTAGCTGTCTGCAACAGTAGGCCTTTTGTGTCCGCCAGAACTCAATAAGTGGCCTGTGATCCCATTTTAGCTCTCTC
Organism: Enteromius radiatus; assembly: GCA_032357445.1. NCBI lineage: Eukaryota > Metazoa > Chordata > Actinopteri > Cypriniformes > Cyprinidae > Enteromius > Enteromius radiatus. The sequence continues at coordinate 19,381,798 of JAUCMS010000127.1, forward strand.
TCGCACACTATTACACACTGCCTGCGTGGAGAATATTGTGATTCGAGCGCATTTGAGGCTGAATGATGGCTGATGACAGTTACGAGGCAAAGTCTGAAATCAAGCTCACCTTTTGCCTGCTTCTGTTTGTTCTCGAGTGGTGTTTCTGTTACTTTCAGAAGTTATTTTCTATTCCTTCATCAAGATAAATCTCAGCCTTGATTTACTGGTATGATTAGCAGTTTCAAAGGAAATCTGCTGAGATTTAATTATACACAGAAAGAAAAAAAAAAAAGGAGAGTGAGAGAGTCATGGACACACACACACACACATGCATAGGCTTTCAGTCACACAGCTCCACGCACACAAACAGGAAATATGAATAAAATATTTATGAAGTGGGCTAACGACTGCATGCACCCATATGTTTCAGCCTAACAGCAGTTTACAGGCAGTTCTAATGTGATGAGTTTCCACTGAAGCAAAGAACACTGATTTACAAATTATATAGAACACAAAGAGGAAAGACAATGATAATAATTATTCATATTAATACATTTTATTAAACATTTTGCTCCAGCAGTTTTGAAAACAATTCTTGCATTTATCCGTGATAACCGCCATTATTCTTTCTTTTGATTAGTGAACGAAATTCCCTGCATTTATGTAACAAGTTCTTTGTTTCTTTGCACTTCCTTTTGAAAAACTTGTTTTGTTGTTTAATTATCAGTTCTGGAGTCGCACACCACTAGAGGATGAATTCTCGGCATGATTCATTGGGCAGCAATTCTTGTAAAATCAGGCCTAGCGTGCCTGTTTCCAGAAAATGTAAGAACTTTATGGGTTATAGGTTTTATGAAAGCCAGCATGCAAAAAATAGGAGGAGGGGGGATTAATCTGAGGATTAGCACCATACTTTAAGATAAATCTTTTTTAATATGAAACCTCATCCCCACTTATTCCGGCCAATCATTCTTTTTGCAGACTTTAGATTACATATTGTGTCTTTTTTTTCTGCACTCAGTTTAAGAACACAGCTTTTTCTTTTTTCTTTTTTTCTTCTTTTTTGACAATCTCCGCTCCACAAACACATTCTTCATGCTGTAAAACTCAGAACAATGGATGAGCACATAGCTGTGCACATTAATGCTTCTGTAAATGGAAAGACAGAGAGAGAGAGAAAGAAAACAGATAAGCAGAGCTTGGCTGCCCCCTCCTATCCATGTCATCCGTCTATCTATCTATCCTTCCCCATGGAAAAAACAAGGGATGAAAAAAAAAAACAATAAAAAGCTAACCAAATCTCTCCTCCTCATCGTTAAATCCTGGCTGATCAGAATGCGCCAGACCCTAACCAACAAACATCATAGTCTGTCTCCAGTCCCTAATTGACTGCACAAGGATTGGTCACACTTTTTAAGTAGCATTTCGTAATGGATTTCCATGTTGGTTGCGCTTTTAACTGGCGCTTCAAATGGAAGGCAAAATGTCTCTTTATTATCAAAAACAACAGTTCTTTCTCTCCCCTCGTTCTCCCTTTTTTCAGTAAAGATGATATCAGCCACCTCCCTGTTTGTATTTTTTTATTTATTTATTTTTTGTGCAAGGTCAACCCAGGCTGACAGTTGACAAACGATCTCAAGATGGCCACATCATCTGTCCTGTAATTTTTTGGGGGGAGAAAACGATAAGATGAATGCCATGTATCATGTTTCTTTTTTTTTTTCCTCTCTTTCCCTCGCTCGATTTTACGCTCAAATCTCTTATCGGCTTACGAAAAGGACTGTTAAGCAGGTGAAACAGCGTTTCGTTCATGCTTGAAAGTTGTCGCCGCTCTCTCACAGGCCCGAGACCGGTTCAAATCTCTCCGATCTGGACTTATCCTGTTTCTGCATCTTGGCACGGTGCAGGGATTCAGTATTATAGACAAGCTGGTCATCAGATGGGAGTTGGGTTTATTTCTGTGTCTCTTTCCTCTCCCCCCCTCCGTTCCCCCTCCCCTCTCGCTGGCGTCTCATCCAAGTTATGTCTCATTTTTTCTACTGGACAGCTCCGACAGAATGCCCGAGAACTCGATGTCCTTGAGAACAGAACAACTTTTCAGTCTAATACTTTGATTGATTATTTGTTGTTTTTTTTTCCCTGTTGTTGTTGTTGTTCTCTTGCTTTTCTGTGACCGTCTTCTTAATTTTTCTCTTCCCGAGATCATTATTCGTATTTATGCCGAAATCGTTAGGGAGGGGGAGAGGCTTCAACTTCAACAATGACGGCCACTTTGACAAAACACAGAGTATGTTTTTAATTACCTGGATTTTTTAATGTTGTTGTCATCTCACAGAAAATACTGCTCTTGTTCTGATGTTCCTATTATGTTCTCATTTGAATGTCTGCTCTCTGCAGGAAGTCCAACCCCCCTCCCCACCCCGCATCACTTCCAGCAGCCCTCCAGTGTTCACCATTTCTAGTTTTTCATTATGCCTAATTGCATTAAGAGACATATCATAGTGGAGCGAGAGAGAGGTAGAGATGAGGTGTCATCGCTTTCTAAAACACAATTAGGTAACACCTCATCAGGGGCTCTGCCTGCCTGCGGTTGACAGGTGCGTGAACGTTAGCAGCGGCGGTGTTGGTGGTGCACGGGCCACTGTGCGTGCTTGACAACTGCTCGTCAAACGGATGACAGGCGCTTTCCTGAGAGCCCGATCGGCGCCACAATCGATACTCGATGAGGTGTGGCAAGTGAACCCAGTGTTTGAGAAGGGGGTCCTTAACGCTAATGAAGCCGTTTCATGTGCGTCTTCCCTCTCTGTTTACTTCAAATTTTTCATCTGACAAAATGAAACAACTGCTTGTTAATTTGAGAAACAACATTCAGCAACTTTTATCAAAACCGGGAGAACAGGGAGATGCTGGGAAGCAGTGGTGCAGAAGTTTTAGCGGGGTTTTGTTTTGTTTTGTTTTTTCCACCTTGTTCTTTTCGTGGAAGAAAAAATAATGTACTGCTGAAGCACCACAGATTGTCATTGTGAACGTGTTTCTTTTTCATCTAAAACATGATGACGATGATGATGACCAGAATGATGATGATGATTAATGAGAGTGATGGCAATGATTACACACATACAGGAAGAGTGTTTAGCGTGTCAGCCATCTGCCTGATTAAAAACTCATCTTTATCGTAGTATCCTCTCACACGGCCTGGACAGAAACAGATGAAGCAGATAGAAAAAAAAAAAAAAAAAAAAAAAACAGATGCGCAACATGATCATGTTTCAATTGACACCTTAAGAAGAATTATGTACCGGGTTCATTATAAAGGTATCCAGCCTGATGCGGCATATTTGCTCTTGCGTTTTGCTCTGAATGCACTATTGGATATTGCACCTTAGAGCTGACACTCGGAGACAAATCCTGGAGAAGAAAAGTAATGATCACATATAAATATCAATATGAAAGTAAGAGTCAGTGCTAAAGAAGACGTATAGCTATTGATGTTTGAATAACGGTAGTGTCAGGCGATGAAGAAGAGAGAGGTGGAAAATAAGAAGGGAAAATATAATGCATTCGTTTTTCAGAAGGACAAAAAAAAAAGAGACAGAAACGGTTAATCGAAAACACTCCAGAGGCATAAGAATCAAGCTGAGGCCGAGATAAAAACATAACCGCTCTCTATGCCTCGTGAACAAAACCATAAATAAATATATAATCAGTTAGCATTATGCAGGTTTGCTCTGAGAGGCATTATCTGTCTGACGTTGCCTTCTCAAGTAAAAGAACATTTGACAGTGCAAGTCCCTGATGAAAAAAAGAGAGAGAAAGTTATGACTTCAAAAGTGTTTACTCACCATGTTTTTTAATTTGTCTGGGCATATGCAGTTTATTTGCATTTCAAATACGCATATTTGAAGCAGGTGGTTTAAATGCCAAGATGCGAATTGATGACAATCACCTCTACCATAAGCGTCAAGGGAGCTGTACTCGCGGCTGACATTAAAACTAAACGAACAGCAGCTAAACAAACACATCGAAATAGAACTCTGTTACCAGCCGCCCCACGCGAGTGACACCCCCCAGCCCCCCACCCCAAACCCGCTCGCATCCTCTCCACCCGCACTTATATTTTAATATTCATGTACATTTAAATATCAGCGGCGTATATAGCTGCGTACTTGAGCGGTGTCAGACCGAGGAGAGAGAGAGAGAGAGAACGTAAATACCTCACATTTGGGTGCACATAAATCTATTCATCCGTGAACGCCGTCAAATACCCCCCCCCCTCCCCTCCTCCCCCTTCCTGGCCGTCGGTTCCATCGCTTCCATATTCATTTTTGTAATTTACAGCAAATCCAATAGCTGTCAATCACAAATTAAAAACTCCAAATTTACAACGAGGAGGAAACAGCTGCTTCTACATTTACAGCAAGACCACTCTAAAATATTAAAGACATGTCACCCAGCTCTGTGCAGCCCTACATCTGCGGCCATCTGTTTTCTATTAAAACATTACACCAAAAAACGCTGCTATTTCCATGCTTTTAGATCAGCACAGGAAAGCGAGACTGACAGTGTAAAACCTCCTGACGTGCTTAGCTTTTATCAACGGCCCTTTCAAAAGTGTCAGAATAAAAGGCTTTGAGTGGCACCCGATGTATTTGCACAAGTCGCAGACAGAGCGGAGGTCATATTTTAAGGGCCTAGTTGACGGCGAACAATGCCGGAATATCTTAAACAAGCCGATCTGCTGCTTTTCTTGTCGTTTTCTCACTCGCTCGGCCCTTCCTCGTGTGAAGCAAAGAGCGGGTGTTGAAAAGAAATACGTTAAACCGAGTGATTCGATGACATTCGAGGCATCAGCGGTGCGGCGAGAGAGCGAGAAGGAGAGCTTTTGAAAAGCGACGCTGAAATATTCTGTTACGGCGGAGCGGAGAAGAATTACAGTCAGTGTCAAAGGTAAACAATTACAACATTCTGAGTCACTTTTTGGAGTCGGGGCAAAAGAAGATCATTGCTCCCTCTCTAATAGGTAATTTCCTTTGTCTTCAGAGCTGTATTTCACATGTTGCCTTCCACGGGGTGGTCCCCTCAAAAGAAAAAAACAGAGGAACGAAAGAAAGAAAAGAAAGGAACGAACGTGTGCTTGGCGCATGCATCAGAATTTCAGATGAGACGTTTTGTTCGCCATCTCGAACTGCCAACACAGAACAGTTTGTTGGTGGTATGTGGAAAGAAAGCCTGTTTGGCAGACAAAAAAGGGAAACTTTTCAACTTCAGGCTGCATGTAGAATGTTATTGTCTGAGGGAAACAACATGAAAGGACACTTAATTTCAGATCAAATTCACAACGATATCTGCCGTTCAAGTTGTTAGAATATCCTTGTTCTCCCCATGACAGAGATTCAGTGATTAACAAGCTCGCTGTTTTTCTCTCACCCACCATTTAAAGGAAAAAACCCAGAGCTCCCGCTGCTCCGAGCGACATCTCTCCCCTCGCCGCCGTCTCTTCCTTCCTCTCCTCCTCTTGTCATCTATGGCAGGAGTCACAGGTGTGTGACAATAATTACACATACACTCAGAAAAATAATGTCATTTCTCTCCATTTAATAAGTTAGCAGTAAAATGCAGAGGGGGAGCGCACAGGGAGAGCAGGCTTAAATCTTATCTGATACCCGGGCCCCTAACTCAATCATATGGCTCTTAAGAACAGGACACGGGCAGCTGGGGCTCACTAATATGCATGCAATATGTGTGTAAAACGATACGCTTTAATTTTGAGCCCACTTTAAGAAGCAACAAAATCTGTTTATACGTGAGACATTTAAAAAGAGGGAGGAAAAAAATAAAGCTATTTAACTCCCTCGTTCCCGCCAAGCTGTGACATCTGTTTAGTCTTTTCTTCATCCCTCTGCTCCGAACGCTCAATCCCAGGAAGACGGAGTTTTTAAAAACCCACTTTTCCTGCCTGCTGTTTATGCTAAAACTCAGCTCTTTGAATCTGCGGAAACACAAGTTAAGAAAATGATGATTGCACACGTTTATCTCTTTTCCTCTTATTAGATGAACTTTGCTGCTTTTTGATTTCAGTTTTTCCTCGCAGGCCATCAGAAACACTTCCTGTTGGTACTCTAATTGTGAATTAAGGCCCGTTCACACCAAGAGAATAGTGCATGTACGAAAATAGTCAAGTCCACACTATAACGCCAATGACATTTTTCCAGTTGACGAATGCTAAAATCAGCCATAAAATCAGAATTTTGTTTTAAAGATCTCAAGCAAGTGGCAGATTACATATTTGCGTGTGTTTAGAATAAACAGAACGGTATCGTTCTGGATGCTAATAATTATCTTTATAGTTATCGTTTTTTGTGTCGAACACATGTTGTTTCCTCAACATGTGTTCGCAATAACATTTTCATCCATATTTCAATCTGAACAATTTAACACGCTTCATTTTTAGCAAATAAACAGAAGTTTCCTGCCGTTATTTGAAGGGGCGCTGACTCGCGTATGCAAGTCAAGGGAATGGTAATTGGTTGAATGAGGCTGCTGGTGTGCATGCGTATATATGTGTCGCCACTGGGCTCTCCCAGAAAGCAGGAAGTGTGAGGGAGAAGAGGGGCCTTTGGGGGGAGGAATATGGGGAGGAGGAGGAGGAGGAGGAGAAGAGAGAGAGGAAGGGGGTTAAACTTCAAAAAGCCTCTGACACATGCTGCCGCTGGCCCTGACCACTCCACAGATGCTTTTGTTCATTGCTTCTCTCTCAGTTCCCCCTCACTCTCATTCATTCCCTGTGTCTTTGGTGATACGCGCCGAGTGCAGATATCAAAGTCGCACTGTCTGTTAAGACTTCAAACTGGGGCCCCGTCCGTCAACCCCAATCATATCTGTGCCCCGCTCGCAGACTGGAGTGGAATATTTGATCTGTCCTCTTCAGGAGGATCAACAATCAGACGTGAGGGGGTGGGGGGGTTGTTAGGACTCGGACGTTTGAGAAGGGGGGTGAAACGGCCCACTTCACTGCACTTCAGTCGCACTACAAAGAGTCGAGCCACGGACGCTAAAGGGATAAAGAGAGCTTTGCTCTTCAGGATCTCACGCCGTCGCTTTTTACCAGCGTTTGACATCTGCTGTGAGACCGGCACTGAGGAGATAGAGGTCCTTACTGTACGGAGACATTTACTGAGTTCTTTTTGTGGTCGTTGTGGTTTGCTTGTACTTTAAGAAGCCCGCAGCGCAGATTATTATGGCATCTGATGGCATTATCCCGGGCCTGTCCATCTGTCCATCCAGTTATGACTATTAATAACCCCAGACATGTGTCACATAGTACACTTAGTTCTTAAATCCCTCGTCTGTGAGATCAGACTGCATAATTACCTATCCCATTAGAGTGTGAGACTCTGGACCCTGCATGCTCACACTGACCTGAGCAGGAACAGCTGGGGCGATGCGCTTTAAAAAAAAGTCATCATTTATGTCGTTCCCAAACTGTATGAGTTGTCTTACCTCTGGGGAACACTAAAGAAGATATTTTTTCACTAGATGCTGACTTTCATTGCACAGTCTTAAAAATATATTCTTCAGTAAGTTATACAGCACAGAATTTTCATGTTTGGGTGACCTTTCTTGTTCCTTTTGAGTCCTTCATTGAAAGAAGCCCATTGTGTTTCTGTGAGGTATATTAATTCATTTAAAATGTGACTCATTTAATAACGGCAAAGAGAAACTTTAAATCTCACAGATTATAAAATGAAATCCTTCAGCATGTGCTGTGATCCTTACGAGCGATGCCAGCCTGTGATTGGCTCTCTGTCCATCAGCAGAGATGTTCCTGCTTCCTGCACGTGCAGAGGGGTTCAGTTCCTGTCCTTCCGTGCAGAGCGCCAGAGGGCGGAGAGAGTGTACTAGGAATCAGCCCATCACACTAACTCTTTTTTCCATTCCTAATCACTCCATTTAAAGCCAGAGGTGAGAGGCCCGACTGACTCACACATACGCACCTGCTCTAATCAGCCCTATATCCCTTAAGAGGGCCTGTCGGTACCCACCTGTGTTTGTGAGTGTGGTGTGTTTTTAGACTGATGAGTCTGTTTGTGGAATGACCACTTGCTATCAGTAATTGGTGTTGTTCCCTGTGGGTTTGATAATTCTCACACCCTCTATCTCAACACTGGCTTCACATTCTATGGATGAATGATATGTGAAAGCATGTGTCAATCTCAGTGTGTGGCACTTTCTATAAATATGGAAGTCTTTAGTGTGCCGTGGAAGAAATTAGATGTTCAAAATTCCATTTTCTTTTGTCCTATGAGAACTATTAGAAATGTTTAGAATAGATGTTTAGAGAACTAACTTTCAACTGACCAACATTATGTTTGGTTTTGTCCTCTTACCTATGTCATTTATAATAATAATAAGTTTTCCTTCATCCATGTCGCAATGCTGAAAGAGCCGTAATGGAATTGTAATAAAACGGCTCTTTTTCTTCTAATAAAATAATCAAACTAATATTTGATTTATTGCCAGTTATAAAGTGTAATCAATACCTGCAAAACTATATTTTGTCTCATAACCTTAGTTTTATTTTTAATGTAATATTCAGTTCTGTTAAATGTGATTTACATTTTAATGTAATTTAATTGTTATATTTATGTAATATTTTTGCTAGAAAACTGTAAAACACAAATCAAAAATGTTAATTTAATAGATTTAATGTTTTTCATTTTGAAATATATTCTTTCTTTCTTTGTAAACAAATAAATGTAAACCTCAAAATAAATAAATAAAAACGAATATAAACCATGTTTTGAGGCTTAGTCCTTAGGCTTAACATTTTTCTAAAAAAGGATTAACTTTTTTTTCTAATCGTTACGCATCTACTTTAAATGCCCATTTATTGAATATAACATATTGTACTGATTTTGTGTAAAGTGCTGATTTATCTATCTATTTATCTATAATTTAATTATTGCTTCCATAGGGCATTAAAATACTGTATTAACCAGTCAAACTTTTCAACTCAGTTTAGAGGACAGAAGCATTGTTCTACAGTATGTATAATTTGTGCTGAAAACACACTCCCTGATGAGCATCTATTTATGTATTTCACTATACAGACTTTGTTCATGCACACTGGACACCTAATTAACAGAAGGATGCAAACCCCATCATAGAAGGGGAGCGAGAGACAGAAAAGGACAGATATAAGAGAGAATGAGAGGAAACGTGTGCAGGTCATAAAATGGGCTTTTCTTTCAGCCACTTACTTCTGGCCTGCAATAGTATAGTGTGCAAAAAAAAAAAAAGGAAAGGAGCGGGACCAGTTATCTTGCGATTTTTCCCCAAGCCCTGTGACGCGGCTAAGTGAGCCTCAACTGACCAGAAATGATTTGCCTCTGTCTGTTAAACACGTAATGGAGTCATTTAACTAGTCAAATTAGAAGCTGCAGAGATGCCGCATGCTTCATTACTGGGTTCCAATGGGCACCATTTTACATTTACGTCAGGAATGATTTCAGGGCAAATTAATGTTTTTATTGTCTTACACAAATACACCCCCCAAGTCATAAAAGAGCAGCTCCCCCTACAGGTCACTCAGTATAATTGACTGAAACTATAGTGCAGAGGACAGTGTGGACAAGAATAGAGCCTCTCCGGTACACATGGTATTGTTTTCATTCATTGTTTTATCTTAATGATGTACGTTTTAGCACTTTAAAAATTATACAAACCCGACCGAATTAATTGATCACCACAAAGAGTAACGTAATGGAAACCCAGTGTGCAGAGACGTAGTTTGATGTGGGGGACAGAGCTCTGGAACTTGTTAGAGGATTTGGACATTTGTGATTACAGACAAGACCCAGGCCTACTCTGCCCTGCCCCACAGTGTTGTTTGATGCGTGTGGAGTCCTGTTCAATATTTGTCTTCCTGTGTATGGAGGCAGGGAGGTGGGTGTTACCACAGAGTCATTTGTCCGTTACTGACACACTGTTTAAAATGGCTTTTGCGAGATTTTTTTTCCCCCCTCTTTTGATTATTTTTGACGTGTTATTTTGGTATGGTTTTGCTATGGACTTTATATAATGAATACAAACATACCCAGACTGTTTATCTTCATCAAGAACAAAGCAGTTTTGTATATCAGAACTAGTTTCATTTTTCATAGCGTGTGCAGGTTGAGTAATAGTTTTCCTTCATCCATGTCGCAATGCTGAAAGAGCCGTAATGGAATTGTAATAAAACGGCTCTTTTTCTTCTGTCCGACTTACTTGATTGCCATCTCACTCCTCCTTTCTGTCCGTCCATCTTCAGCCATCATAGCAATTAGATATTGACACACAACGCACAATGCGACTGACACACATAGCAATGGCTCTTTGTGGAAAAATAGAGGATGAGAGAGAGAGAGAAAGAAAAATAGAGAGTGCCCCTCCTTACAGCCCCTGTTGTGCTTGACACTCTGTCGATATGGTTTCACCCAAACACTGCGTTTGATCCACTCTCTAGGCTGGCAGACTTTGAGGAAAAGAGCTGCTGTTTGCTCTGTGATACACAGCTATACGCAAGTGTCATTTCTGTGGCGCTCGCGTGTGTGTGTATGGAGACCCACAAACAGCCACGTCGCTCCCAGTGCTGCCTGGCTGTGATAACCCCGTTGTGAACCTTTCTTTCCATCACTCCACTTTATAAGCTCTAACATACACTCCTTATGCTCTTGCGCTTGCTCTTAAGATCTCTGCTACAAAGCTAACATGAGAGGATGATGTCCAGCATCTGATCACAGACCCTGTGTCAGCTACCACTGCATTTATTGACTGAAATAAAGGAATAGCGTAGATTGCTGATTTTTCTGTGTCACTAGTATTCAAAGGGTGAAATTATTAAATATTCATTGCGATATATGATGGCTATTATTTAGTTATTTACAGTAATTCTTAATTTTGTTTGAATTTTACAGTAGTATGAGAATTAATTCAGTATCTATAAAGTGAATTTAGCATTAGCATTTATGTTCTTGACTAGGCACTTTCATCAATAATTCAAAAATCTGCTCTATAAAAAACATTGTTATTTGTTTGGTTGTTTATTGATTTATTTAGCTTATTTAAATTTATTTGCTTAACCTTAATTATCTCTAACCTTAATTTCTATGTTATGTTTTATTTTTATTTTTTATCCATAAAAATAAATGATATGCAGTTCTATTATTATGATTATTTTTTTTATTTATTCGTTCATTTAGCACGTGTTACAAAAATAGCTTGATTTTGTATTTTTTGGCAATTAACATGGAAAAATGTAATAGAAAAACCGGAACAAATGTTTATTTGTGTTTAAAGGAGAACTACAGAATTAAATAAAGATGTTTATGTGACTACTTTTGTTTAGTTTTTTGTTAACAGACCTAAACGATGGAGTTATTTTATTAAAATAAATAAATAAATAATAATACATAAATAAGTAAAATAGAGTATGAATAAATAAATGGACGAACAAACTAAATATGGGATTTGAATATAATGATCATTTACCAATTTTTATTATTTGCCAATCACGTAAAAATAGTTCACATTATTAGTGAAAATGTCTTGCATTTCACAATCTTAGAGGAAATGTGAAAGGTGTAATTTTTGAAAATGTGTTTTTTATTAATTAAAACAAGCTAATATTTACAATGACTTGCATGCTTGAACAGCATATCACAATTAAGCTGTTATATGATATTAAATGGAAAAATAAAAAAGTGGGTTAATCCCACTTTAAATGGAAGAATGCAGGCATGTATTTAAAATGAGCTTTTCTCATTGAATTTGTGTCTATCATATAAAAGGGGAAACTAAAGTGCACCATGTTCATGGAAATCGCCTTTAGCATTTTCCTCTCTATTTTCCACTATTAAAACAAGACAAATAGAAGTCAAAGAACCCTCCATCTCTCGTCTGCCTTTGTGTCATTATTTCCTCCCTTTCTATCTTTCGTTTTTTATGCTGTCTGCTATTTATTTATTGATCATCTGACTGGCTGGTTATCTTTGCATGTTGGGCAGTTATAGATGAATGCACAAAGCATTTCAATCTGAACAAGAGATCATTGTGCATTGTGGGTCCTCCCACGTTCTTTGGTCTTGTATTGTAGAAGGGGAGGGGGGTCGAAATCAGAACAAACGCTGCCATTTCCTGTCATCCCCGAGCTCTGGCCATTGAGTGGCTGCGAAAACAAACGTGGGAGTGTTACTGATAACATAAAAATATTATCCGGCTCCTGTTGTCGACCGCTATAGTACCTTTGAGAATAGCTATTAGAGCAGAGACAGTGGGTCCTGACTGTGACTATAGATCAGGTGATGATGTACAGTAAAGAGCGAGTTTATACCATGGGTCGACACATAACTGGGGCAAGGCTTTGATTTCGGGACTCGATAAAGACACAAACAAACACTTGTCTCGGAGTTCTCAAGACTTCTCAGGTTCCTTGCTCTGTCTATCAGTGTGTTATCTGAAGCCCAGGTTAAGTATCATAATCTGGCAGTGACCTGTTTATAACGCTGCTTTTCTGTCTTTATCATTTAATGGAGTTTAAATATGAACATTATCCCATGATACTATTCATAGAGCGGATGCAAAATCAAGGGAGAAAAGAAGAACAGAACAATGCTACAAAAGTACTGTTAAAAGACACACAGATCGTGGTGTAGAATTGTTCGTTTTGGTTCATTTGAGGCAGCGCCGTCCATTATTCGAGCTTGTGAAGTGCTGTGAACCTGAAGTCTCTGACAGATTGTGTGGTGGAGAGCCATGTCAGCAGGAAGGGTTACAGCCTGGACACACCAACACATCCAGAAGGTTCTCCACAGGACTCTGACGGACCGCAAATGCTGGAATAGCTTTCCAGGGTTCCAGTGGACCTCAGAGATCAAACGAAGCAGCGGGAGTGTGAGAGAACGAGAGAGAGAGAGAGAAAGAGAGGGTTGTTCGGGAGGGGGGAAGAAGACGGGATCGTGAAAGACTGCTAGACTGGGAGAGAGATACAGGGGTAATGACATTTCCCTGACAGGGGTGCAGAGTGATACTCTGAGTTTTCTCTCTCATCCATTCGCTGCCGGTGGGTGGATCCAGGGCCAAACCCAATGGTTCCCACAATCCAGCTTTCTGAAAAGATTCATAATTACTCTTAAGAAGGTAATAGTGTCAAATGAATGCCTGCAGGAACAAAGGATCTTATTATGCTTGCTTGTCAGTGTGTATGTGTGTGTGTTTGTGGGTGCGTGTGAACTTTCATGTGTATATCAGCCATCTATTGCTATTTTGTCTAGAAGAATAGCACGCAGTAGATGATGGGAAAGGGAAAGGAAATGCAGTGTAGTTTTACCAGGCCATCAAAGACCTCTTGTGTTTATTTGGGGTCTGTGTGTCTTACAATTGTTTTAATTTTTTTTTTTTCCCCTTTGTAGTCCAGCAGAGTTCACAATGACTGCTCTAGTCTCTCTCTCTCACACACACACACACACACACACACACACGTCTGAGAGTCGAGAGAAGTCTTCTTATTGGAAAATCTTTCAATAAATCAATGTGACTTTAAACACATTTCCCCCGTGACACCCCTGACCTGATAAGAACTCCACTAATCTCTTTTGAGGCTGTCAGAGTGCTTTGAACAAAATCTAGTTCGCATCTATCAGCAAGGTTATTTGTCAATGACTTATAATCCTAGGTAAATTTCACTGGTTTTATATTAGAGGCGGCTAAGGGTTCTCATGTCTGAAGTTTCTCAGGCTTGGGAAAAAGGAGGAGACCAAAAGTGGAACAAAAAGAATGTTATGGATCTGCCTGCCAAAAACAATGAGAGCAGAGAAAAGTGAGGAAAAGCAGATAATTGTTGCGATTGTACAGAAATGTTAAACAGAAAGGATCTTTATTCGCTCGTTGCTTTGGCTTATTTTACTTGATACAGTTGTATTATTATTTTTATTTACGTATTTGCCATTACTGTTTTCACGTGCTCGCATTTATGTGCACTCAAAAATGATGTGGCTCTCGAGAGAACGAGCGGTGGATCGTTCAGGCGAAAGCTGGGAGCTATCTGCAGCGAGTCGAGGCCTACTGGGTAATTTATGAAGTCTCAATTAGACAAGCACACAAAGTAATGATTCTCAAAAGCGCTTTGTCCAGCACATGGCGTATTAGATGCTGTCCATGCTTATTAGACCTGCCTCCCGAACTTCATAAACAGCATTCTCAGATGAATTATTAATAACACATTTGAGAGACTTACTGTTCCTTGACTGCCCATGGAAGCAGCTATTTAGGTTGAAATAGACTAAAAAGCATTTGTAATTGATAAAATTGCCATATCTAAACAGAAGAGGTCTTTAAGGGTGTGAAGTGGATTTCCAGAAGCGAAAGTGCTGTTTTTTTTTTCCCCCCCTCTGCTATTGTCTGCATAAATAGTCATATTCTTGTTTCCATGGATAAATGCTTTCATATCTGCCAACTCATGTTTGGTCTTTACAGAGAACGTTAGATCTTCTGTTGTTTACAGGTTGTGTCAAAAACTAAAAAGCCTTGCCTTAAGTGCTTACACTGCACATAAATAGTTTGACATTTCATATTCAACAGCGTTTTACTTGCGCTAGTAAATAAATAAAAGGTAAACAAAGGCTTTGTTTCTGGTGCGCATATAACCCTGAATCTCGATACTCTCGTGTTCTGTGTTTAATGATCTCAGGTGTATTTTCGCATTGAATTCCCATGATTATATATATCTATTAGATGGAATAATACCAGGCTTTTATGTCATTCTGATGTCATTCGTGTTTGTTTCTTCTAATGGCATCATTAGGTTGGCATGATTAGGCACTTGTGTGTGACGGAAACACATTACTGTTTATTAAAGACATGAGTGGTCTGTTGAAACCAACAACACCAACACTTCTCACTGTTCGCCTTTGTGAGGTGTGTATGAATTTCTTTAGCATAAATCTGGCTCTTTATTCAACTGTATATACTCTCAGAGTTCAAGGCATGGCCACAATAAAAATCAAAAGATGTTAGAAAAATAAAATAATGACATTTAATTAGTTAATAATTTGCACACCATACTATATTACAGTCATTTATAGTTAGCATTCCTACATGATCATACTCCATATTTTCCATACATTTTATGTAGAAGATTTATGCAGTACTGGATGAAAATATGCAGACATCCTGTTTAAATGAACATGTTTGGTTGTTTCAGCTACACTCGTTACTAGCAGGTGCACAAAATCCAGGATACAGCCGTGCAATCTCCTCTGACAAACAGACTCCCTTTGGGGAAAAGTCTGGTGTGAAAGAACTTGATTTGCCTGCACAAAGCATGAATCCCATTGAAGACCACTGGGATGAATTGTAACAGCGACTGCAAGCAAGTCACTAGGTCTGCACGGGATTAAATCCCTGTTTCCTTGTTCCAGTATATAGTGGAAAGCTTTATATTGCATTACGTTTAATTATTTTGTGAGCACATAGATTCCTGTAGAAATGTTACTTGAGCACAAATCAGCATATTAGAATGATTTCAGAAGGATCATGTGACACTAAAGACTTGAGCATACCAGCATTCTTTCATTAAAAGCATAAAAAAAAACCTTACTGGCCATAACTTTTTAACGGTGGTGGTGTGTGTATATGTATGCATTGTTTTTTCAGTATTGTAGGACATGCAATGTATGTCTGGGGAAAAGAAAGATAAAAAGTCTTGCTTTTTGAAGGACATTGTGATTGCCAAATAGGAAGAACATGATGGTTTAATTAAAAACACCTTGACTTGAAAGCAAACACAAACACTTAAAAACTAAAAAAAGGACTGTAGTTAATTAAAGCAATCCCTTGGCTCAAAAATTCTTAACACACTGCTCTCACACACACACAAAAGTGGGCTTTTCCAACACCAACCACCTCTCTTTAACAGAGGAAATGGCTTTCACCAATTCCACAATCCGTCAATCAAACTCCCATATTTTACAATCACCTGAGAGAAGGAGCTCTCATCTGTGTGACAGTGAAGCTGCAAATCTTGCGCTCTTAAATCTCTCTCTATTTAGCTCGCTCCCTTGCTTTGCTGTTCTCAAACCCAAGCGCTCACCTCTTGGCCCCGCTGAAGAAACATCTGCGTGCTGTGTGGGGCAGAGGGGCTGTTTTGGCCGCCGCTCGCGCACATATGCAGAAAAATAGAAATGTAAATAAGAGCAGATTCATAAATACTGCTGTCTTAATTGAGACCCAGTAAGAGTAAGTAGCAGATGTTAGAGCAGGAACTGTTGAATCATCAGAGACCGGTGGGGAAGCAGGCAAAATCATATTTAAAAAAAAAAAACACTCAGCCAGGTGCTGGTGATTTTCCTGCACTGCAATCCATGAAATGCGCCGCGCATGCATGGATGTGTGTGTCACGTATGGATTAGGATTCGTTTCCTTCCTCTAAAAACAAACAAAAAAGGTCTGCAAATGTGGAGAAAAATAGAAGTGACTCCGGAGGTGCCTGGAGTCAAAACTGCGTCGTGTGTGCGAGAATAAAGAGCTGTTAAGACAGAACTATCAGCGCTTAAGCTGCGACACACTCGCGCTCTCTCATCTCCGTCCAAACTCCAAAATGAACACAGGGAGACGCAAACCTAGTTTTCTATCACATGTCAGATGCAGCAAAAGCCTGTCAGCCTACATTCCCACTTAAAACATCCAAATCTCTCTCTTTTCTTCTCTTACGAGAGACTGTTGCTTGATCTGAGGAGAGTATGTACTAGCTGCTCGCTTGTGTGGGACCGCTCTCATGATTTCCTTCCCCCCTGGAAAACGCGGTGTGTGGATGTCAGGTTCCCTCTGATAGCTGCTGTGTTGGGACTGCTGGGAAACCAGAGAGAAGGTGGCACTGACAGGTCCCGCCGAGCAGGATAAAAGGACTTGTTCTGTTTCTACATTCTCTCACTCGCTCGTTCTCTCCCTTTCTCTTTTCATTCTCTCTATTTCACAACATATAAAGTGACTGACAGCGTGGCACTAAAGGGACCTCGTCTGGAGCTGTCTGACTGACTCAGACGCAGCGTTCGGCGGTGCGCTCCCTCGACTGAGCGGTGCGACGTCGCACAAAATTAGTAAGCGAGAGCGGTGCGGTGCGCGATGCTTGCGCGAATAATAGCGCCGCTAGCTCCAGGGACCCCCGACTCTTCTAGATTAGGACTCACAATTAATACAACACATACGCGAGACAGAGAGAGAGAGAGAGGCCTGCTGAACACGATCCTATAGGAACATCTCAGACACTGAATGTTTATGAATGAGGCTGCTTCTGTTGGTCTCCTTTGTGGTGAGCTTAAGAAGTTTTTTTTTTGCTCATTTTCTTACAGCACATAAAATGCTCTGTTTGTTTCCTGCTACTCATTGTTTTTGTGTACGCCATGTAGGAAGCAGTTGTGACAAAAGCAGAACTTTGCATTCATGTGTTTGTGTGGGTCGTGCGAAAATCAGAACTGAAGAATTAGCTGCTTTCGAATTCAAGAGTGTGGTTTTTAATTAAATTGGCCACACCCCACAGGAAATTGAATAAATTTAATTTACTAAATTGTAACTCAAAAGATAAAAGCATGAGTAATGCATTCTGAAAATGTTTATAAAATTTTAAAGTTAAAAACAATATATATATATATATATATATATATACTTTTTTTACATTTTATAAAATAAAATAGATATTATTGCATTATATTATATAATTTATATATATTTATATTATATATAAATTAGAAATTTTCTGTCTGTCTGTTTGAAAAACTTTCAAACATTTTTAAGATTTATATTGAACTTTCAATTAAAAATTACAATCATATGAATTTTTCTGAATTTTATTTAATTAAAATTTCTTTCTTTTTTTTTTATCAAATTGCAGTTGCATTCTGCAGCCACGTTTGCTACCTCAATCCAAATTCAGGAATTTGAATCAAAATTTCTAAATATTTTAGATTTTCGGTTCAATTGAAATGGCACACAAACCTTATACAGCGTGTGTGTGTGTGTGTGCACGCATATGTGTGTGTGTTTGGCTTATAAGCAAGCCATGCAAAATAAAAAGCGTGATTCATTCTCCAATCGTCCTGATGAACAAAAAATGACCTCATGTCTTCCTGTTGTCAAACAAAAGATTCTTTTTAAAAACGCACAAGGGGGGGGTTTGCACATGAAGCAAAGAATTTAAAACAACGTAACCCAAATCTCATCAGAGGGAAATGTGAGGCGCACACATTTAAGAGAAACAGACAATGACAACTTTTACCAGCAGCCTTGCCTCGACCTTGTTAGTGGGGCACTCTGGTAATCTGCGCTTAATGATTTTTCTCTTTTCTCCCTCGCCCTCCCTTCACCTCTCCCTCATTCTTCCTCCTTTCTCTCTTTTACATTAGACCACAGCTTGAGCTTGAACCGCAGAGTGTCACAGTCATTTAAGACGCAGCCCTAACGTTTTTTTCCTCCTCACATTCCGACGCCATTATGTTACATTGTTGCAGAATAAAGAGCCGTATTATGTTCCAGCAGTAAAGGGCACAAGTGGACTGAGTTTTTATCTGCTGAACGAATCAATCAGGATTATGTCAGTTGAAAAGAATCACAGACAGCAGTCGCCAGCGGACGAGGCCCGAGTGTGTGCGCGCATTTCGGAGGTCTACGTAAATATGCGTATGAGAAGAACGTATTTGTTATTGAATACTAGCGGTTGTTGAGTGAAGTGTCATTTCTGCCACAAGAGCTCTGTTTTATTTTACACTGTTCTCTCACAGTCGAAGGATTGTGAGGACGCTAATTATCATTTCAGCAGAAATGATTAGGAGATCAAATGGAGATCGAATGCCATTTCCTTCCATTAATGCGGGGGGTTTAGTGCGGCTGTCATGCCGTGGCCATCGCCGGGCCTGTGGGAAAAAGACTGAGGGAAGAATGGGGAGAGGCTTAGAGCGGGGCGGGGCTTGGCCGATGGGAATATTCATAGCAACAGTCAACAGAAACAGAGAGATGACCTCTGGAGAGACCGAAAGATTGTCCGGAGTCCGGAAGAAACATTCAAATCTGGTTAAATCGGTTCCTAAAACGTGTCTGCCATGTTTGTCCCCACTCAACATGCCTCACGTGCCGGGGGCGGAGGTCGTGGTCTGACGGTCGCAACCCCCCCTCATAACCTGTTAGTGAATGAGCACACAAGTGAGCAGCCATGAAAAGACCACAGTGTAGTCGGACAAATTGCTCCTCTGAATCCCCGTCAGTACGAGCAAAGAGATTTGTATTGCGGTAGTGGTAAAATTGTAGATATTGTTTAAATATCCTCTCTTCGCTTTGCTTGAAATGGATGATGGAAAATTTTAAAGTGCTGCATAGCCATTTGTATTGTATTTATGTATTGCAAAAAAAGGTAATAGATCAAGCACATTCCATTATCCCCTTATAAGATCATTAGCAAATATAATTAGATATGAAAAGAAAGTAATTTGGGTTAGAGAGGGAGAAAAGCGCTATCAGGCACAGAAGACAGATTGCAACATCAGTGTTTGGCTTTAAATTGCTCAGTGGAGGTAGTATCAGTGTGAGAATCTCTGCCCCAGAAATAGACTGAGTCAGAGAGCAAGACACATCCACATCCCAGCCCTCCGTTTTCTCCGGAGTTGAGAGCTACTGCCTCATTTCCTTTTCTTGAGTCTGGTTTCTCTCACTCTGGTTAATACGTGCAAGACAAACAGTTTTGGTGTCATTCTCTATCATCTGAGGCAGGTTTACTCGCTGCCTAGTCATCCGGCGGAGTAACAAACATGTTGTTTGTTTACCTTCACAGTCGTCCTTTCCTCGCGGTGCATTTTAACATGAAAAAAGCAGAGGACTTTTTCAAGTGTGCCACATGCACGAGGTCGCCTGCTTCTTTGTGCTCCTCCGTATACTTATCTAAAGGCAATCTGAACCCACACAAGCGCCGAACGTACAATTCTGCCGTTTCCTCCAGAAACACTGGGTTCCTTTTACTTTCCTCTGAGGGGAGAGGAGGGGGCTGGTGTGCGACGATTCTTCTAGTCTTTGTGAATCACTACAAATGGTATTCATAAACATCCTGTATTCATTAAAACCTTCTAAAAATATGATTTGGGTGCACTTCCTTGCGTTCGGCCCGCTTATATGTGTGTTTGCGTGTGTGTGTATATTCGCACGCTGACTCGTATTTACATATTTATAAATACTGGGCTGTACAATGAGGTCTACCTTTGCCAAAAACAACTCTTTTCCAGCAGCACCGGATGCCTGGGAGAGAACAAAGCCACCCTCCGTGGCAGAATGTGCAGTGTGTGTTGTGTTTGTGTTCAGCAGGAGGTGATGGCGAACCACATCACTAACATCTAGACTTCATTCACATCGCAAAAAAAGAGACTTTCAGACTACCAAAAACAGCTGAACTCGAGTTTTTCTTTTATACAGAGGATATTGCAAATGGCCTAAGCACTTAGTCGCTACCTGATGTGGTAAAAGTATCAGTCAAGAGGCCATGTGCAAAATAAATGTACCCTACTCCTTTCCATAATGCATGTTCTGCCTTATCTGATTGCTTAAACATGTATTCAATAGTTCAGAAATTCATATCCTCACATTTTCCTCCAATTAAATGACCCCTGTTCTCAGGAAACCCAAAACGAGCGGGCCTTTGAAACACAAATATACACTAAGTAGATTTCATGGTAAAAATAGAATACCTGAGGGAGGCCAGGGTATAAAGCGGCCCAGTGTTTTAGATGGGAGCGCTCTTCGCCTTAACTCTGTGGTCCGGGAATAATAAGAAGCAGTTAGGAAATGTCAGGACTTTGACTCCAGACAGCCTCTCTTTTCCCCAAGTGTGCTGGCCCTTGTTAACTGAGCTCGCTTCCAGCCTTGTGCTGTGCTATTGTTCTGTCTGCTTTTTCATTTAGCCGTTCTGTTAAGCATGACACATGTATTAACATAAGATGGATCCTGGAGCTATGTGTCCTCTTACCATATGTCTTGTATTACTTTCCAGGGCCCTCTCTTGTCTCACATTGAACGCGTATTATCAGACTTGAGCAGTAGAGGGCGCCACATTTTCTTGGTTCTGATTCAGTGGTGGGCAATTTAAAGTTTTAAACCCATGAAGTAATAATATCGATCATGCAAAAATGATTGCACCTGAAGGCAAGGAAAACGAATGCTTGGACAAACAAAGGCCTCACGATTCAGCCTGTGAGAAAACAGACCGATAACAACATAATTTGACAGGCCAGAGTATGATAAAGATTTCTAGGGTGTTGAAATAATTAAGCAATCACTCCACATGCGGACAGGGAGACTTCAAAATTGATCAGAACAGGAGGAGAACAAAAGTTGCGAGGATCATAAAGTTGGTGTGCTAGTCTCCAGATCGCAGTGGCAGTTGTTTGGGGAAAAGAAATGGCGTCCTTAAATAATAACATTCCAGGTGGCTTAGTTAATGAAGAGTGAAAATCAAATATGGGGCGGAATCTGTAACTCATTACCAGAACTTTCTTTAAGAGGAAGTCACGAAGAGCACTGGCCCCTGGGAGACCAGGCGTTTTTAAAACTGGAGAATGTAATTTATTATCATTATGATTATGATTATCTTAATTTCCACATGGACACAAAAAAAAAAATGCCATCAGACAGCTGTAGAGCTGTGACCGCAGTATAGTCTTTAAAACCACTGCCAATCACTTCAGATTTAATAAATAACAACCACTTTATCTGTGGATTAACATGAAATATCAGCAGGTTAAAGGAAAATGACATTGAGTAACAAGATCTTATTTTCAACGTGGATTGCTAATACGGAGGCTTGTACTGCCATCTCCTGGACAAACTGTGCACTGCATCCTTCAGCCTGAGCCGTTGAGAGAAACCATTGGTTTGAATTGCTGATATAAATATAAATAAAGATGCACTTTTTAAAAGCACAATCAAATTATATAAATAAATAGTACAGTACAAATAGTAGAAATTATAAAATAGTACATTTTACAATTATTAATGGTGTAGACATGAGATGAAGGCTCCAGACACAAATAGCGAATAGAGAAAATGTGTGATAACTATATATGTGTGTGTTTTGTTGTTGTTTTTGTTTTTTTTTGTACAAGAACAATTTGTATCTGAAAACACAAAAGTGGTTAATAATTTTTTCTTAATCGCTATCAACAATTTCCGAAGCGTCTGACATCTGAATGGAAAGTGTGTCTGTTAAAGAAGTGCACGCCTCAGATGTGCACATAATGCAAAGCAAGTGGGCGTCAGCGTTATTGCTCTTTGCCAAATCTAAATGACGACGTTTTATTCCATTATTAGCGGGGAACTGACTCCTCGTTTCATTTCCATAACATTTCTTGCGAGAGCACACTCAAATAAATGCATGTTTTAATTTCATTTTGTCATTTTCATAGAGGCACTTTAAAAAAGAACACGACTCGGAAATGCACTCTGTAGATTTTATTGCCAAATAATTTTCTTAGGGGTTGTAGAGGGAATTAAACAACATTTATATTATTTAGTTCAAACGGCGATAGCACATAAATAGAGAAAAAAAAGCAGTAAGCATTTTCACCGGATTCAAACTTCAGCAGTAATTGCACAAGTGCAATGTTCAGAGAGTTATTGTCTTTATATTAGAAGGCTTTATATATTTATATTTTTATATTAGAGCTGGAAGTAGTCTGAAAGTATTCAAATTGCCCTCCTCCCATATCTAACATTTTATCTAATAATTCGCAAGATGTGTTTTCTTTAGTGCCATTAGAGGTTAACGGTACATATGAATGGAGAGGTTTATAGCCGACACACACACACACACACACATAAACACAAAGGCATTACAGTGGTCGTTCATTTCTTTACAAATGCACCCTAAATCATATTTTTTGTATTGTAATAACTGCTTTGAAATCATAATTAAGTGATCAAAAGAAAATGTGTTTTTTTTTTTTCCTTTTAATAATTATTGTTGTTAAAAAACCTTGATCAAGGGCATCAAAGTATGTACATTTTGCTAACACTTAAGTGGACCTTAAATTACCGGGACTCTTTATAAAACACAATTAAGTCATTACTGATGGTCATAGTCATCATCACAGGCTAACGAGAGTTCTTTGGGTTTCATGTCCTTGAAGTGTTACCAAAATCCCAGATGCCAATTTAAAATGAATCACAACAAACATAATAATATGATTTGATTCGACTCTCCTCTTTTTTTTCTGTTAATAATGGTCTGTCAAAGTTGTATGCATTTGTGTGAAAGAAAGAGAGAAAGAGAGAGAGGAAGGACACAGGCGGTGGTGTTAATCTGCGTTTGTTCTCTTAACCGTAGTTCATCTGTGGGCAGAAGAAGAGGCGTCCCGACGATTTGGCCCTGCTCTTACCCCTGAACATAGCCTAACTGACACAGAGATGCAGGACTAATCAGAAACTAACATCACCTCCCCCTACTGGACTGAGCGGCCAAGAGCAGGCGGCGGAAAAAGAGGAAGAGGATTCTGACTATGAAGGACATTATCTTATCAAAAGCATTATTTAATGTAAAAGACTTCAAGAGAGAGAGAAAAAAAAAAGACTAATAACATGGACAGCTCAGATGGTTTCCTGCACGAGCGTTCTCACTGGATGAAGGAGAGAAGATTTGTTGATGTTTAGTGAGCTGGAAACAAGGAAAAAAAAAAAAAAAGATTTTTTGCTTCCTGTGTTTTATGTGTCTTGAAACCTCCCTTGTGTAGCTGATAAATACTTTCTGTGTTTTTAATTGCTTTTTTGACCTAGTGAGGAAACTTTGAAGTGCTTGTCCCTCAGAGCAACACATTCCTTGAACCAAGATGGCGGCCAGTTGCCAGTCTCACAATGAGAGAGCAAGAAACTGAACAGACTTCCCTCTCTCTCTCTCTCTCCCTCTCTGTCTCTCTCTCTCTTTCTCTCTCTGTCGGTGTTTCTCTCACTGCCCACTTAACCAGTGTTATTGTCTGAGGCTCCCGTTCCTCTGGACGTTTGGACCAACCCGCTACGCGTTTGGAGACCAAGCACACTCTTGTGGAAAAAAGAAACTCCTTTGTAATCAGCACACTCTCAGCAGTCGGCGCCTGGACGTCAAAAAGCAGAAGAACGACAATCCAGTACTTTCAGGAAACGAGAACGCCGCGTTTTAAAACAAAAGGGAAGCTACGTCTTTTTCTTCGAGAACTGGTCACGTGATGTGTTTGCGAGAGCTGAACTCCGCCGTAGCATTCGAGACAAAAACCAGCCGAGGTGACAGAAGAACTAGTTTACACCGAGCGTGTCTGAGGAGACGGCACGAGCCACGGAGACTTGCTAACGTGCAGCCTGCAGAAATCAAACAGAAACGCAGCCCCTAACCCTACACGCTTTGATCTCAGTCTTGCTCACTTCAAGTACTCTGGTTATGAGATTGTGTTTGTAATATACTGCCACCAATCAGTGTTGCAAAGTGTTACTGACTACTGAAATGGTTTGATGTATTCAATTATTAAAGAAAAAGAAAAAAAGAAAAGAAACGTGCAAACAAGAAACAAGTATTGTCTAGCCATAGATACAGTCATGCGTTGTTGCATTTACAAAGCTAGCTGTTTTAGAGTGTAGGTATTAGATTGGAGTTTTCTTCTCTAGTACTGTAATTTTTGCCTTTCACCTTTGTAAAATACCAATAACATTAAAAGAAAAGGAAAAAAAAGAAAGATCGACAATCTTCTTCTGTTGCTGCAAGCGTATAAATCCATATATATACCCATGCCTCATGCAAGCAAATACAAACCGAGGGGGGGGGGGGGGGGGGGGGGGGGGGGGGGGGGGGGGGGGGGGGGGGGGGGGGGGGGGGGGGGGGGGGGGGGGG
>JAUCMS010000127.1:19409158-19433815 GCA_032357445.1 Enteromius radiatus
TTTTTGTGTCTTCTTTTTATTTATAACACTCATACACACATACATGTTATATATATACACACATATACATTGTTAGTTGATGATACCTAATGAATTAATGTTGATGAATGTAACCTTATTCTAAGCATTTTTTTCCCTGCTATATGTTTGTTTTTACAACCATGACTGCTTGGACAGGTAGAAAAATAAATAATTAAATAATAAAAGTATTTATTATTTGTATAAAAAAATAAAATCAAAATTAAGCTCATTTATGCCACATACAGTAAGCTGTCTTGAATGAAAAGACAGAAAATTTAGGGTGAATATATATATATATAGCCTATATATATAGGCTATATATATTTTATTTTAATTTTATTTTTACATGCATTGTAGTTACAATTTAAAGAAAAAATATGGTGATTTTTTAGTCGCTATTCCAAGGTATCAAAATAGTAGCTATGTATTTAAGATATACTGATATGTTGTGTGTTTAAGAAATTGTACCCTTACATATTATAAAATATATTTCGGCGCATTAGTGTCACTCCATCTTGTCATGGTGTCATATTTGTGCGAGTGTGTATATGTAGCTGATGTGTTTAAGAAGGCAGCGTGGTTGGGTTGTAGCCAGGCAGATGGTGACCTGCGCTTGAACTTCTCTTCTCTCTCATTTGTTCAGCTGGCTTTCATTTGGCCAGCAAGCAGGCTTCATACTATTGCAAACGCATTTCCTTATTCAGACCACCAGATGGAGGTATAAATCAACTTATAGCGCCATTGCTGCCGGTGGAGGCTTAACACACATCTTGTACACCAACACACGACACATAAAAGATTACACTCAAGAAATGGATATTACCACAGTAAATCTTGATAGAAATGATGTGAGAGTTTGTGGCACACATTTTAATACTCAAACCTTATATTTTTGTTCTGCCATTAAGTCAGTCACATGCTTATAGCCTGTTTATATAGTAGCATATCTTGTCATTAGGGCCAACTAAATGATATCTGAAAGAGAAAGACATTGTCTGCGGAGAGAATTGCACTCCATTTCCATTTTCAATCTGCAGTCAATCTGTAATCAATCTTATCAGACGTTCTTTGACAGGCTTTTCACATTTTTACACATTTTTGCGCACTCTTCCTCTCTCATTTACACGCACGCAGACAACAGTCATCTGTCACCATTCGAGAGCTCTCTGTGCGTCTGGATACACACCGTGTCATAATGCTCATCATCGGCGAGCACATACAGTCTCGCACACATACACATGCAACTTAACAAGGGTGTGCGTGTGTGCGTGCGTGTGTGTGTGTGTTTGCTCAGCTCTCAGGCAGGGTCTTATGAATCGATGATCATGTGGTATAAGAGAGATAGATGGCTCGGAGCTCCATCTTGTCTTCTCTAATTGTAAAATATTAGTTACATTAGAGTGTGTTGGGTGATTAATGGAACTTATTTGGAGGTGGCCCTTCCTGGCCCTCCCCCCCCACCGCCAAAGCCTTCTCCACTGACTCCTTCGAACTGAGGAGGATTTTTCTTACAGCAGACAAATAGGTCCTGGGGACAAAACAGAAAGAGGGAAGATGGAGAAGGGAAATTCAAGAGAAAGAGATGGAAAGAGTTGTAACACAAGAGCAGGTTAATTTATTCGATTTTATATGTATTTCCAGGTAGCTTACATGCCAACTTTCACATATTATGTTTGCACTGAGTCGCCTTCATCGATATTTCTATGTCTGCATGGGAATAGATCAGTATTGGTGTATATAAAAGCTGACTGGAAATGTTATTGATACCTGAGCAGAGGAGCACTTAGGTCCAGAACTGATGCTCGGCCCTGCTCCTCGGCCATTAGAAAGACATGGATCATGTTATAGCCAGCAGAACATCACCTGCTGACCCAGAGCTGGAGATTCATCCACACACACCTTCATCCTCCAGGCTTGGTCCCTATCCGTGTATATTTGTCTGCTTTGTCCTGGGCTTGTGGGAAAAGGAATGTCTGGATTGTTTTTTTTTTTAATGTGGAGGCCTCGAGGAGCAGTGGTCTGATAGATCATGGTATTCTAACTATTATTCACAAAGTTGTAAATAAAAGCTTGGAAGGCAGATGAGCATTCAATCTTGTCAAGCACAATACAGTGTTATATAAACAACTTCTTCTTGAAATGTTATACACTCGCTTTCATTAAATATATAGAAATTAACTCTTAATGTAAAATGTTAATAGTTCTAGAAACTACATTTGAAAGCAGCTATTTGTTTTCTCAAACAACTATGGTAAAAATTTAAACTTTAGGGGTGAACTCTTTGTTTTCTTCTATTAATAGTTACATTTTTATTTGTATATTTCATTACATTTTTATGACTGTACTACTTTTTTACTAAACATATTAATACTATATTAATTCCACAAAATATACCATGTTTATAATAATACAATAACAAGAATATGGTAATCACAAAATTATGCAGAGGATAGCATTTCAACGCTTTTGGAGGTTTTGCTCATTTATTTCTAATAGCTTTAGCCTCCGTCATTGAAATTGTATCTAAGACATCTTTGACATTGCAGCTATCATTATCTTTGTCAATTAAATTGATTTGTTAACTTAACTGAGTCAGATGCAATTAAACCACATGTATACAAAGGCTGATTTTATGGCCCGGTTTCACAAACAGTGCATAGACAAAACCTGGGTTAGGCCATAGTTCAATTAGGACATTTAAGTAATTATTAACGTGCAAAAAAAAAAAAAAAAAGCATAACTAGTGTGCTTTTTGAGACAAAACAAAGGCACTGATATGTTTTAAGATCAGTCAGTGCAAGTAATGTTCAGCTCAGACTTAAATTTTAGTCTAGGACTAGGCTTAAACCAGGGGTATATCTCATTGTTAAGGTGGTACAGCAATGCATATAAATAGGTGAAAAGCTCTATAATGTGAATAATTACACTTAATGGGATATACAAAACATATGCTCAGACACAGCCACATGTTAAGATTATGAAGGATGAACGTTAATCCACATTAGATATCAGACAATAGAAGTATATTTTTAATTAATTTTTAAAGAATGAATATATTGTAATATAGTAATGTAATACTGTAATATCTTGCTTTGAGACAGCTATTTTTATTTCTTTTATTGTATTTCTTTTCATATAGACATGATCATTGCTGACTCACAAACAACACAAAAGCAAGTGTAACTTTTAAAGGGAAAACGGCTGTTTGAAATGATTTATTATAAATTAAATTTAAACCTGAAATTACACAAGCTATTTTTTTACAGTACACCAGGCTAAACTGGTAAACAAATACTCAAGCTGTCTTTTATTTGAGCAGAAATTAGAGGATTTCATTTTAAAGCTTTGAACGTTATCAGTACTGCTCCATATATTGAGTGTTATTATTATCCCTGCTCTCCTGCACATTTCAAAGTGCTGATTCCTTCACTCAGCCATGCCACAGTTCTTTTTTTTTCTTTTCTTTTTTTTGTAAGGGCCAATTCTGCTTTTTATTCAATGTGACCACTTGCAGAGTGAAAGTAGTCAGGTACGAGCTGGTCTCTTTTCTCTCTCCTTTGCACAAACACACAGACGGCACACTCGCACACACTCGTAGACATTTATTATGTGTCTGTCATGACAGCTCAGCACTAGAATGTGCAGCAATATGCTCTATAGGGAGAGAGAGAAGGAGAGAAGTGAGCAGTACTGCAGATGAGTACTCATGAACTTTTCCTCCCCTGGCCACACAGATACCCACACACAGATACACAGTCCTGCTGAGACTGCCTGACACATCGCTCTCATCACATGATGTATATACTGCCTTTTACCCCTGAGCCTTTCTAACTCTTGACCAATTGCGGGGCTCCATGCAGGCCCTTGCCAGCACCTCTCATGCACTGTCAGTGAAGGAAGTGGTATATTATCCCAAAAATCCTTCCATGAAACTTTCTGCACACAGTTACTCAGACATGTCCATGTGGAAAAACAAAACGAAATGCTCTGGAACACATCAAAGAATTCCATTTGTTCAGAAAAGAGAGAAATGAAGCCAAGTAAGGAAGATTGAAAAGAGATATAGTGGCAGGCAGACTGGGAAATGTATAGCAGAGAAACAGAGAGAGTATTAAGAGGTACGTCTGCTGCAGCAGTTTGTAATCTAGTTCAGTGTTTAACATGGGAGCTGCTTCCCCGGTGGAGCTTTTAAAGTTTGCTTTTGATACATACAAATCCAAGTTTTTCCGCATTGTTTTTTTCCCAGAGAGCCAGCATCAGTTCTCCAAACTGAGAAGCGATTTCCATTAGAGTTGCATTTGCTCGTTTCTTTCAGACTGAGAAATATTTTGACTAGACGCTCATTAACAGTCCAAACTCTTTTTTTTTTTTTATCTGTGTGGAAATCTCTTGATATTTATGAGAATGCATTTAAAGTTTATAATGATAAAAGTTAGCTATGATATCATAAGTGAGCACAGTGCAGGTGTAAAGATGTTCAGCTTGATGCCTGTCTGTTGTAGCGGCGTCTTTATACTTGCTTTGTGTTTACCGAATCAGAGCGAGTGGATCTGAAGGTGTGATGTCGGTTTTAGTGTGGAATCTTCCTCAGCAGGGTTTTTGGAGCAGGTGGGGAGAGATAGTGCGTGGCGCACTAACGTTGTGGAGGGATTTGGGTGTTTGGAAGCTCTCTTTGCTGAGTAATCTCCCAGCCTTTACAACACGCAGGTTATTACTTGCCGACAGATGGTACATCACTTTTTACTGCTCACACCTTCTGTGGCTTGCGTTCTCCCCAGACACACACTCCCTCTGTTTTTCTTTATCTTTTCCTTCTCTTCCATATAGGTGACACTCAAACACAGACACACACACACACAGAAGGAAAGTTTCCAGATATAAGATATAAGCAAATGGATATGCAACACTTGCTGCACAGAGCAGGAAAAAAAAAAAAAAAAACTGGCCCCAAAACATACACGTATTGTCAATGTGCATCTATGTAAGTGGTGAGGTTTTTCCAGTGACCCTTACATGCTACATCAGTGACATTCTTTATGCAGCAGTCATTGAACAGTTGAAAAATCATTTGAGAACACAAACAAAAGAGACTGGTTGCCTCAGAATGCACCTAGTTCCCTGCTGTATAGTAGGCCTACATGAAAAAAAAAAAAAAAAGATTAATTTAATTGAATACATTTAAGTCCTTGAAATTAACTTATTTTAGCTACATTTAAATAAAAATGTTGTTGAATAACTATTTTTTCTTTTTTTTCAGTGTAGGTGCAAAAACGTAGTATCTCTGAAATCACAATAGTATGCAATTTTGGACATAGTGTCTTTATGAGAGAGTCATTGAATGATTCTTTTTAACAGATTTATTTAAAATCCCTAATTTAATTATTTATGAGTGAGTCAATGAATCATTCTTTCATTCAACATATGGTTAACACTTAAGTTTGATACTTTAGACATTCTACTAACAGTAACTTTGAAACTACATTTAAACTATCAGTCATTAGAGTATTAGTAGATTGTCTGTAGAGTATATAAAATAAAATGTAACCCTGATATGTTTAAAAATACATTGATTTGCTCAGGAGCCACCCTGTAGTGTCATTGGTTTATTTTCATTGCTGACCCAAAATTAAAAGTATTGTTTGTCTCAAAATGTAACTCATTATTAACTTCTGTTTGTTGATCTGTTGTATAAATACAATGTGATATGTATTTTTGTTGTAAATACCATAATAGTCTCTTGCTTGTGACATGAAGTGTTTAACCAGTGACTTTGTTCATATCTAAAGTGTGAGTTAAAAGGATATGAGTGTTTAAACTCTTAATCGCCCATAGAGCGGAAGTCTCTCTCTCTCCTTTAGTATGCCTATCTCGCTTGTTCTCAGGTTTGAGTTACTCACAGTGAGCATCTGAAAGTCATTAGAGGCTCTGCAGTCTGTCAGGTGCCAGCCCATACACACACACACACACACAAACAAACATCCCAACATGCTATATACATGCAGTATCCTCGTCACACAAAGCCACACACATGCTTAAACAGTCATTTATGACATGCTCATGAGCTATTATTTTTTCAAAGACATGCCACGCACACACAGGGACACATGCTCGAGTGTGTAAACACACACACACATAGTAAAAGTGCTGAAGCCCTGCAGGTTCTTTCTGCTGCGTGGGGCAAGGGATTCGTCATGTGCTGATGAGCTGTTATAATAATATATGAGCAAATCACAAGCATTCTGCAAATTAATCATTTTTCCTCCTCAACACCCTTCTCCCGCTCTTTCTCTGTCACACACACATACACACTCTTTGTTGCTGAGCGTTGGAGAGGGTGACTTCTCGCAGACAGACAGAGGTGAGAGGCAGCACTCTTTCACAGATGGTAGCTCTGGCATCAGATGGAATTTATATAAGACTGATTTTGATTACATGCCAAAGCACCTCCATTTCTGCGTGAGTGTGTGTGTGTGTGTGTATTTGTGTAGAGGAGCTTGTGTCTGCTTGCTTACATACCATAAGCGTACTGTTCAAACACATCTTGTTGTTTTTTACAATGTATGTGTGATAAGAAAAGGAGAATGAAAAAAAGAGTGTGAGAGAGCAAGAACACGAGGCACCACAAGAGGGAGCATTAGACATGTCTTCAGAGGACGGAGATGAAAAATATACAAACTAGATACAATAGATGTTAAAAGAGTGTATCTAGAACAGAGAAAACAAGTGAACTGATTCAATAAATGCAGTCCTTTTGTTTATTTTTGATCTGTTTTCATTTTGGAATGATGGACGACAGGAAGGACAATGATGGAGTGATATTAGGAAATCTGCAGGAAGTGGGTGTTGTCATCGGTTCTCCCTCCTCCTCTTCTTCTTCGCCCTCTGATCTCCACATATGAGGCCTTCAGGGGTTAATTAGGCAGGCGTGATAATGGCACACTGCTGAAAATAATAGAACTCTTTCTCTCTTTTTCTCTCTCTATTTTGAGACAATGTTAGAAAATGATGGAAAGGGGTTAGAGAAAAACATAAGGGAAAAGATAAAAATCACCTGTCATTTCCATATGTTGTTTTACAAAGCTTATAGTACATATAGATGTACAAATGTGTTCTTGTGTGGTTTTTGGCCACATAACATTCAAAAGATTTATTGGCCATCGGTAACAAGTACACTGGAATTTTTACTCACTCAGGACTCACAGTTGCGGGAAAAAGAGAGAAAAAAAATGTGGAAAGGATTGACACATACTGGAGAGAAAGAGAAGGAGAAGGGAGAAATAAAATTCTTCATACTAGTTCATGTCACTTGGCACCTCAATTGCAGTAGATGTGAATCACTGGGGAGCTTTGAAAAGAAGAATGAGAGAAAGCAAGCAAACAAACAAGAATGAAAAAGAAAGATGCCACCATTGTCGATATATACAGTATATAGTGGCTTATATACTGTATTAATAAATCATTTTCTACCTTTATTGTCCCTGTATTACTGTACCTGGAAGTATGAATACACATAAACACTTGCTTGTACTCACATATTTCTCTTTAAGTCTATTTAACATTATAATTAATACACTCTATCACTAATTAACATCTTTTTCTATTTTAATTAAGACAATATTTAACCCATTTTTAATTCTTTATCTACGTTAATCCTATAAAAACCACCTGACGATGCTAAAATAAGAAAGAGAGATGAATGTGCTGTGAGCACTCAAAAACAAACATGCTTTAGCTTTCTAGCATGGCACCCACACTATGACACACTGTAATCTTTGTACATAAAATCTTCAGCTCTGCTCCTTCTTCTCTTGTCATTTAGAAGCTTGCAGCAACAAGCCAAAATTGCCCCAATTAGTTTCTAAGTAATCGGGGCAACTATTATGGGAAACATTTTGAGAGGGGCTCAATGTGTACAGCCTTTTTGATATAAGAAAAATGTGCCCTGCCACAGAACACCCCTCGAAATATGATTCATTGTTGCCAATTATTTTAACCGCCAAATAGGCACCCTGAAGGGGCAGTATTATCTCACTTTGAAAAGGGAAGCTGGAGGAAGCTTTCTGGATGAATATGGAGTGCTGTGACGGAGGTTACATGTCAATAGGCTTTCTTCTTTTGTGTTTCTTTCTGAGCCCTGTTAATCATTTACCTGTGGTCCTGTCACGGCCACAGTGAGTGTGGTGCCGTCCTCTCCATATTCCTCCTTATTTGTGTCTATCTCTTTCTGTTTATCCTGAAAATTGATTGAAAACCGCTCCATTCTCTAACCACTTGGACCAGCCCCCTTTGCCTAAACATTTCCTGTTTCAGGAAAAGAGATGAGATAGGGAAGAAGAAAAGATAGAAGAAGAAAAGCAAAAGAAAGATGACTTACAGTTGGTGACGCTAGTTCACTCTAAGTATAAAGTGGCATGAGAATATGCTGCCTCTCAGACTTAGCACAATGTAAGGGAGTGTGAAATTAAAGTGCGTATGAATGAAACGGCTGGGATTGTGCGTCGCCGGCTTGCTTATCAGGCAACTGGAACATCGAAAGCTCTAAAAACTTGTAGCAATCCCCTTTGTAGCAGACATTGTAGTATTCGAAAGCCGCTGAGACTCCAAAGCCAAACACAAAGTGCTTATAAATCCTCCTTTTTTGTGCCACACATGCATATGCAAGCGGACGACTTTACGCACGCTTATTTTGAGGATGCGCACATTTTTCACGTTGCGTCACGGCTACACCTTTAATGCAGTCGCTTTACATTCTCCGCACCAACACAGCTGCTATTTTAAACCGCCATGTTAATTTGATTTAGTGCTTTTCAAATTGAATTGAGAAAAATGGAGAGCAAATGTACTGTTATTAATGTTCTAAAGTAGCGTGTAGCTGAAAGTGCCTGGCTTTGCTCTAAGTGGATGGGCCCGATAAGAGAGCCAGATATGATAGGCACGTAATCTGCATTCCTCAAACAGACTTGTGTGGGCTATTAAGGGCCATTGTGTACAATGCACCGATGATCAGATCCAATCTCTTAAACAGTTGTACTTGCTCTAAGCTGAAAAGAGCACTTTCGAACTTCTGTAGGATACCGCACAAAGAAAACGTCTTCATCTGAACAGCAGAGATTGTCCACAGACGGATCGAGGAAATGCTTTTGATAGTTACTGATGAATCAGATGATTAAACGTCCGTCTTGTGCTGATTGTAACCAAATACTACACACAAGTGTTATCAAGGCCCACTGATTAAAATCAGGCACAGAATGTTGAAGTTCTTTGATGGAAAGTGTTTGGCATGTGTAACAGGCTTTATTGATATTGTACAGGATGATAATGTTGTCGGTTTCTTTCCCAGGTCATGGAGGTCAAAGGCCATTCCAGTGCCGCTACTGTCCTTACAGCGCCTCTCAGAAAGGTAACCTGAAGACCCACGTCCTGTGTGTTCACCGCATGCCCTTCGACAACAGCCAGTACCCCGACCGGCGCTTCAAACGCTCCCGTATAGACTCTGATGTCTCCGGGAACTCAGAAGACGGGAATCTTTCCTCCTCCAGCCAGGTGTACACAGGAGAAGGCATTTCTGGTGATACTCTTCGCACTCTTGAGTGAAGCAGCGTACAACTCAATCCATGGATTTCTAATGACCTTCATGGGCTTGAAGTGATAATGAAACCACCCCATAAAAGCATTCCCATTGAATCATTGAAAAAGACATTCAAGAAATTAAAAATTCTCTCAAAAAACTCAAACATTTCAGTCTCTGTAATATTCTGTGAAGCGCAGGATAGAGATGATGAAGTAGAGAAATTGGAACCCTTTTTCTGATGAGTCTGAAACTAAATACACGGCTCTTATTGGAGTTGCCTGAATTGAGCGTTGAAGAGACATTACTGAAGAGGAAAAAAAAAATGACAACCTTTAAAAAAAAAAGACTGTCATTAAATTCCTCAGAGTGACTTTTGTCCCAAAAATAATGCTTTTATCAGAAAAACGATCCGCGCCAACGATTTCGCGACAGTTGGAAGGGAAAGAAAGATGGAGGGAAGCTGTTGAGCGCACCCTTCAAGAACATGACACCACCAGTGGCCATTTGCCCAGCTCCACTGACGCACAGGGATGGAGTGAGCGGACGGAGGGATGTGGATGGTGAAATGGGGGGGTTGGGGCGTTTGGTGCCAGCCTGACTGGAGCTGTCATCACAGAGGAAATCAATTCAACCCCCTCCCACGCTACTTCCATTCACTCCCCCCACTCCTTCCCCATTTCGCCTCTCCTCACTCTTTCAGAACACGTCAAGAGAAACCCTAGTCGCCTGTACAGCCGGGTCAGCCTCAGACCTGTCTGACGACTAGTAGCACTTCCTATCAGCCTCTTTCATTCCCCTCCTTCCTCCCTTCTTGTTTTTTCCTATATATATAAAAAAAGACAGCCAATAATATTGTATAATAATCAGTGAATAGTATTTTTTCCTTCTTTTTCATTGTCGTGCAGATTTAGGAAGTAATGTTTATATCACTTAAAGTGACACAGCAGAATGGCAGAGACACATTAAATGTGATTTCCATTCAGCGCTCCTTAACAAAAAAGTATTTTTGTTGTTCTTGAAGAAGGTGTTGCTTCCCTTCTAATTGGTGGACATTGGGCAAATACGGACTGTATTTGTAACCAAGAGGCAGAATATGTTATTTGTTAAATGTAACTTGGAAATAATATGAAGGAAAGGTAGCTCTTTTGTGGGGTTTATTGACGCACACTAGGAATACCTTCTTTATGGAGCTCTTGAAAAATTAGCACTATGAAGGCACTGTATATATGAAGTATATAGATAACCACTTCTCCGCTACATCTAATCTAAACTTCAGGATGGCATTTATGGGTTTGTTTGTTCCCCCACCCCTCCCTCAAAAAAAAAAGAAAAAAAAAGTTACATGGATTTTGTACAAATCTTATTTTTATGTTTGAATATGCATCATCATGGCCCCATTTTTTGTGTGTTTGATGTCCTGAATGTTCCTCTACTAAAAGAGATTAACTACACAGGCAGTTTGGATCCAATGAAATCAAGCCTCTTAAAGAACAAAATAAAGTGTATCAACTTTCATTGTACTTCCTTTTATTGAAGGCTAGAAGGGGTTATAAGGTAAATATGTATGGTAGGGGGTTAGAGATGCATGGATGGGGGTGTGGGGGGGGGTATTAATGTTTTGTGATAAACAGAAATGATCCAGACTTTAAGAAAGTCAATATCTTCCCGCTCAGCACAGGGAAGCTCAGCACTTAAACCCCAGGGCCTTACGGCTGCTCTATTCATGCCAAGAGGAGTTTAGAGGACTCACAAATACCCACCACACTCCTCACTAAGCAGTAAATAAAAACATAAACCCTTATCACAGCCCTAAGACCACAACATCTCAACAAAAAAAAGAAAGATAGAAAGAGGTGAAAAAAAGATGATAGAAGTGGTCTAGAAGTGGTGCACAGAGATTTTACAAGTTCAAACAAACTATAAGGTTCCAAGCAGGGGTTCTTTAATTCACTATAACCCGAGAAGATACTTTTATTTTTGGTCTGTTCTTTGTTGTTGTTGTTTTCTTCTTTTTCTTTTTTATTAGGATAGTTCTCACTGCCTTAAATCAAGTTGATGAATTTAATACAACTATTTGTATAAGCTCTACTGGGGGGGGGGCTTTGTGACTCCATTGAGCTTTAGAGGTTTCAAGGCACTACTGTGTTTTCTGGTGACTGTCAGCCGCTTGCTTTTCTTGTATGTATGTAAGTGTGCACACTTCAAGTATATTAGAGTAAATAAACTTAAAAAAATGCATTCCATTTATAGCAGTTTTTCTTTGCTTTTTACCGTAATCTGTCCTATTGGATCATGTTGTGAGCTCTGAGAAAGGCAATAATTATTTTAGTGACACTGGAAGATTTTTTTTTTTCACCATTTTTTGTATAGTGATTGTCAGTCCCTTAAGTTGAGGTGCTAATGTGTTCACGTTACATCCCCTATTGGAAAAAAAAAATCGACTCTATTCCTCCAAGAGAACCTGTTACCATGTCATTTTACTGGTACAGTCACTTGCATAATTTAGAGTTCTACAATATTGTGCTT
This sequence comes from Enteromius radiatus, assembly GCA_032357445.1. Taxonomy (NCBI): domain Eukaryota; kingdom Metazoa; phylum Chordata; class Actinopteri; order Cypriniformes; family Cyprinidae; genus Enteromius; species Enteromius radiatus. The sequence goes on from JAUCMS010000127.1 coordinate 19,421,277, forward strand.
CTTCGGAAAAGAAAAAAAAAAAAATAAAAATCATGTCAGTTTTCTTTCTCTATAATACTCTATAGTATGTGATAATGAACATTATACTGTCCAACATTCCTAAATGAAGAATATTTCTATATCAGAGGAGGTGCCGAGGAGGCTAGAGGATTATATTGCTACTTACAGTATATGCTTTTAACAAGTAGATGACTTGTTACTGTATTTAAGGACTATTCCTAGTCATTATTTATTGTTATACATCTGTCTGACAAAAGAAGAGAAAATAAGTATTCTGATGAACTATCAAGAAGTTGTTTTTATTTCAGCAATGACTGTTTTCTTTCTGCTGTTTAGAAGTTCTAATGTCTTTGAAGCAGTACAGTTTTATCCAGTGTTTTACGCAATAAAACCTCTACCTCTTAAAAACAATGACTTTTGTGTCTGTCTAATTCAATTATATATATATATGTATATATATATATATTTGAAACGCTTAAAAGCTTTCAATATTCAAGGGCATTCTTTTGATTTTTTTTTTTTTTGAGTGTTTTTTGATAATTCCTATGACTGAAGTTGCAGACCACTGCATAAAAATAAAATGTGTAAAACACACTCACAGGGGGGAAAAAAGATCTTTGTCAAAAAGCATATAGAAGCATTTATGTCCCTTCATGGCTGCTGTTGGCCATAACATTTACAGATAATGAAACTGAAAAATAGTCTGTTGATGTGTGGCACCAAAGAGAGCCGTGAACAGCACTAAATGAAATCAAATGGCTTTCATAAACCGTAATGAGCACCACCTGTAACACTGAGACCAGCAAAGTCATCAACACTGGCCACATGCAAACATATGATCGTTAAAATTTAACAATGACATACAGTAAATATTAAATTATCTGGCTAGGGTTAGGTGCCTCCTCCAATGCAGCATGTTTTGTATATAGGCTTATATATACAAACATATCACCTATTTCACATACACTGTATGTATATGTATGTATATATGTTTCTCCTATTTCCCCTAGAAATCACATAAGATAACCCAGAGCTGAAAACTATGGAAAACGAGAAAATACAACACACAGCCCTTGAATCTAAAACGTCCCCAATGCATGCTCGTTTTACTGTTAATGGAGAAATACAGTGTGTGGCATGTTTAATAGGCTTTATTTTTATTATACAACACTGAATAATTAACTCTGAGGCAGAGTGTCACATAGATTTATCTTTTAATTAAAATTGCGTGGTTCACGCATATTTGAGTGGTAGTCCAAATAAACGCAATATCCAAATTTATGTTTTGTTTATCCTCCTGTTAATTATCGAGAGATTGTTCGCTCTATAACCCTTCATATTTTCCCTCTCCTCTCACAAAGTTGGGAGGTCTGCATCACAACTAATAAAACCTTCCAGTCATATTTTATTAATTTATAGGTCATTCTGAAAACAAGGAGGAAAAAGGTGAACATTACGATTCTGGCTCTTTCACATGAACTGACAATTCAATTGAAAACATTGATTCTAAGTGCATATACAGTTGGGTTTAGAAAAACTGTGACTCAGAAATTTTACAAACAGAATTAAATGTGAAATTTTAAAAGTGGACTGTTCAAAACATAAATAGCATTTTCACGTAAAATGTACTCCAGTAATCTTTATTTAGGCTACAACCTATTCTTTTTTTATTTTTACAGTGCATATACAATGTGCAGCATTCCTTTTATGACTTACTGTATCAACAGAACATTTTTCTTTTTATTGCTTTATTTAAATATTTTATATAGTACAAAATATACAGTGTTCAACATTCTCATCTTAACATGACCTCATGTATCTGTATTCAACCCAGCTCTGTGAGTTTAAACAGGTGATCTGTGATGTTAGTGTTGGTGTTAGTGTAGGGGCAGGTCTCTCATTGCTCTAATCCTCCGCTGCTGTTCAGAGATCAGCCCCTGCAGGCCCCTCCTGAGGCTGCAAGCTCTTAATTATGCCTGTTTTGTCAGGAGTTGGCAAAGGCCATCATTTGAGCCTGCGGTCGCCCAATTATATTCTTTTTTACGAATTGCAGGCAAAGACGGCCATTTTCCATATCCACGCTCCCCTGTCATTATTGAAACTCCCTCAGCAGGAGAGGGTCGTGTTACTAGCTTGTTTAATTACCGCTCATGTTCATTAAGGCGCCTTCGTCTTATAGGTAGACTTTCATCAGCGCGCCATAATTAGCACCAGTAGGACTAAAAAAAACCCCCAGATTCATTCATATGGCAGACTATGTGTGATATTAATGCATTGGGCGTGGTTGCGAAAGATAATGTCAAAGCCCTATACACATGAGGTGCTAGTGTGATAGTCATCACATGAATCAGGTCTGGAGAAGATCTTTGCGTTTTCGACAGTGAAAATATTCTCACACAGTCTCGCAGCATTTGCTTTGGTGAGGACGGTCTGAGCATGCTCAGATTTAACTGACGAGAGAGTCAAGAAAACATACTCACTCTCCCCCGGCTGAACTAATGGGCATTAGAAGATGCTACAATTGATACAACACTCACAGGAAAACAGGTATATAAGCTAAAAGGTACGTCTTTGTACCATATTTACTCATGCATGGTAAACATTAGTACTTTAAATATACGATTTAGTATACATATTAGAACCTTTTGAAAGTTTACGGCCAAAATTATAACCACTTACTTATTTTCTCCATATGGTTCTAAGGTGAAAATGTTTAATTGTATTTTGCACGCGTAATGGGTTTTTCAGAATATTTTATTAATATGTGCAGGCATAGTAGGTTCAAGCTAAACCAAATCCAGACGTTTATTGCAACGCTCTATGTATAATGTTAAATAATTATCTGCACTTGCTTTTCAGAACCCAAAATGTCGCCCCCGTGGAGCATGTGCTCTGGACCCTACAAAACGACAACGTAGTTAAAGAGAACGCCACTTGCTCCCTTTCTCCAGCATTTTGTACATAGCCAAACAGCTGGTGTGTGAAGAGTTAACTCTGCAAGATAAAATATAAGATCTGTTTGGCCTGCAGATATCCATTAAAGGACAGAATGCTCTTTTCTATCACAGCACAGACGCCAGATGTTCTCCTCCATTTCTAATCATTGCAGATGTAATGGGGTAGAATGCTGCAGTTTGTGGCTTCACTGGCATGCAGTCGTATACTGCACAGGGGAACAGCAGTCTGAGATTTATAATTATACCCCATTAATATGCTAGCTTTCCACGCTAGCGGTAAAAAACAAAGCTTAATAAACAGATCCGTCGAACACTGCGTGATTTGGGGAGAGTCTGTAACACAGGCGAGTTGCAAATGAAATGCATCGGCGTTAGTGGAGTGTTACGAGTGTCTTTAAAGGGGCAGTCGAGTTGCGACTGTATAGATGTGTTTACTCTGATCCTTTTTCCACATCGACCAGCTTGTGTGAAATTGTGCAGGTGTCCATCATTAAGGCTCTGTTCGGGGTGTGTGTACGGTGCTGAAGGGCTCCAATCACTTAAAGAGTCAACAGACAATTCCACCTGTCATCTGTCTGATGGGTTATTGACCAGAAAAAGGAAGAGGAGAGGAGAGGGAGAGCAAGAATAGGTGTAAAGATCAATCATGCTCTCTCTTGTCACAGTTTTGTTTTTCGTTTAGTGTTTATTGCATGTTAAATACTCATTTGTCACACGAATAAAGCCATTTTCATTTGACGCACCCATTTTGACGTGACTGTGATACTGTGGACATAAAAAAAGTATAGTTGTGATTTCATACAAACTCCAGCTCATTCCTCCAGTGCTTGTGTGCTAAGTGGTCAGGAACAATCAAAATCATAATTATGGCTACGGAACGGCTCAGAGACTTGAAAAATGTGTCCAGGGTGAGCTACATTCATCTATTCATTTTTATTGAGGTCTCAGTATGAGCAGCCACCAAAATTGATTTATATCCCATGCTTTTAAAAGTGCAGGACCCAGACTTCTCCAAATGAGGCCCGACGCTGCTAAGAATTTCAAATGTGCTTTTAATACATCCTCCTTTTATTGACGTTTTGGTGCAAATCTGTCCGTTTTATTTTTGCCATTTCGCTCGCCTCCACAGATGTTTGTTTGAGGGTGTCAGCACGTACATGTGTGTGTTTGGAGGCTTCGAGTATTTATTTTCTCTATCGGGTGTCGAGAAGCCAGTAAGCGGGAGCTGTAATGGTAAACATTTTCTTTTTTCTATTTTTGGTGATTTGGGTCTGATGTCAGTGCGTTGAGGTGGGTTAGACTGATCTGAGCCCTGGGTAAGATATGTTAGATATCATGTTCTGTCTCCTCTTTGCCTTCCTGTCTCATTTTGATTAATGACCTTAACATGTGAATAACGAAGTGTAAGAAAGTGAATAATGATATCTGTATTTTTTATTTTTTTTTAAAGCAGAATTAATGAGCAACATATGTTAGGGTTGATTGCTAGACAATATAAATCAAATAATTTCCAATCAATAATTTGTGTGTTCATGTATTTCTTTCTTTATTTAAATTGAATTTAAGATGCCATCATTTTGTGTTAGACCATTGCGAATATGTGTGTTTGACATAATATTCTTTCTCATTCTAATATAAACAAAAAGTCTGTAGGCAGACAAGAGATGGAGAATGTGTCACCTCTAAGCAGCTGTCTGAATACAAGGCAAGTGTGACTGTGTGTGTGTAGAAAGGGGTTGGTGTCATTCTTCAGAGCTGTGGATTTTGGGAACTGTGTGTAAGGCCAAAGTAGCATCACCTGACAGCACAGCCTGCTAATTGACATTTTCATTAACGCTGAATTTATATACCTATTTCTGTCTGTGATAATGACCATTTCATGAAGAAGCAGGAAGTCTGTTGACGGGCATGAGATTGGGGAGAAACTTGCATAATTACTGCAAAGTCCTTTGTTGGCCCAAGACACAATCCAGCATTGAACAGTTACATGGTTCTTATCATCGCAATATGGTAGTAGATAGTAAGGTGCAGAGTTATAAAAGAATCTGCTTCTTTAAGTAAATTAATTTGCACTGGGATTCTAGGTGTCTTGCTAATCAAGAGGAAACTCTCAGTAGACAGGAAGAGACTCCCATTTGCATACAGTGCAAGAAAAATCTGCTATCATATGATTAGCCAAGGTAATTAAAACAGATGTAACTTAAACACGTGCTTAAGTACCGCTAATTAATATGTAATTATGCACTCATTTAGACACAAGTTAACACATTTAACAGAGGCAGACATCTCCAGCTCCACTCATTGTCGTTATCAAAAAAAAAGCTGTTCAATTGAGAGATAAAAACAAAGATTGTGTCTAATGCTGAAAGATACAGATGCTTGATTGTTTACGCTTGAGTAATTTGTTAATGTGTGCACATCTCAGTTTTGTTTTGTTCTTCTCAGGTCCCTGACAAAAAGGTCAAAGGTCAAAAGTGTGGCACTTGATGGTTTAGAATCAAGTATTTTACTGCTTAGCACACATAGCTGTTTTATATTTTCTTGTAGATAAAGCATTGTATTGATTAAAGTCAATCACATATCTCAGAATCAACCAGAATAATAATAAAAAAACTATTAAAAAAAAAAACAAAACATACCATTAATCAGATTGTCTGGTAGAGTATTTGGGAAACCTGTTCGATTCTAATTATTATGATTGCAGTTCCGTTTGATGCCACTAGCGGTGCTGAAATCCCACACTTCACCTTTAACATCACTCCCTGTGTCTAAGCTGAATAAACTGATAATGTCTCCTTCATTTCTCATCATGTAACATTGTTACGAGACAGCGAGAGTCCTTCTGTCCTGTGAAGGAGAGATAGACTCTGTCTTTCTTAGATATGAATGGCAGTGTTAGACTGGAACCCCGTGGTGAGGTGGGGATACACAGCGGGCGTCTGTCGCTCGTAAAAGAAGAGATCACCTTGGGCAGCCGCGCCGGGCCGCTCCTCCATCGTTAACAGCAACGTGCGGCTGATCAGCAGCATTCCTGACAACTCCATTCAGCCGCCACCTGCTGGCTGTCAATCACAAGGAGGGGAGGGGGAGAGGTAGGCGTCCTAGGGCTATTGACATAGCTGTCGGCACAGAAATGAGACGTGCCTATCAAAGCACCGACACTACCTTTCTCTCTCGCTTTCTCCTCTCTCATTCTGCCATCTGTGGCATCACCTCCACAGACCAACACTGAAGAAACAAATGCATTTGGACAACTCGTGAGTGCGATATTAGGATTTCCGTTCTGTCTGCTTCCACCGCCGACTTGAGGTATTTATATTAACCCCCCTGATAACATAATAACATTGACTTTTTGACCCTGACTTGTCAATCACAGCGAAAGTGCTGCTCGCGGATGCTTTTAACACTGATGACCTTGTTGGCATGGTAACACATCCGTAGCAATAGAGTTTAAGACACTGAAACAAATGCTGTTTCATTGCACTCGCTAGTTTCTTGTGTTGTGCATTGGTATACCATAAACACAAATTCGGCCATTTGCGAGGACTTGATCGAGTAAACAATGGGACACTGATGACTCAATTACAGGTTTGTGCAATAAAGCATTGCTGGTATTAAGTACGTTGCTGATAACACGGATAATGTACATACATTTAAAGACTTTCAGTGTATACAGAAAGCAGCTAATGCTTACTGGTTTTATAGTGAATTCTGGGAATTTCTAGGGTGCATCTTTGTGTAATGTCTAAATTATTGACTCAAATAGTAATTCATTCAACATTAGGTTCTTACTAACAGAATCAATATTTCAAAGCAGCACACCACGTCTTTTCTAGTCTCTTGAATAGCACAGAGACAAAAGGGAAGAAACAATAAATAAGAAAGAAAAACACAACAGGCTGTCACTTTTATCACCTTTATTTGACATTAGCACGTAGATGTGAGCACCTTAATCACCCGCTGCTTTAATATGCTTTAAATAATGCACAGGCTCAAAACAGAACACCTGTTGCTCAGATGTGCTGATGCAAATATCAAGGGGATTAATTAAAAGTCAATTATATTAATTTGGCTTTTGAAGGGTGATCGTGCAAGATAAAGAGTGATTCTATGAGCGCAGATACTCCAGCTTCTGATTTTTAATGCAGTTTTATCAGAGTCCATTAAAAGAGCTTGTGCACTGGTGCCATGTTGTTTAGATGCCATTCTATGTAAATTTAATGAGCATTTGAGTTTCATCTTTTTAATGCGTATATATCTGTCTTATGCATAATTGAAAAAATGCTAATAACTAAAATGTTTGTTTCCCTGGCCCTGTTTTTTGTGAAGTTGTGCTCTGAATCTTGTTTGCTGGTACACAGTGGTGTGGTACGTTATATAAATCAGTTGGGATTTTAATGCACAGAAAATGTATATGGCAAAATGAATAAATATATCTCATATTATGTCATTGGAATATATATATATATATATATATATATATATATATATAAATGAATTATCTTAAAGGTATTGGCAAGGCCTAACAACAACAACAACATAAAACCTATGAAACAAACTAGAATATGAAGTTGTGGAAAGTTTGAAAGTGAGATGACAACGGCCTGGCTGTGACAGTATTTAAGTATAACATTGCCCTTTTTTTTAACACAGCCTCAGCGAAGTGGATTTGAAGAGTATTTTGCATTTAATCCCACAGCGACATACGGTGAGCCCCACGTTTGCTAACCCAATTCTCTGTCATGCCGGAAATTCCCTCATCCCTCCCCTCCTTCAGTCTCTTTTTCTCCACCCACACACTGACCTGTCCCTGATTCCTAAGGAAAGCACTGGAGAACTGGATTATCTCCACAAAGATATTTATTAGATATAGTTTATTTACTGCAGATACCAGATCTCTTTCTATCAGAATGTCGCTGTTTTATATTAAAAATGTTGAATTGTTTGATGTTACCTCTAACTAAGAGGTACATAGACCATGTGATGATAAGAAATGGACTTTATGCAATGATTTTCAAAAAAATATGAGAAACATTTTTAATAGTATTCCTATAACATGTAAATGAGATGAAAATTTACTCTCCATTTAAAACAGTATTGTTATAGGTACATATAAGTAGCTACAAATGTAACAATAAATTTAATTAACTTCTCTGTGAATTATCATTGGCCAGTAGAAAGAATAACAATCGCTTTGTTAATGAGTTTGTTTTATAATCAAGTATAGTATAATATCACAAATGTGTTATGTTTTATTTTTATAAAAAAAAACATACTAATTCTGTTCTTCCCTTTATTTTGCATTTAATTCTATATGTTTTATTTATTTTTATGCACTTATTTTACTCTCACACTGTTGATCTTCCTTTGTTTTTGTTTTTCTCTGAATGAATATAACATTTTTAGGCCTGTAGGTCCTCTGTGAACCATTTTACACTGTTTTATAATGTTTTGAAAAGGTGCTATAATATACAATGTTTTCCTGCCATGGGCCAGACCATACAGTGACTTCCCTTTCATACTGTACACACAGGCTGGTATTAAAATAATCATATATTTCATGAACTGCAGTTCATGTGTTCCATTTCTGCTTATATGCAATACAATATAGAATATGCATCTGTAAAAACACACAAACACAATCTCCATCATAAAGTACATTTAAACTCCACCTTGACCTGTTGCAAACGCACATCTCAAAACATTAATGCTACCCACGGCTGGAGTGCTTTTCACCCCAACAGGCTGCTTGGCGGTGCTGGTGGGTGGGATAATGGCCCAGGAGGACCGTGATTATGAGAGGGGAGGGGCCAGGAGAACACTTCCTCTTGCCGCGACATCATTTTTATTATCCGCTGCCCATCAGAGGTCCTTGAGAAACATGTACTTTCAGCCAGGGCAATCATTCATCTGGGGTCCTGCTCCAAGAGACATAGAGAGAGAGAGAGAGAGGAACAGGGGAATATCGACTGATACCCTTCAGCGGTACAGAGAGAAGAGAAGAGTGAGACAGTGAGGGACAGAGACTAACAGACACATGGAGATAAAGAAGTGCTGACCAGCTGCGAGCATGATTACAGAATGCCTGCCCTTCTCTGTTAAACTGATATCAGCAGCCAATCATAATTAGAGCCCTCTGTAACAGCAGCCAATCAAATGTCAGCTCATTGTTTCACTTTGATTAAACCATCAAACCACACATCTTTGTGCCAAAGGTTTTACGTGCACTGTGAATAAATGTTGGGGGAAAAACACAAAACACAACAGATTTGTTTTTGTTTCAGGGACAAGACACCTATGTATCTTTTTTTTTTTTTTTTTTTTTACCACTGAAGGGGTATATTAGTATGTTGAATGTACATATTAGTAACAAAAGAGAGCATATATATGATACATGGACCTATTGGGAAAGATACCTCCTGACTGACAGCTTCTGAACCTTTTTTTTAATTTATTGTAGTATGCTTAGAAACATGGACATCAAGGAAAAAGTCTGACGCTGAAGAAAGCCTCTGATGGAGTTGATACATGATCCTTGGATGGGTTGTGAGGACAAGACCATTTGACACAAAATCTTTAACTCTTGGTTTCAGCACTTTGCTGATTAACACAGCTCAGACCATCCTCTACCCCCCTCTGATCATCATCTCAACTGCTGCTCATCACAGCGCTCTGCACATGATTGGACAGCAACTGAGTTATGGCATTATCATGTTAGCACTGGTGATTAGCCAATGTGAGAGACAGTGAAAAGATGAAAGATAAAGAGTGGGAGAAAGTGAAAGGGTAAGGGTGAGAGAGACTGCTGGAGGAATAATAAAACCGGAACAACCATGTCATGGTCATAATGCACAATGGCTGGAATCTAAAATATTCCCTTATATAGGCTACTCTCATTCACTATTCTATACATCACTATTTTATACATACAACTAATTTAATCCATTTATTGAGTTTGCTGAGTGTGCTAGATGTATGAGAGTATGTATGGCATCTTCTGGAAAGATGCAGGACTTCATTCAATGTAATACTCACAGCATAGGGGAATTAGCTAAGTGAGTGTACAACAAATTGTTGGACCTTTTGCTGTGTGTTTGCAGGAAAAATGTTGTAAAGCCATGAACAGGACACCAAATACCATTACTGATCTCCCAAGCATATGTGTTTCATTCATGTCCATAAATGTCCATGCAATGGCAGCATATGCATGTCTCTTGCTGATTAGCAAAGTTTAATCAGACTTAATTCGGAACTATACATATATATATATATATATTAGGGCCGGGACTCGGTTAAAAAATTAATCTAATTACTTAGAGGCTTTGTAATTAATTCATCGAAATTAATCGTATATAGGCTAAATATTTGACCTGAGAACCACGCTAGCTGCTATATGACTGCCAAATTATAGTATTCTAAATTGATTCTCAATTATTGAAAGGACTAAACTATTCATTATGTTTCATGTTTTATTCCTGATTTTTATATTCTACTGACTAATGCAAATATGTATTGGTGTTTTATTGTTGTTTAAAGGATTGGTTATTAATTAAAAAAAACCCGCACACAAACACACTGTTCCTAAAGTCATGATAAGCGGTATGTGTTGAAAATGACCCATCACAAGAGCGATCTGACGTTTTTCCCCGCCTCCAAAGTCTTAAAAGTTGTCGAGCGAGCACCGAGCAGGGGTAGAGCAGTTGAGATAGTCGCGCGAGCCCTGCTTGCTGAAATGCTTGCGAGAATGGTTTTCTGCACGCGCATACGCGCACACGCGCACGTCTTGTTTTTATGTGCGCTAGATTTGAAACGTGGCTATTTAAACGCCATAGTCAACAGGCAGGCTATGATAGATAATAGAAAACCCCTTAGGGGCGGTGCAAAAATAAGTGCGATTAAAATGCGTTTAAATTTTCTAACGCGTTATTTTTGTGTAATTAATTAATCTAAATTAACGCGGTAAAGTCCCGGCCCTAATATATATATATATATATATATATATATATATAATCCCACTACATTTTCTGTGTTCCTCGGTGTGCAACGTAGACACGCCCACATCCGGAATTAATTGCTACAAAGTTGCAATTCTGTATAGCAAGCCTGCCTAGGCCTAACATCATACATGGACAAGAAGATATTGGTTTTGGAATTTTAGAACTGGATATGACAAATTATTGAAGTAAAAAATAGCATAGCATCGGGAGAATCTCAGATGTCAGTAAGTGTGTATGTGAGCATCATTTTGATCTTATCAATTGCATTACGTCGTGAGCGCGTGAATAAGCGTAAACAGGAAGGACTATTTTGATTCCCCGTGTTTTGTTTGTTTCGTGTCATGGTGTATTTCGCTGTTTTGACAGACAACTGAAAGTTCTTGAAGAGTGGAGACGTGACTCACCTGTTTAGGATATGGTGCCATACATACATGGGATACGTGTTTTAAGGATGCGCTGATGCGATAAACGCTGGCTTTATAATCAATCTGCGCGAGCCCTAAAATATATCCGAGATTCGAGGACAGCGGAGGACCAGACTGACAACAGGATAAACAAGTATTTCGCTAATTATTTCTTTATTTTTGTTTGGTTGATTAATTAAGTTTGGCTTAAGTGTTTTTTGTTTTTTTTCTTCAAGAAGCTGAATCATAACAAATCTGAATTGAGCTGAATTATGAATTCTGAGGTGAATCATGAACTTCTTGTTTGGAATTTGAACAGTGATAAGCTGCACTTGTTCGAATTTGATCTGAAATAGTATCAGTATTCTTAGTATTTCCCATTTCTTTCTATGGCAGGAAAAGAGTTAGCATTTGCTGCTTGTTTAAATTCTGAAGTAAATCATAAAGGCACATATCACAAATTAAGTCATCCAGACTTACATGACCAACTGCTCATGTGATTTCTCGAATGATTCATGAACTGCTTGTGTGGATTGTGTGGCCTATTTCACAAAGGCTGCAGTAGCTAGCTAGGGACGTTTAGTTAGAGAAGATGATATTGTATATGAAATGTTTTACATAAAGAAGAGAAGTGAATCAGACTGATGCTCACCATGTTGTGTGTGATTGTGTTGGCTGCAGATGTACACTTTTAGAGTTACAATGAATCAAAAACGAAATGAATCATTTTGAGTTTTGTTAAAGGATTACTCCACCCCAAAATGAAAATTTTATCATTAATGGCCCTCATGTTGGTCCCAAATCATAAAAGCTTAGTTAATCTTCGGAACACTATTTAAGATATTTTAGATGAAATCTGGGGGGGGGGGCTTGTAACTGTCCTATTGACGGTCAAGTAAATGAACAAAGGCCCAGAAAAGTATGAAAGACATCATCAGAATAGTCCATCTGCCATTCAACCGTAACACTATGAAGCTATAAGAAAACTTTTTATACATCACAGGTTTGAAACGACATGGGGGTAAGTGATTAATAACAAACTTTTAATTTTGGGGTTGAGTAACCTTTGAGATTGTGACTTTAGTGAATCCTCTGTAACCCTGTTGTTCAGAAATCCCTTTCCTTCACTGTCCCCTCCCTGTCTGCCTGCCTATAACATGGTGGGTCACGCCCCCTTTTTC